>CM042176.1:14860638-14868138 GCA_023376005.1 Doryteuthis pealeii | reverse complement strand
CCTCCTGATAATAAAATATTGTCTCTGCCTGCTTATTGTTAAAGCGATAACAGCAGCGAAGTTTTGATTTTAATGAATTAATTTTGCAGTCTAAGCCGTTCAGCTCCGAATTTATGGCCTATTTATGGTCCAATCTTTAATAATTTTTATATCGTTAGAAAGATAAGAAAATACTCTTTCAAAATATGTAATTTGTGTGAGTTTTTATCAATTGAATCATTTTTTACAGCGAGTTAAAAAATTAAAAAATGGCTTCGGATAGCCACGCTGCCTATGCTTATTGCGATACAAGCAGTGCAGTCTATATCAGTCAGATCGGAATCTCTTACCTATTTAGGATCAAATCTTTAAAATATTTATATCTTTAGTAATAAGATGAAATAGTCTTTCTGAATATGTAATTTGTATGTGTTTTTATAGATTTTTTTTTTTACAGCGAGTTAAAAAAAATACTACGTATAGCCGATAAATAGGCGATAATACGAATAATTTCTTAGTCTTTCTGAATATGTAATTTGTATGTGTTTTTATAGATTAAATATTTTTTACAGCGAGTTTGTCCATATTCTTAAATTGTACAGTACACTCATTTTAATTTTAATTTTTGTAATGCATAAAAATTGTAGAAAATCAAAATGCACGCTTTACGGTTACATTATTAAAAAAATAATTTAATCGTAAATAACAGTATCATGAAAATCAGTTTACGTTGTAAGTACGGTTACATATTTGTATAAATTAAACTAAGATTTTCATTCGAATAAAATGACTTTTAATTCTTTAATTTATTTATTAATTTTTATTGTTAGAGTTTTAAAGGGTTAAAAATAACAATAAGATTGACGAATTTCCTTAGAAACTGTTTTTCTTTTGGTTCATTAACTAATTATTTTCTCAAACCACGATAAAAAAAACAAAAAAAAAAAGGTTACTAATACGGACAAAATCCGGTGTTTTATCTTTAGTCGAAGGCCCGACTGGAGATAAGTAGTCAATTATTTGTAAGACGAAATTTATTTCAAGTTTATCTGACAATATCCAGTTATTGGAACATTTAAAAAAAAAAATGATAGGTAAGTACGAAAAATTGTAAGCGCTTTGTTTATCAAAATGACATGATTCGTTAGTAAATTACCCGAAAAGTTGATAAAACAAAACAACTATCAACCAACATTTAAATTATTATTCAAAATACAATTTAAAATATTCCTCAGAATTTGCCTTACAAATTAAATTTTAAGTTTTATGATTTTACTCTTTATTGTGAAGTCAATAAACATCGCTGAGTTTATAGTGCAACTTTTCAGTTCTGAAAAATTGGCATGTTTAAATAGAGATTTCAGAGGTGACATTTGAACTTTTATGAAAATTGATGTTTTGTAATTAATATAAATTTTGTAATAAAACTTAATTTTAACTAGGGGGGGGGGTAGGGATTAGGGTTAGGGGGGGGTAGTTTAATGGGAAAATAAATAAATAATTTGGGTTCCGTTCAAGCGGTTCCGATATGGGGGATCAATTTACTATAAACTTATACGAGGAAATGAGCACCCGTGAATACTCAAATAATAAAGAACTTTTAAGAATTTTTTTCAATCTGATAGATTGGTGTGTAATCGATAATAATCAACTGAAGGAAAAAAATAGATGGGGGGGGAGTCCAGATAATCAGGTCCACCAAAACGTTTTTAAACAATGTTTTTAAAATACTAGGTACCACCAATTATACCCTGTGAAATTTACACCCCCCCCCTATATTTAACACTATGAAACTTGCAGAAAAATTAATATTTTCTTGAAAAAATTTTTTCCATTTGAAAGAAAAAACATTAAATAAACTCCTGATGATTTTTTAACTTTTTTTCAGCTTACGGAAATAATGAAAATTATGATTGAAAAACAATGTTTTCATTTTTGCACTGTTAAATCAACTGAAAATTAACGTAGCTAAAAACAAGTTACGATAAGAGTTTTTTTAAAATTCTATGAAAAATCAATTAATTATAATAACAAAATATTTATGTTTTATTCAAGATGGCCTAAACTGATCAATTGGTGGTCCCTATAATACTATCTTAGGTTTTAGCAAAAATAGATATTGCAATACGAACAATTTAAATTTTCGATTCTCAGCTTTTTTTAAACTCAACATGCAATTAAGAACTAAATGTGAATTGTTGTCATGTACAAAAAATTTTAACAAACAAATATACAAACGAATACTTTCAATTTGTTGTATAATAATATGAAATAATTTTAAACTATAAAACAGAAAATACAAATCCTGAAATATACAAATTCTCAATGATTTTAGTTTCAAGAATTATTTTCTTCTTACCCCCTCTCTAACTACTGTCTTCCACTTTCTCTCTCACTCCCTGGTGATCCAAATTTCATTTTAGTCCGGTCATGGACCGGGTACTTTAGCTAGTATATATATATAAAGAATAAGCACACAAACGTAGGTAAATCCTTTTCATAAGCTTATTAATAGCGACCGCTTTTAGTCTTAGGCCATAATCAGACGATGCTTTTTGCGGGCCAGTTTATATTTCAATTTTAGAAATTCGGAATACCTCCGTTTCCCCACATTAAACTGGCCTTTGTGTCACATTTTGGCCTCATGGGGGAGGGGGGGTCAAATAAATATACCTGCCTCCTCGTCTAAAAGGGGTAAGGTCTGGGTGTATTGACCGTCGCTTGAGACGCACCTCTTGGGAAATGCCGACGCTTCTAAGTAATCTTTTTCATGGTCCCGCGGGATTCATTTCCTGTACGGAGCCCCACTTTAAATGGAAGTTTGTGTCACACACTTTGGCCTTAGTGGGTGCTAAATAAGTATACTTATCCCCCTCGCTTAAAAGTTGGGTAATAGCTGGGTTCATTGTCCGGCGCATCTCAAGGAGAATGCCGATGAAACTGAGCAATCCTTCAGGGAAACTTGCTTCCTGGGGGACGCTTCGTATTAATCCAGTATTGTGTTCCATTCTAGCCTCATTGGGGGTCTGGATAGATCCTTCGTATTAACGACTTAATATGATGTAGTGGTTGAGTAGTTGTTTTGTTTTACAGCATATCAACCATTTTGATGGCATTTAATGCCGATTCAAGCCATTTTGACAAACAAAGGATTCAGGTTGCTCACAGTACTTGCTTTTGGAAATAGTGGTCACCCAATTAAGTCGTAAACAGGCTCGGCGCTGGTTAACTTGGTTAATATACTGCGAATAAACCCAAAATTCAATGTCTGTGAATTTGTACCGTAAGTAAGTAAATCCTCAAATTTATTAAAGGAGTTTAAAAAATAAAACAATCTGAAATATTGGAATTTAGAAAGGGGCTCGCTTCCGCCTTCACCAATAAGCAGCAGCAGCTAGTTAAAATTAACAGTTTTATTACAAAATTTGTGGGTTGTTTTTTTCTGGGACACCCTAATTTACTAAACAAAAGTTCATAATTACCCATATATAAAGGGCAGTTGATGTATATGTATGTCCGAATGAAACTACGAAAATAAAACAATTAACGACAAAGTAAATATACATCTTATTATAATGGAGATTGTGTGTTTTTCTGTCTGTAACCGAAACTATATTACTACTCAAGTCACAATTCCCTTAATTATTTACGTCAAATTCTCCATGATTTCATTCTTTTAAACCTTCAGTTATTAATAAAAATTGTTTTACATTATTAATACTGTTGACCATATCTACGTACTAATAACATGCAATTGTATTTATATATATAACAAAATAGCGGTTTACAGTTTGAACAAGAAGGCTAATTTGCATATTGATATTTAAAATTTTATTTTAATAAATATGTGCTTGGTATTATTGATTTCTAATTGTTTGGTTTTATCTTAAGAAATATAAACAAAAATCACGTGGATAAATCTTAAAAGAAATTTATTTACAAGAAGAAATAACTGTAATATTATTCTTTTACTTCCTATTTTAACTAAATAGTTAAATTAGGAAAATTTACCAATGAAAGAGGGGAGTAATGGAAAATGATGGAATAGTTAGTTTCAAAGTTGTTCTATTTTTCGATTATACCCCCTCTGTTGCAGATCTTTTTATCTGCATTATTAGTCAGTTTCATTAGCCTTTCTAATTTAATATGATATTTTATTATATCAAAACTTAAATACTTGCACCCGGAGGGTGCATATATTTGCTAGTACACATAATACACAAGATATTTAAAGATAAAATATACATAGAAATAGCATGGAAATTCTACTTAAAATTGTCCAGCATTTGTAAATCTCAAAAGTAAACAAATCAATACACCAAGTGATGTTAGGTAGTCACTTCTAGTTACATATAAATCCTACTGTTGTCTTTGCAATAAATAATACAAAAATTTACAATAACAATCGATATGATACTTAATATACTTTATCATTTGTAAGTTTTTAATTCTACAGAAACTTCGGACCATATGACCTTTAGGCACTCCTTTTGCTTTGCTGATTCATAAGTACATTTTTTTTTCATTTACACCGTCAACATCCAGTTGTTTGTTAGGGGTTAGGGTTAGGGGTTAGTTTTATAATTTAAACAACCCTCTAAAAATCTCTCTAAATGTTTGAGATGAGGCTTGAAGATTAGTATTATCTGCGTTATTCGGTCTATTGTCCCCATCTTCATTGTTAATTGTACAACGTTTCGGCCGATATACCCTCCGGCCTTCTTCAGGTATTCTTCTAAAAATCGTCTGTTAACAAACAATCGGATGTTGACGGTGTAAACGAAAAAATGTACTAATGAATCAGCAAATCAAAAGGGGTGCCTAAAGGTCATATGGTCCGAAACTTCAATATCAATATAGTTGCATAGCGTAAATTAGGGCAAGACATAAGATCAAAATGAAAATATCTTCCGTAATTCCTAATTTCAATATTACAAATAAAACAGACACGTAACTTAAAAAAAATCCTTTTAATTTTACATTTAGCATTTGAGTGACGCAAGACCACGTGGAATGTTTCATTTTTAATATTGGGTGAAATAAAATTGTGATAAATAAGAATTCTGCGATTAAGATAATCTGTATTCCCAATTCTGCATTGCATCTTGGATAATTTGGACGGTGTCATTTTTAACCAGTGGGTGTTGCAGGATGATAACTGACGGAAGATTTAGGAACAAGGGTATTAATACATAGATTTGCAGTGTGTCTATCTGTATCTGTCCCGGGGATACAATTGAAAACTCTGTACGGAGACCAAACAAAATTATTCTAGGGTAAAATTTTACTTGGAATCCAGTTGAATTAACATAATTCTAAGTGACAGTGCTTAAGGATGGAACCCAGGTGGCTGAGCAGTCCATGACATGCAACACTCCACTTTGGCCCTTACTTGGGCTAGACGGGCAAGTCAAGCCCTAGTATAACCCGTCGGTTGTTGCTGAGCTAAAGGACTCACTGAATTTCCGAAAATGACCGTCAAGATCGGATTTTCGCCATCAACCATGGGTTGCAGATCTTCTACACTTGCCGAAAGTCTGGCCGAATGCCCACGTTGTGTTCAGAACTCAAACGACCAGAAATCTGCTAAAGAAACTGATATTTCACGGTTAACGGCGGCCTAGTGGTCACATAAAAAAACAACGACTCCCTTTCTTTCAAAATCAACAAACATTTATATTCAATAAGAAAATACAAAAGTAATTCTTACTCAAAGCTGTGGGAGCGATGGACCTCTGATTAATATGTTCTGGTCAGAATATAATCAAGGGCTCTGCAAAGATATTGCTCAAGCAGTTCTTAAATTTGAATGAGATCACACTAGCACCTATATGATTTTTACGACCCTATTGCCCTTATGGCAAGCCCCAACCCTTTTTATCATATGGGTACTAGAAGGCGGTGACTGTCTTCATGTCCTGGGAATGACGTTAAACTCTATCTGATTTGGAGGTTTGGGGAATATGGAACACCCCTTCATCACCATTGCTCCCAGGTCCACTCTGACCCGGAGTGGTAGTACCTGTTAGGGTCCCGTCTATGAGTTAAATAGAAAAACATGAGTTTACAAAGAATATATGAATAGATAGGCTAAAGGGGAATAACTCCGATGAATTTCCATATTGAGCATTCTGTTCATTAGGAACACTTACATTAAAGATAACATTGTTGATATTGCATCTAACTCCCCTTCAAAAAGAGTTCATTATTAGATACATATTTACCGAGTCTGTTTATTGTATGTATTTTATATTGTTTATTTCGGTGCTAGCGCAAACCCTTGATAAATGGTGGAGGCCACCCGAAATATTGGAAAAAAAACAAGACAGACCAGGGGCAAATCTACGTTCAAATATTAGAACTCTGTTTTTGCTTTGTTATATATATATATATATATATATATATATATATATAAGTAAAAAAAAGTTGACAGATTGTCGATATCAGCTGAACATCGAGGGAGTCTATCCCCTTTTCGCTAGCGCTAGCCATGGAAGATTGCTTTTGCTGATGTGGAGCGCCACACCAACTGTCAGCTCCCACTTTACCGCACAGTGCAGATTTCCCAATCTGTACTACTCCTGCGCTGAGTTGGCGGGGACCGGTATTGAACTAGGAACCTTGTTATTGCTAGGCGGGTACTCTGCCGACTGAGCTAAACCGGTTCCTAAATATATATATATATATATAAGAGAGAGAGAGAGAGAGAGAGAGAGAGAGAGAGAGAGGGGGAGAGAGAGAGTCGTCCGTTGTGTAATGATTATCCTCATAGGAAATGGACATGGCGAGACGAGTTCAAATACTGGACGATGATGTTTGCATTTCACATAGCGCTAATACCATTGGGAAAGGTATGAATCCAACTATTCTCTCTCCAGCTATGTGCAAATAGTAAAGCAGACTGTTCTTTAACCTTGATATGCCAACCGGTCTAGGAGAAGGAAAACTCTGATAACAGATCTGTCAGATTTCGCTTACTCGTGCGGAAGGGGGTTCGGGGGAACGGCGTGCCGACCCCAAACATGTGGGTGTGTTAACCCCTATAATTATTCGAGTGTGTAGTTCAACAACTTACCTTAATATTTCTTGTATAATTCCTCTATAATTAATATAATTAATTTCGTTAGTCTTTCTAATTTAATAGATCTAATCATATTAAAACTTAAATATTTACACCAGGAGGGGGAATATTGTTGCTAATTTATTGGACCATATGATCTTTAGGCACCCCTTTTTGATCTCGATTAAGAAAGGACATGTTTTAACAGACGATTTTTAGGTTTAAAAAAATTATAAAACAACCAGATATTGACGGTGTAAATGAAAAAATGTCCTTTCTTAATCGAGATCAAAAAGGGGTGCCTAAAGGTAATATGGTCCAATTTATTTAATGGAGCACAATGGATATAAGGGTTGAGTTAACCCTTACAGATATCAATAAATTGAAATGATCAAACCTCACAACAAAAATCCAGATCTTATGAGTCCATCTTAACTTCTCCAGCAATATCCAGCATGTCT
>CM042176.1:14835638-14855638 GCA_023376005.1 Doryteuthis pealeii | reverse complement strand
ATAAATAAATCTGGAACAGGTTTGAAAATGAAAAATAAAACGGTAAATAAATAAATGGCCATGTTTGATGGAACGTGTACAAGCTGTTCGTTATTTCAATTATTTAGTTGTTTATTTACTACGACAGGGATTTCATCTCAGACAGACAGACAGAGACAGAGGGAGAGAGACAGAGGGGAGACAGAAAGAGAGAGAGAGAGAGAGAGGGGAGCAGAGAGTGAGAGCGAGGGTGTGCAGAGAGAGAGAGAGGTGGCATAGAGAGAGACAGAGGGAGCAGAGAGACAGAGAGAGACAGAGACAGAGAGAGGAGAGCTGAGAGAGACAGAGGGAGAGAGGCAGAGGGGGGACAGAGAGACAGATGGGGGGGGAGAGAGGGGGCAGAGAGAGAGAGAGATTGAGAGCGAGGGGTGCAAAGAGGGTGCAGAAGAGAGGAGAGAGAGAGAGAGAGAGAGAGAGAGGGGAGCAGAGAGAAGGAGAGAGAGAGAGAGAGAAAGAGAGGGGGCTGAGAGAGAGAGACAGACAGAGGGGGTGACAGAGAGACAGTGGGGGGAGAGAGAGGGGGAGCAGTGAGAGCGAGGGGGTACAGAGAGAGAGAGGGAGAAAGGGGGCAGAGAGAGAGGGAGAGAGAGAGAGAGAGAGAGAGGGGGCAGAGAATGTGCATATATTTGCTAGTATAAGTAAATAATACTATATAAGCCGGTCAAGGCTGGAAACCTACGGTAGTTGATAAAAGTAAAAGATTTTGTCATTTACTTAGCAAAATAATTGAATAAATTTTAGCAATAAAAAAAAGTCAGCATACGTTGCCTGGAAATTGAAGCTCTGACCTTTTAGTAAATAATAATATAAACGCAACTAGCAAAAGTATCGGGTCCATGACCGGACTAAAAATCTTTTAGGAACACCAGTGAGAAAGGGAGAAAACAGGAGTAAGAGAGAATAAGAGGAAAATATTTTATTAAATTAAAAAATCGCGGAGAATTCGTATATTACAATATTTGTGTTTTTAGAAAATGCTTTTTTTGTTTACATTTAAAATATTATTTTAAATAATGTAATCCTAAACTTATTTTATTTGAGAGAGACGAACACAGAAGAGAGAGAGAGAGAGAGAGAGAGAGAGAGAGACAGACAGACAGACAGACAGAGAGGGGAACAGACAGGGTGAAAGAGAGAGTACCTAGCCTGTTGAGTTAAAGAGAAATGTATTGGTCTAATTCATTTCCTTTCTGACCCAATTTTTCCTTACTTTATTTTTCCTTACTGTGAGGAGTTCTCGAAATCGGTTGATTTTTTTTTTATTAAATTTATCACTTAATTAGTAAAAATAAAAACCAAATTTTGTGTGTTTCTTAGTTAGAAACACATTAATGTGTCTGTGAGATTTCAAATCAGAATGACATCTTTTTTCGGGGTTATAAGTCGACACGTACATACCAGAAACAGTATTTTATATATATATATAGATAGATATATACGATATAATATAACTTATACTATGGGGCATAAGTGGTTTTGGGTGTTTTACAGGTTTAAAGTAGCTGGGATATTCTTGGCTGTGTGTTCTTCGGGTTTTCTTTTAACCCCATCTCTTTTTGGTGGGCGCGCTGAAAAGAAGGCATTCAAAGAGCGAGAAAGGCTAGAGATAAAGGCAGAAGGTGGCTTTATGACTTAGGCTTTATTTACCAAGTCATAATCGCCTGTAGTAAGGGAATATTTCCCTGGCTAGTAGGACCAACTAGACCCAGTTACGGCCTCAGTTCGAATGGTCGAGATATCTTTTGGGGGTAGGGAGTCAGTCCTTTTTGTCGGACATGCGCGGAGGGTTCTTCTGGCGAAGGCCACATGGGAGTTTCTTGTTTTGTTTGTTTTTTCTAATTTTATTTTCGTTTTATTTCAATCCCCACTTATCTTAAACTATACTATATAACTATACAGCTATATACTATACTATATAGCTATGTATATTGTATAAGTAAATAATATTATATAAGCCGGTCAAGGCTGGGGATAAAAGTTTTAAAAATTGTCATTTACTTAGCGAAATAATTGGGAAAATTTTTAGCAATAAAAAACCCTAAAAAAATTTAAACCTATAGATGGGAATCTTACAGCAATGGTGATGAAGGGATGTGCCACATTCTCCAAACCTCAAGAACTGGAACCTCACCATTAGATAGAGTTTAACGTTATACCCAGGACATGTAGACCCTCAGCTACCGCCTTCTAGCACATCTATGATAAAATGGGTCGGGAACTTGCCATAAAGGCAAAAGGGTTGGGACAATCATATAAGTACTAGGGCTTGACATGACCAGCCGACTTATCGGAGGGATTTTATCCGACCGACCGTCTAGCTTAAGTAAGGGCCAAAGTGGAGTGTTGCATGTCATGGGCTACTCAGTCCCCAGGATTCCGTCCTTAAGCATCACGGGTCGCCACCCACGGCCAACCTGTGGCCCCATTGGGGAGATCTTACTCCTCCCCAGAGGTGCAAATCCCCAGCCGACAGGACACAACGGGGTTAGGGAAACAGGGGAATTTCTGTATGTTAACTAGAATCTTCAAAGCCATCGTTAATTTTTGGTGTCATATTCCTTCGGAAGATGAGACATCACTGATCCTATCAAAAAGGCCAATGACTGAATATATCTATTCGCCACATCCAACTGAGAAAAATATGACACAAGTTAGGTTTAATGTAGAGCCCCGTACACTATAATAAAAGCCGGTCAAGGCTGGGGATAAAAGTTTTAAAAAATTGTCATTTACTTAGCGAAATAATTGGGAAAATTCTAGCAATAAAAAACCCTTAAAAAAAACGTCGGCAAACGTATTCCTTGGCTGTAAATTGAAGTTTTGACCTTTGAGTAATTGATCATGAAGTTATATCATATTGCTGGTGTCATCTTACCCACTACTTTAATTTCTCTGCTCTTTTGTCACCCCATGGGATTGGTGGTGATGATGATGGTTACTGTTGTGACTGAGTTATAAAATATCAACATTGAAATCCTGACGAAAGGTTAACATAGGTTGATTGCTCTTTGGTACAAAATATACAAATAAGATAGAGTCCAACGCGCATCTCTTCAACAACAGTAATTAAAATCTCTGTAACAAGACTAGCTACGACTCGACTACACGGTTACTGTTGTGACTGAGTTATCAAATAACAATATTGAAATCCTGAAGAAAGGTTAACATAGATTGATTGCCTTTGGTACAAAATATACAAATAAGATAGAGTCCAACGCGCATCTCTTCAACAACAGTAATTAAAATCTCTGTAACAAGACTAGCTACGACTCGACTACACGGTTACTGTTGTGACTGAGTTATCAAATAACAATATTGAAATCCTAAAGAAAAGTTAACATAGGTTGATTGCCCTTTGGTACAAAATATATAAATAAGATAGAGTCCAACGCGCATCTCTTCAACAACAGTAATTAAAATCTCTGTAATAAGACTAGCTACGACTCGACTACACGGTTACTGTTGTGACTGAGTTATCAAATAACAATATTGAAATCCTGAAGAAAAGTTAATATAGGTTGATTGCCCTTTGGTACAAAATATAAATAAGATAGAGTCCAACGCGCATCTCTTCAACAACAGTAATTAAAATCTCTGTAACAAGACTAGCTACGACTCGACTACACGGTTACTGTTGTGACTGAGTTATCAAATAACAATATTGAAATCCTAAAGAAAAGTTAACATAGGTTGATTGCCCTTTGGTACAAAATATATAATAAGAGAGTCCAACGCGCATCTCTTCAACAACAGTAATTAAAATCTCTGTAATAAGACTAGCTACGACTCGACTACACGGTTACTGTTGTGACTGAGTTATCAAATAACAATATTGAAATCCTGAAGAAAAGTTAATATAGGTTGATTGCCCTTTGGTACAAAATATATAAATAAGATAGAGTCCAACGCGCATCTCTTCAACAACAGTAATTAAAATCTCTGTAACAAGACTAGCTACGACTCGACTACACGGTTACTGTTGTGACTGAGTTATCAAATAACAACATTGAAATCCTGAAGAAAGGTTAACATAGATTGATTGCCCTTTGGTACAAAATATATAAGTAAGATAGAGTCCAACGGTGGCTGCTGAAAAAAAAAACACCAGCTCGATTGAAGTCCGTAGCCGTAGTGGTGTCACTTGCAAAAATAAAAAAAAACTAGGGTTAGGGTTAGGGTTGGGGTTGTTTTAATGGGAAAATAAATAAATAATTTGGGCTGTATACAGGGTGTCTCAGAAAAAACAGAACCCACAAATTTTGTAATAAAACTGTTAATTTTAACTAGGGAGGTTTAGGGTTAGGATTAGGGTTGAGGTTGGGGTTGGGTTTTCGGGAAAAACGACCTAAGTTGGCTGTTTTTTTTTTTTTTTTTTTTTTTTTTTTTGCAAGTGACACCTCTTCGGTTACGGACTTCAATCGTAGCTGTGTTTTTTTTTTTCAGCAGCCACCGGGTAGCAATTTTTGAGGCAGGAGGCTGGGACGGTTCTCCGCGAAGAGTACCGATTATTCTTTGTAATTTTGGATACTTACCCCATAAATATTTTCCATTCGTAACTGCAGATCCCTTGGTTGAGAAATCATTGTCGCAACGGATAATCACTTTCGCTCTTTATTACTGTTGTGTTACTTAAAGTGGGTGTTGTAAAAATATCTACATTGATTTACAGATAAAAATCTGAGGGGAGTAAAATATAAATTTCAATTGAATTTTTACAAAACTTAAACTCAAATTTCAAAACAATTTTCATACCGTATTATTTTTATTCAAAACAAATGACATCACCTTTTATCGAAACAATACATTAAACAAGAAACACAATTTTTATAAAAAATAAAAAAATCTACATTAATTTGCCGACAAAAGGTGACAAAAGCTTGACTCAGAAAGAATCTAAGTTGGGCCGGAAATTCGGGACCATATGACCTTTAGGCACCCCTTTTTCGAATTCGTTTCATCAGGACATTTTTTTCAGTAAATGAACCGTCAAAATCCGCTTGTTTGTTAGGGGTTAGGGGTTAGGGTTTAGGGTTTAGGGTTAGGGGTTAGTTTTATAATTAAAAAAAAACTCTAAAAATCATCTGTTAACAAACAACCGGATTTTGACGGAGTAAATGAAAAAAATGTCCAGATGAAATGAGATCGAAAAAGGGGTGCCTAAAGGTCACATGATCCAAAATTCGAATGAATAGCGTAAATTAGGGCAAGGGATCGAAACAACAAAAGATCAAAATTACCCCTAATTCTTCCTATCACACTCTTACGGCACTATGTTTCATTAAGGAGTCGTTGGCTACTAGTCTAGGAGAAGGGCAGCTTTTGAATTCACTGCAAAGAGTCTATCGGAATTATATAGAATGAACTTTGGATGTGACCAGAAAGGCAATCAAACACGACCTATTTGGGTAATTTGGTGCCATTGAAAGAAAAAAAGAGAATTTAAATAGTTTGCTTATTTTTATCCGGAAATTATTTTTTCGGGTTGTAGAGAAATAAATGTTCTAATGTGTTTAACAGTACAAGTTAAAAGGGTAAAGCGTAAAAGTGCGATTGTACCTTAATCACCAGGGTTGCCCGAAAACACACACGTCTGGTTGATTCAATAGACGTGGTTAAAATCAAGACAAATGCTTGATTGGTGATTGGATAATTCGCTACAAGGCTAAAAGTACTTGGTCCAATTTTAACTAGACATGATTGTTTTTAGAAAAGACGGATTGAATTAATGACGGAGATCGTCTGACATTCGCAGATTAAATTCTCTATATATATTATATAAAGGAGTCTTATCTGTTTTGGTATGTACGTGTCGACTTATATATCAGAAAAGAGATGTCATTGAGCCTTAAAATGGTGCATCCACTTTAATAAGTATACAATAAATTCTAACCAGACATGATTGTTTTTTGGAAAAGACGGATTGAATTAATAATGGAGATTGTCTGATATTTGCAGATGAAATTCTCGATATCTATCTACCTATCTATCAGTATAATATATATATATATATATATATATATATATATATATATATATAATAAGATAAATATATAAAGGTTTTACATATCTATTTATTAGGTGACAAAGGAACAATCACAACCATATTGGTTTCATGCGATGCAATCATCAGGTGAAGATGTTTCAAATGTAAGAAAATCGAAAAAATTACTATATATATATATATATATATATATATATATATGTGTGTGTGTGTGTGTGTGTGTGTGTGTGTGTGTATTCGAAGGAGTCGCGTTTGTTATGGTATGTACGTATCGACTTATATCTCAGAAAAAAGATATCATTGAGCATTAAAATCGTGCATACACTTTACTGATTAAAAAAAAATCAATCGATTTGTGAAACTCTTCACTATTCTTCATAAGTAAGTACAAAAAATAATTGGATAATTCACGACAAGGACAAAAGTGCCTGTCCCAATTTTAAACAGAGATGATTGTTTTTGGAAAAGACAGATTGAATTAAAAATGGATATTGTCTGACATTCACAGATAAAATTCAAGATATACATCTACGTATCTACCTATCTATCAATCTATACAAAAAGGTCGCGTATATATACAAAAAGGTCGCGTATGATTTGGTATGTACGTGTCGACTTATATTTCAGAAAAGAGATATCATTGAGCATTAGAATCGTGCATACACTTAAAAATGTTTACAATGAAGAAAAGTACAGGCGAAAAGTATAAAGCGTAAAAGTGCAATTGTACCTTAATCACCAAGGTTACCCGAAACCATTCATATCTGGCTGATTCAACAGACGTGGTTAAAATTGAGACAAATGTTTGATTGGAGATTGGCTAATTCACGACAAGGATAGAAGTACCTGATTTAATTTAAACCAGACATGATTGTTTTTGGAAAATACTTTATATATATATATATATATATATATATATATAGTATAGTGAGAAATTTGGAAAAACACAGGTTTAAATAAAATGAGTGGTATTTAAACCTGTATTTTTTCAAATTTCTCACTATACTACATACCGTCGGATTCATTTCCTTTTCTCATCACCCCCCCCATATATATATATATATATATATATATATATATATATATATATACTGAGAAAAAAAGATTCCTCTTTCTCTTATGGTTTATATCATATTATATATATCTTATTATAATAGAGATTGTGTGTTTTTCTGTCTGTAACCGAAACTATATTACTACTCAAGTCACAATTCCCTTAGTTATTTTCGTCATATTCTCTATGATTTTATTTTCATTCAAACCTCATTTATTAATAAAATTGTTTTACATTATTGATACAGTTGGCCATATCTGCGTACTAATAACATGCAATTGTGTGTGTGTGTGTGTATATATATATATATATATATATACACAACAAAATAGCATTTTGGAGTATGAACGGGAAGGCTAATTTGCATATTGATATTAGAAATTTGATTTTTAATAAATATTTGCTTAGTAATATTGATTTCTAATTGTTTGTTTTTTTCTTAATGAATATGAGTAAAAATTTCGGGGATAAATTTTAAAGAAATCCATTATCAAGAAGATATAACTGTAATTTTATTCTTTATTTCCTATTTTAACTAAGTAGTTAAATTAGGAAAATGATGGAATAGTTAGTTTCAAAGTTGTTCAACTTTTCGATTATAATACCCCCCTCTGTTTTAAATCATTTCATCTGCATTATTTTTTAGTTTCATTAGTGTTTCTGATTTAACATATTCATTACATTAGAACTTGCGCCCGGAGGGTGCATATATTTGCTAGTATATATATATAATATATATATATATATATTAAAGTAGTGATGACATGAAGTCAACACCGCTTGGTAACTGACAGTTTCTCACCGTTGATTACAGGTCTTCACTACCTTAGGTATTCAGCGTCTCTCACTGATATTGACCACCCTTTACTTCTAAAATATAGCAAAGTATATTTTCAATATTAAGATTTATATATATATATATATATATATATATATATATATATATATATATAGGCCGACATTTCGTGCTGCCTTTTCTAGGCTGTTGTCGTGTCAGTGCTGCTGTATGGCTGCACCACCTGGACCCTAACGAAGCGACTAGAGAATAAACTAGATGGGAGCTGCACAAGAATGCTGCGGATGATCCCGAACAAGCCGTGGAAACAGCACCCCACGAGAAAGCAGCTGTACGGCCACCTGCCACATATCACTCAAACCATCCGAGTAAGACGGACAAGACACGCGGGACACTGCTGGAGAAGCAAGGACGAACTCATAAGCGACGTCCTCCTGTGGAAGCCAGCACATGGGCACGCCAGTGTGGGCCGAGCAACAAAGACGTACACTGTGCGGATACAGGATGCTGCACAGAGGACCTCCCGAGAATGATGAGCGATAGGGATGGATGGAGAGAGATTGTCATGGATATCCGTGCCAACAGTGTGACATATATATATTATATATATATATATATATATATATATATATATATATATATATATATATATGCGTGTGTGTGCGCGTGTGTGTTGTGTGTGTGTGTAATTAAAAAAAACAAAAAAACGCACGTTTCATTTTTTTTATATAGAATTACATATTGTCGGATTAACTTCCCTTTTTTCCTGATATATATATATATATATATATATATATATATATATATATTATATATATATTCATTCTTTCTTCTTTTTTTTAAAAATATTTTTCAAAACATCTTTTTGCATTTTCATTCATTTTTTAAAACTACTTCTCAGTTGTTTTCCCGCGTGGATCTTTCTAGTTTGTTAAATTTTCAACACAACGTCAGCCATTTTGTTTTTTGCATCTAAAACAAAACAAAAAATGATATATCTTGTTATCAAATATTCCGATATCTTTTCTCTCTCTTTCTCCTCTGTTATCATTCTATGATTATTACTTATCTAATTCGTATATCATTACCACTGATTCTAAGTTTTTTCTTTTCTTTTCTTTCTTACTAATTCTCTTAGTTGCATCTTTTAAAAGTGTATACCTACGATCTCCCTCCGATAGAGATCGAAACCGGGAACCCAGCACGCAGAGTCAGAAACTCTACCTCTGTGCCACCGGTCCGTAGCACACGAAACATGCTGAATTTAACCTGTCAATGATAAACAAGCCACTACTATACATAATACAGTGAGCGTTTGAGGGAATCGCAAATTAGGTCTATGCCAAGGCGTAAGAAATAAATGATCTCTATCTATACACCGCTGATGAGACTTAATAAAGTTGAAACAGCTGTACGGTGTTCCACGTGGCGCGCGTTATTCGCCGGATTTGCTTGTCATTATTATTTTCAATAATTATCGAATTTTATACGATATACGCATTGTAATTGCCTTCAAAAAATATAAATAATAATAATAATAACAATAATAATAATAATTGAAAATTGATAAGACCCAACAAAACAGTAAATGTAGACTTTGCGGCAATAGAGATGAGACTGTAAACCATATACTTTGCGAATGTAGCAAATTAGCACAACGAGAATACAAAACTAGACACGACTGGGTTGGGAAGATGATCCACTGGGAATTATGCAAAAAATTAAATTTTGATCATACAACAAAATGGTATATGCATAAACCAGAATCTGTTCTTGAGAACGAAACGCATAAAATTCTCTGGGACTTTGAAATAAAAACGGATCACCTTATCCCAGCAAGAAGAGCAGACCTAGTGTTGATAAACAAAAAAGAAAGAACTTGTCAACTGGTGGATTTTGCAGTTCCAGCAGATCACAGGGTGAAGCTAAAGGAAAAAAAAAATGGACAAATATCTAGACCTTGCCAGAGAACTGAAAAAGTTATGGAATATGAAAGTGAAAGTGATACCAATTGTAGTTGGTGCACTTGGAACAGTCCTAAAAGGATTGGAAAAGGGTCTGGAAAGTTTGGAAATCAGAGGAAGGATTGAAACCATTCAGAACACTGCACTGCTGCAATCTGCCAGAATACTCAGAAGAGTCCTGGAGACCTGAGAGACTTGCTGTCACTCAGACTCCAGTGAAAGACCATAGCTAACACTGATGTGAAAACTCAAAAGGAATAATAATAATAATGCTGTCACTTAACCTCTAGTGAACGACCAGTTTAGGTGGTTGTAAAAAAAAACTTTCAGAATAATACTGGAGACCTGGGGAGACTTGTTGTCACTTAGACTTCAGTGAAACACCTTCAGCTAAAGCTGATGTGAAAAATGAATAATAATAATGATAATATAATAATAATAATAATAATATATATATATATATATATATATATATATATATATATAAAATTTTTACTTGAAGGCACTTACAACGCATGTATCGCATAAAATTCATTACTTTTTCTTATAGAAAATGAACTTGACAAGTGTAATCCCGGCAAAGGATCGCTCGGTGTGTAGAATATCGTACAGACTGTTTCGACTTTATTATTATTATTATATAATATATAGAATGAATAGAGGATAAATGAGAAAAGTATTGGCATGAAAAGGTGCTCAATGCTAATAAAGCAGAGCAGATTTATAATTAATAGTAATAGTATTATGGATGATTTGGACTCATAACTTATATATATATACACATATACATATATATTGCCTTTACTTGTTTGTCATTTGTATGTGTGTATTTTTTGGATATGTGTATTTTTTTGTGTGTGTGTGTGTGTGTGTGTGTGTGTGTGTGTGTGTGCCTTGTCCATATTGCGTTTGTGTGTGTGTATGTTTTTTTTGCTAACCATTGATACCGACACTAAGCTGATCTGAATGTGGAATTGAGTCTTGTCACTTTTAAAAGTGCACAAGTGGATTAATAGCTATGTAGCATGAACGACTGGTCAAGGTCTACCAAATTTTTCATTGGCTTAAACCACGCTAAACATTCGAGCAACATTAAACCAATTTATTCCCCACCAGAGCAATGACAAGGCCCCAGAAAAAATACTATGTTTGGTGCAAGTAGCAAGTGACTATTGATAGGAGGTAAGATTCAGTTGAATTGGACTACAACAAACCCTCAGACTTTTTCTTTCTTTTTAACTTTGTTAAGTATACACTTAAATGTTTCCAGACACTGGCAGCAAGAAGCCTGTTATTATATATTAGACTCAGCGAGATAGGTTACTGGGTAAGTTTTAAGCATGATATTAACTATAATATGTTAAACTAATAAACACTAATGTTTATGTTTAGAAATGTCTTGGAAAACGAATTTTTAGGGCGCTCTTTTGCTTTCTCGACCGATTTTTTTTTGTAGGAGCGGTGTTCAATAAATTGTTATACTTTTAAAAAAATAAGCCATTAAGCCATAGGTTTGAAAATGCTTTGGTGCTATTCGCAGAATTGCGTCCGGCCTCCTGCCTTAAAAACGCTAGGCGGTGAAAACTGAAAGAAACAACCTGATCTACGAATGAAGTCACTTGCTGAAGCGGTGCCTATTGTACAATTGCGATACCATAAAATAAAAGATTTTTTGTAAATTAAAAATGACCTGACATTTTCTTTTATTAAGATATAAAATAATATCTAAATATTCAGATTTTATTTATCGGATTGAAGGCGTTTTTATTCGACAAATTGACTATCAAAATAACAACCCCAGCTCGTCGTTATTCTTGTTTATTTATCGTAATTTGTCGTAATTCTTTATCGGATTGAAGGCGTTTTTATCAACAAATTATTTTGGGTAATTTATGAGGAAGTGCGTCCCGGTCTCCTGCCTCAAAAATTGCTGCCCGTGACTATCAAAATAACAATCCCAGCTCGTCGTAATTCTTGTTTATTTTATCGTAATTTTGTCGTAATTCTTGTTTAGATATAAAGATGGATATATAGTTTGGAATGACTGAGATAGATAGATAGATAAACAATAAAAATAATATAGATAGATATGAACAAATGGAGATAGATAGATATTTTCGACAAGTAAATGTAGGGGGGGGGGCGGTCGCTTCTTTTTTTGTCGTAATTCTTGTTTATTTAAACTAAAAACAAGACATTAACAAACATGAATAAAGANGGGAATTATCGTTCCGGAAAATATGCTGGTATATTCTTGTATTTCGAGTGTAGCATGTCATGGATTGTGTGTGTGAAGAGAGAGAGAGAGAGGGGAGAGAGGGGGGAGGGAGAGAGAGAAGGGAGAGAGAGAGAAAGAGAGAGGGGGATACTCGTTCCCGGAAAATATTGCTGGTATATTCTTGTATTTCGAGTGTAGCATGTCATGGATTGTGTTGTGTGAAGAGAGAGGGAGAGAGGGGGAGGGAGAGAGAGAAAGGGAGAGAGAGAGAAAGAGAGAGGGGGGTACTCGTTCCCGGAAAATATTGCTGGTATATTCTTGTATTTCGAGTGTAGCATGTCATGGATTGTGTGTGTGGGAGAGAGAGAGAGAGAGAGAGAGAGAGAGAGAGAGAGAGAGAGAGAGGGGGGTACTCGTTCCCGGAAAATATTGCTGGTATATTCTTGTATTTCGAGTGTAGCATGTCATGGATTGTGTGTGTGGAGAGAGAGAGAGAGAGAGAGAGAGAGAGAGAGAGAGAGAGAGAGAGAGAGAGAGAGAGAGAGAGAGGGGGGGTACTCGTTGCCAGACTATATTGCTGGTATATTCTTGCATTTCGAGTGTAGCATGTCATGGATTGTGTGTGTGTGTGTGGAGAGAGAGAGAGAGAGAGAGAGAGAGAGAGAGAGAGAGAGAGGGGGGGGTACTCGATCCCGGACCATATTGCTGGTATATTCTTGCATTTCGAGTGTAGCATGTCATGGATTGTGTGTGGAGAGACAGAGAGAGAGAGAAGAGAGAGAGAGAGAGGGGGGGTACTCGTTCCCGGACCAATATTGCTGGTATATTCTTGTATTTCGAGTGTAGCATGTCATGGATTGTGTGTGTGAGAGAGAGAGAGAGAGAGAGAGAGAGAGAGAGAGAGAGAGAGAGAGAGAGAGAGAGAATTTGTTTTTTCTCAGCTTAGTGTGACGCAAGATCACAGGTATGAGCACCTGGGGAAGATCGATATGACTATATCAAAACATTGTTCACTGAAAGGTGTGCTTATTACACTATGAACTGAAAAAGTATCTATCTATCTATCTATCTATCTATCTATCTATCGTTGTTTCTTTCTTTCTTTTTAATGCATTCATTCATTATTTATTTTTTTATTTTTCATTTTTTATTTTTATCTTTCTTTCACTTTTTCCTTCTTTCTTTCTAATGCGTTTTGCCCACCTTTCATTCTTTCTTACTTTTTTCTTTCTTTTTCTATCTGATGTGTTTTACTCTGTGGTGTGAAGTGCAGATTAACTTTCTTTCTTTCTTTCTTTCTTACTTTTTTTCTTTCTCTCTTTCTTTCTTTTTTTTTTCTTCTCTCTTTCTTTCTCTTGATTTTATTTATTTATTTATTTATCCATTTATAAACTTTCTTTCTTTCTTTCTTTCTTTCTTTCTTTCTTTCTTTGTCTTGATTTTATTTATTTATTTATTTATTTATTTATCCATTTATAAACTTTCTTTCTTTCTTTCTTTCTTTCTTTCTTTCTCTCTTTCTTTGTCTTGATTTTATTCATTTATTTATTTATTTATCCATTTATAAATTTCTTTCTTCTTTCTATCTTTCTTTCTTTCTCTCTTTCTTTGTCTTGATTTTATTCATTTATTTATTTATTTATCCATTTATAAACTTTCTTTCTTTCTTTCTTTCTTTCTATCTTTCTTTCTTCTCTCTTTCTTTGTCTTGATTTTATTTATTTATTTATTTATTTATCCATTTATAAACTTTCTTCTCTTTCTTTCTTTCTTTTTCTTTGTCTTGATTTTATTTATTTATTTATTTATTTATCCATTTATAAACTTTCTTTCTTTCTTTCTTTCTTTCTTTCTTTCTTTCTTTCTCTCTTTCTTTGTCTTGATTTTATTTATTTATCTATCTATAAACTTTCTTTCTTTTTTCTTTCTCTCTTTCTTTCTCTTGATTTGATTTATTTATTTATTTATCTATTTATAAACTTTCTTTCTTTCTTTCTTTC
Organism: Doryteuthis pealeii; assembly: GCA_023376005.1. Classification (NCBI taxonomy): domain Eukaryota; kingdom Metazoa; phylum Mollusca; class Cephalopoda; order Myopsida; family Loliginidae; genus Doryteuthis; species Doryteuthis pealeii. Next base: position 14,841,566 of record CM042176.1, on the reverse strand, counting down.
TTTCTTTTTTCCTCTTGCTTTTATTTATTTATTTATCTATTTATAAATTTTCTTTCTTTCTTTCTTTCTTTCTTTCTTTCTTTCTCCGCCTCAGACTGTTAAAAGCAATCTCCTTGGTCTAGCACTAGTGAAAAGGAGATAGACTCTCTCGCTGTCTGGCTTATACCGACGTTAGGCCACCCCGACGATTATATATATATATATATATATATATATATATATATATTATAAGCTTTTTTTTTTACATATGTTATATATTAAGTTTTTGAACGCCATCCTTGGCCAGTTGAAACAGGGCTTAAGTAAATAAGTCCTGAGATATGGAATCCTTTGGTAAGCGTATAAGTCCTATCCTGCGAATAAGTCCTATCCAGCGTATTGGTAAAGGTCCAGTGATATAATCCTATGTCCCGTCGTACACGAAGGTTCAAAGCAGCTATGCGTAACTATGACCAGAATAGCCAGTATAAATAACAATATCAGCAGCAGGGTACTGCCACTGATTGGCCAAGAACTTGGTCACATGATTCTCGGCGAGTCTATAAGTAGAAGTAGACTTTTGACACACACCTTATAATACAAAATTCTCAACACTTTCTTTCTTTTTTCCTCTTAATTTTATTTATTCATTTATCTATTTATAAACTTTCTTTCTTACTTTCTTTCTTTCTTTCTTTCTCCGCCTCAGACACTTAAAAGCAATCTCCTTGGTCTAGCGCTAGTGAAAAGGAGATAGACTCTCTCGCTGTCTGGCTGATACCGACGTTAGGCCACACCGACGACTTATACATATATATATATATATATATTATATATACATATATGTGTGTGTGTGTGTGTGTGTGACATATGTTATATATAAGCGATATATATGTCATATGTAATATATAATTCCAAATCTGTTGTGAAATGGTAATTCTAGTTTGTAGGTTTCCTCTGGTGTTAATCCAAAAGTTGGTCTTCCTGGCAGAAAAATCAACCAGCAATTGATTTGAGGACAGTTGCCAATAATATTAAATACTTTCGGTCCTCTTATTTCATTGGCCAATTTCCACCGGAAAGTTCATAAATAGAAGTGACGATTTTGCGAATATCTTATACCTTGTAGATAAAGGCACCTAATGTGGTGTAATGGTTAGCAACCTAGATTTGCCGACCATTCTTAGTGAGTTTGATTCTTACTGGGCGCCACGCACTTATGGCTTTGTAAATAACTATACCTCACGTGGTGTAATGGTTATCAAGCTAGATTTGCAGACCATTGTTAGTGAGTCCTTAGGGATATACTCGATGGTAAGCCTCTCAAGCCAGTAGAACAATTCACATACCTAGGTAGTAATATCTCATCCCCAGAAAGAGATGTTAATACACGAATAGGAAAGGCATGGTCTGCCACAAACAGATTATCAGTCATATGGAAATATAATATGCCTAGAATACGTACTCCGAACATCATTAGATACCATAAAGGAAAAAGGTTTCACACTAAGAAAGGCAAGAAGCAGGCGATATCCCGCACAAACGGTCACAGATGCAGACTACGCTGATGACCTTGCACTTCATGCAGATACCCCGGCACAGGCTGAGTCACTACTACATAGTTTGGAGGAGGCGGCAGGGAATGTCGGCCTCTATGTGAACTCTGATAAAACTGAGTTCATGAGTTTCAAAATGAAATGAGACATCTCCACACTCGAGGGTAAGCCTCTTAAACCAGTAGGACAATTCACATACCTAGGTAGTAATATCTTATCCCCAGAAAGCGATGTTAATACACGAATAGGAAAGGCATGGTCGGCAACATACAAATTATCAGTCATATGGAAATCCGATCTAACTGAGAAGTTAAAGCGACAATTCTTCCAGGCTGTGGTTATATCAGTACTGCTGTATGGCTGCACCACTTGGATCCTAACGAGGCGCCTTGAGAATAGCTGGATGTGAGCTGCACAAGAATGATGCATGCGGTCTTGAACAAGTCGTGAAAACAGCACCCTACAAGGAAGCAGCTGTATGGCCACCTGCCTCCCATCTCACAAACCATCCGAGTGAGACGAACAAGGCATGCTGGACACTGCTGGAGAAGCAAGGACGAGCTCATAAGCGACGTTCTCCTGTGGAAGCCAACACATGGACATGCTAACGTGGGCCGACCACCAAGGACCTACATTGACCAACAATGCGAGGATGCTGGATGCTGCGCAGAGGACCTCCCTGGAACAATGAATGATAGGGAAGGTTGGCGAGAGATTGTCATGGATATCCGTGGTAATTGCGCGACCTGATGATATATATATATATATATATATATATATATATATATATGTGTGTGTGTGTGTGTGTGTGTGTGTGTGTGTGTTGTTATGGGTCTAAGGGAGATAATTTAATATTTTATAAAAAAGAAGGTCCGCAAAATGGATTATGTTTATTTTTTATTTTTATTATTATTTTACATTTGTGACACGGGTTTCAGATCTTCTGATATCTTCAGGCATTAATTAACCATATTCTGTAAGAATATATATATATATATATATATATATATATAATATATATATATATATATATTATATTAACCCCTTTCTTCCTGTGTGGTTGGAATGTAGAGAGATTTGATTTGTGACATCTGTGTTATAGCAAGTGTTTTTATTCCTGGGTGGGAGATCATAATTTTAATTTTAAAGTCTTGAAATTTTATGGTTGTCTATTTGCTTATATTAATAGCCAAGCCCCTCCTTATTCTGATATTATTTGCTAGATTTTTTTTAAAATCGTGTGTGTATGTGTTTGTAATTTTTTTTTGTTCTAAAGAATTTGTGTGTGCGTTTGTGTTTTACTTTTTGTGTGCGTGTGTGTATGTGTGTGTGTATGTGTGTGTGTGTGTGAGTTTGCGCTCGTGTGGGTTTTTATGTACATATGTCTATGTTCATGGTTGTTTTGCGCGTATGTGTATCTATATACATAAAAAATAAAATTGATATGTATCCTTTACATTAGATAGTTTGCATATACACATTTTCCACACACACACACATACACACACACATATATATATATATGTATATATTTATGATATGCTACCGTAACCCGGTAGAGCTCTTTAGGAGCGACTTTAATAAACTTTCACCGCCAGTATAACGCAATGGTTATCTGTTTACAGATTGGATCTCTCTGGTGATCGTAAAGCATATACACAGATGTGTGTATTTAAAACAGTTAACACAGCACTCCTTAAACAGTAGCTTGTAATGGCCTAGAGGTTAACAGATCGGACAGGAGTAAAGTCAGTCGGGATTCTCTTCTGGTCGGAGTTAGTTGTTGTGCCTAGTCACACTGAAGACGCGTGAAACGCCGAAACACGTGTCTGTGGATGACTTTATATATATATATATATATATATATATTGTTACCACCCTCCTACAAAAATCTCTACTGTTATGGTTCGTTTGAACCCACTACCAATTCCTACTACCTCCCACTACCAATTCTTACTACCTCCCACTACCAATTCCTATGCTACTGCTCGTTTTAAAAGCGAGACAACCGAAACATTCCATCAGTTTCACACCTGAAGATGGCAGACAGACATACCGAAAGTGCTCGTGAAGAAACCTTTGGTGGATTGCTACACCAGTTCCACCCTGACATTAAAAAGATGGCCAGACAATTAGAAAGGATCGAACAAAAACTCGTCCGACAAGAATCTTCAGTAGAGTTTAACACCACATGTTTAAAAGAAAAAATGCTGCCAAAATACACACACACACACACACACACACACATATATATATATAACGGAATATATATATATATATATATACGGAATATATATATATATATATATATATATATATATATATATATATATATTACGATATATATATATATTACGATATATATATATATATATATATATATATATATATATATATATATATATATATATATATATATATATATATATATATATATATATATATATATATATATATATATATATATTACGTATATATATATATATATATATATATATATATATATATATATATATATATATATATATATATATATTAATATATATATATATATATATACATATATATATATATTACGATATATATATATATATATATATATATATATATATATATATATATATATATATATATATATATATATATATATATTACGACATATATATATATTACGTTATATATATATATTACGATATATATGTATATAAATATATTACGATATATATGTATATATACATATTACGATATATATATATATATATATATATATATATATATATAATATATTACGATATATATGTATATATATATTACGATATATATGTATATATATATATATACATTACGATATATATATATATATATATATACAATATATATGTATATATATATATTACGATATATATATATATAATATATATATATATATATATATATATATATAACGATATATATATCTATAAGGTAGTTGCTCGAATCTATATATCTATATATATATAACAGGTAGTTGCTCGAATTGTTCAAAAATGTGAGACGGGTAGGTCAAGCCGAGGAGGATCTGTAGATATTTGGCGATATCAGTAACGCGTAATTGTATACTAAAACTCTTCAGGTGTTGCCCCCCCCCAAAAAAACAAAAAAAAAAACAAAAAAAAAAAACAAACAAACAAAAAAACCCCCGAATCGCCACAAACGAATCGTCTGGTACCTATCAGCTGATTACATGTTTTCGACTTTGATAACAGCAAAAACCAACTGAATTGTTCCCATTTTGTAACCGTGAGCGAACACGTGACAATAGCACGTGACAATAACAGCTGATAATTAGTCTTTTATCAAGCAAAAGCAAAAGACAATCCGTTTTGTTTGTTTTTTGTTTTTTTAAATAGATAAATAAATAAATAAATGAATAAATAAGGTAAACAATCGTGTTTGATATGTTGGGAGGTATGAAGATTGTATTGCGCCAACAAAATGAGAAACGCTCTCCTTGTCTTTCTGGTGGCTTTCTTTTTTTCTTTCTTTCTTTCTTATTGACCTTTCTGAATGACTTTCTTCCTTTCATCTTGTGTTTTTTTATTCTATTTATTCACCCTCGACTTTCTTTCTTTTTCTTTCTTTCTTTCTTACTTATTTTTTTCTTTCTTTCTTTCTTTCTTTCTTTCTTTTTTCTTTCTTATCTCTTATTTCTTTCTTTCTTTCTTATTTCCTCTAAATTTTATTTATTTATTTATTCATTCACTTTCTTTCTTTCTTTCTTTCTTTCTTTCTTTCTTTCTTTCTTTCTTTCTTTCTTTCTTATTGACCTTTCTGAACGACTTTCTTCTTTCCATCTTGAGTTTTTTATTTTATTTATTCACATCGACTCTCTTTTTCTTTCTTTCTTTCTTTCTTTCTTTCTTTCTTTCTTTCTTTCTTTCTTTCTTTCTTTTCCCCCCCTTTCTTTTTGTATCTATTTATTCACCCTCGAATTTCTTTCTTTTTCATTTTCTTTCTTTCTTTCTTTCTTTCTTTCTTTATGTATTTATGTATTTATGTATTTATCTATTTATTTATTCACCCTCGACTTTCTTTTCTTTCTTTCTTTCTTTTTTTTTCTTTCTTCTTGATTTTATTTATTTATGCTCGACTTTTTGTTTCTTTGTTTTTTATTGTCTTGATATTATTTATTTATTTATTTATTTATTTATTCCCGATTTTCTTTCTTTCTTTTTTTCTTTTTTTCTTTTTTTCCTTTCTTTTTTCTTTTCTTTTTCTTTCTTTCTTTCTTTCTTTTTACTTTCTTTTTTCTTTCTTTCTCTTTTTCTTTCTTTCTTTCTTATTTCCTCTAGATTTTATTTATTCATTTATTCATTCACTTTCTTTCTTTCTTTCTTTCTTTCTTTCTTTACTA
>CM042176.1:14795638-14833138 GCA_023376005.1 Doryteuthis pealeii | reverse complement strand
TGTGGTGCAGATATACAGTTGTAATGAAACGGCTACGGCTTGAAGAATTACTGTTTTATTTTATCAAAGAGATCAGATTTGTGCAGGGTGATTGTAAAGTAACTCCCTATTTTTAAAATATTACCTATATACATACTATATATATATATATATATATATATATATATATATATATATATAGTACCTATATATATATACTACCATATACTTTATTTCTCCCTATTTTAAAAATATCATACTTTCTTTCTGAATCATTATTTTTGCAAAAAATGAATATGAGAAGAGCACACATCACATGGAGTTTTATTTAAAATTCTATATGAGCACCAACATTCGCCTCCAGCCTCTCAAGCCGCTCGGTAATCGCATCAACTAATCTTCCCAGAAGCCCTTGTGGAATGGTAAAAATAAATGGACCATATGACCTTTAGGCACCCCTTTTGCTTTGCTGATTCATAAGTACATTGTTTCATTTACATCACCAGCATTCGACTTCAGCCTCTCAAGCCGCCTGGGAATCGCATCAACTGATCTTCCAAGGAGCCCTTGTGGAATGGTAAAAATAAATGGACCATATGACCTTTAGGCACCCCTTTTGCTTTGCTGATTCATAAGTACATTGTTTCATTTACAGCGTCAACATCCGGTTGTTTGTTAATAGACGATTTTTAGAGTTTTTTTAATTATAAAACTAAACCCCTAACCCTAACCTAACCCCTAACAAACAACCGGATGTTGACGGTGTGAATGAAAAAATGTATTTATGAATCAGCAAAGCAAAAGGGGTGCCTAAAGGTCATATGGTCCATTTATTTTTACCATTCCACAAGGGCTTCTGGGAAGATTAGTTGATGCGATTCCCAAGCGGCTTGAGAGTGCTGGAGTCGAATGCTGGTGATGTAAATGAAACAATGTACTTATGAATCAGCAAAGCAAAAGGGGTTGCCTAAAGGTCATATGGCCCATTTAGTTTTTACCATTCCATAAGGACTCCTTGGAAGATCAGTTGATGCGATTCCCAAAGCGGCTTGAGAGGCTGGAGTCGAATGCTGGTGATGTAAATGAAACAATGTACTTTATGAATCAGCAAAGCAAAAGGGGGGTGCTAAAGGTCATATGGCCCATTTATTTTTACCCATTCCATAAGGACTCCTTGGAAGATCAGTTGATGCGATTCCCAAGCGGCTTGAGAGGCTGGAGTCGAATGCTGGTGATGTAAATGAAACAATGTACTTATGAATCAGCAAAGCAAAAGGGGTGCCTAAAGGTCATATGGTCCAAATAAATTCTCATATTCGTCCTTCAAGTTCTTCGAAAGTCGTTGGTTTCGTAGAGTAGATTTGTCCATTCAACCAACTCCAAAGAAAAAAATCTCAGGGTGTTAAATCAGTGCTTGTGACTGGCCATTCATGCAGACCACGTCTACCCATCCATCTCCCTGGAAAATGGTGATTCAGTCATTCATTGATGACAATAGCAAAATAACACAGATTTAATTAAGATATATTAAGGAACATACATTAAAGAATTGAGAAAAATATAAAGAAATTATAAATAGTTTAAAATCGGGAATTATTTTTCAATCATCCTGTATATTAAGGAACATACATTAAAGAATTGAAAAAAAAAATGTAACTGCATATAAAGAAATGTATAGTTTAAAATAGGGAGTACTTTTCAATCAGCCTGTATATTAAGGAACATACATTAAAGAATTGAGAAAAATATAACTGCATATAAAAGAAATTATAAATAGTTTAAAATAGGGAGTTACTTTTTAATCAGCCTGTATATTAAGGAACATACATTAAAGAATTGAGAAAAAATGTAACTGCATATTAAAGATTTATGAATAGTTTAAAATAGGGAGTTAATTTTCAATCACCCTGTATATGGCCGTTAACCTGTCAATAGCAGTCCATAACTTACTTTTGTACATGTTGACATCACTTTTAGTAGATGAGATATTGCTACCAAGGTATGTTAACCTGTAAATAGCAGTCCATGTTTTACCTATGTGTATGTTGATATCGCTTTCAGTTGATGAGAACTGCTACCAATGTATGTTAACCGGCCATTACAGTCCATTTTTTACCTATGTGTATGTTGACATCGCTTTCAGTAGATGCGATATGGCTACCAAGGTATATTAACCTGACAATAGCAGTCAATGTTTTACCAATGCGTATGTTGACATCGCTTTCAGAGAGGAGAAGAGATATTGCTACCAAGGTATGTTAACCTGGCCATTACAGCCATTTTTTTTTACCTGTGTGTTGACATCGCTTTCTGGTAGATGAGATATGGCTACCAAGGTATATTAAACCTGACAATAGCAGTCAATAATGTTTTACCAATGCGTATGTTGACATCGCCTTCTGTAGATGAGATATGCGCTTTACCAAGGTATATTAACCTGACAATAGCAGTCAATGTATTTACCAATGCGTATGTTACATTCGCCTTCTGAAATGAGATTTGCTAACAAGTATATTAAACCTGGTCAATAGGTATCCATGCTTACCTATGTGTATGTTGACATCCCTTTCTGTTAGAAGAGATATTGCCACCCAAGATATGTTAACCTTGTATAATAGCAGCCATGTTTACCTATGTGTATGTGACATCCCTTTCTGTAGAAAGATATTGCCACCAAGATATGTTAACCTGTTAAATAGCAGTCCATGTTTTTACCGATCGTGTATGGTTGACATCCCTTTTCTGTAGAAGAGATTTGCCCCAAGATATGTTAACCTGTAAATAGCAGTCCATGTATTTACCTATGCCCATGTTACATCACTAAGGTTGATACATTCTCCTATGATAAAATGCCACGTGTATTTGTTATTTATTTTTATACTTGTTATGCATTGAATCAAATTATGATAAGAAATACAACGAGTCACGTTGAAAAAAGGAAAACAGCCAAACACAAACAAACAGAACAGAAGTATGAATCCCCTCCAAAAATAAACATGGCTTCTGTGTCTGAAGTGTAGTATTAATTTTCTTCTTTTCTTTTTTTTCTTTTTTTTCTTTCTTTTTTTCTTTCTTTTCTTTTTCCTCTTCCGTTTTATTCATTTATTTATTTTATAAACTTTTCTTTTTTTCTTTCTTTCTTTTCTTTCTTTTTTCTTTTTTCCTCTTGGTTTTATTCATTTATTTATTGTAAACTTTCTTTTATTTCTTTATTTCTTTATTCTTTCTTTTTTCTTTTTTTTCCTCTTTAGATTTTATTTATATTATCTATTAATAACTTTCTTTCTTTCTTTTTCTTTCTTTTTTCTTTCGTTCTTTCTTTCTTTTTTCTTTTTTCCTCTTGGTTTTATTCAGATTTTATTTAAAACTTGTCTTTCTTTTTTTTTCTTTTTCTTTCTTTTCTTTTTTTCTTTTTCCTCTTGGTTTTATCACTTATTTTATTTATAAACTTTCTTTCTTTCGTTCTTTCTTTCTTTCTTCTTTTTTCTCTTGGTTTTATTCATTTATTTATTTTATAAACTTTTCTTTCTTCTTTCTTTTCTTTTTTCTCTTGGTTTTATTCACTTATTTATTATAAACTTTCTTTCTTCTTTCTTTCGTTCTTTCTTTCTTTCCTTTCTTTCTTTCTTTTTTCCTCTTGGTTTATTCTCTTATTTATTTATAAACTTTCTTTCTTTCTTTCGTTCTTTTTTTTCTTTCTTTTTTTCCTCTGATTTTATTTATTATATATATTTATAAACTTTCTTTCTTTCTTTTTCTTTCTGTCTTCTTTTTCCTCCTTGGTTTTATTCATTATTATTTATAACTTTCTTTCTTCTTCTTTCTTTCTTTTATCTCCTCTGNCAGAAGGGTTCGAATCACGCACAAATACGGTTCTCCTGTCAAGCTCTGTGTAATGAGGCCTAATATAGCTGACATGTACATACAGAGATTTGATTTTTCTCGATTTTTTGCCTTGTCATTTGAATAGGTATGTCCCGCCTAATTCATTAAATCATTAATTAATTAATTTCCAAATTTAAATATATATTTCAATATATATATATGATATCCAAGTCCTCGAAGATGGTCTAATTAAATTTAATTTAATTAAAGACCCGAAACGTTGCATCGTCGACAATAAACATGCCAGTTCCATAACACATCCCGTGATTTGTCTACCCTTTCTCACATACTGTCGATAACCTCCTCACATTTCTCACACACACATATCTATCTATCTATCTAGTATATATATATAATATATATTGTGTCTGTGGTGTATTATATATATATATATATAGATATAATATATTATATATATACAGCACACACACACATACATACACACACACACACACACACACACACACACACTATATATAATATATAATATATATGATATATATATATATTTGACAGCACATCATTCTCATTATTGTCTTACAGCTTTTCTTCATGTTGAGTGCAGATATACAGTTGTAATGAGAAACGGCTACAGCTTGAAAGAATTACTGTTTTATTTTATCAAAGAGATCAAGATTGTGCAGGTTGATTGATAAAGTAAAACTCCCATTTTTAAAATATACCTAGTATACATACTATATTATATATATATATAATATATATATATATATATATATATACTATATATATAATAACCTATATATATATATATATATAATATATAATATCCATATAATTCTCCCTATTTTAAAAATATATACTTTTAATTTGCTAATCATATTTTGCACAATAAATGAATATGAGAAGAGCACAATCACATGGAGTTTTATCTAAATATTCTATATGAGCAGCCAACATTAGCCTCCAGCCTCTCAAGCCGCTCGTGTAATCGCATAACTAATCTTCCCAGAAGCCTTGTGGAATGGTAAAAAAATGGACCATATGACCTTAGGCACCCCTTTTGCTTTGCTGCATTCATAAGTACATATGTTCATTTACATCACCAGCATTCGACTCCAGCCTCTCAAGGCCGTTGGGAATCGCTCAACTGAATCTTCCAAAGGAGGTCCTTATCGAATGGTAAAAGATAAATTGGCCAACTATGACTGTTAGGCACCCCTTTTGCTTGCTGATCTCATTAAGTACATTGTTTCATTATACACCGTCAAACATCCGGTTGTTTGTTAATAACGATTTTTAGATTTTTTAAAATTTATAAAACTAACCCGAACCCTAAACCCTAACACTAACCCTAACCCCTAACAAACAACCGGATTGTTGACGTAGTAATGAAAAAATGTTTGATGAATCAGCAAAAGTCAAAAGGTGCCTAAGTCATATGGTCCAAATAAATTCTTATATTCGTCCTTCAAGTTCTTCGAAAGTTGTTGGTTCGTAGAGTAGATTTGTCCATTTCAACAACTCAAAGAAAAAAAATCTTAAGGTGTTAAATTATAACCCGTCGGTCGCTACAGAGCTGAAGGGCTCACAGAATCTCCGAAATTGGCCGTCAAGATCGGATTTTCTTGCATCAACACGGATTGCAGGTCGTCGTCTATATTTGCTGGAAGTCTAGCCGAATGCCCACGTTGTGCTAAGATCTCAAACGACTAGAAATCTGCGTATAGAAACTGATTTTCGAGATTAATGGCGTCCGATTGGTCACACACAAAAAGTATAACGACTCTTTTTCTTCTTCAAAATCAACAACATTATATTAAAAAAAAATCTGCAAGAATACAAATAATTACTCTTCAAGCGGGGGAGTGATGACCTCATTCAATGTGTTCTTGGTCGGAATAACCTTACGCGCAATGTTGGCTGAAGTCAGTCTATTGTCGGCCTACAGGATCTTTACGTCCAACTTAAGCTTTTCTTAGCTACCGTTCTCAAGCACGCCCGCTTCGTTCTGATCTCTCTGTCAAGTATCGTCTCAGTTTATAATTTTTCAATCGGAAATTCTTATTTTCCGGCCAGCGCGAAGATATCGTTACCTCCTCTTTACCTTTCATTTTATCAAGGGCGGCCGCCTCTCTTTTTGTCATAATCAGCCAATCAAAATTTACTTCCGCATCACAATTCTAAGTGCCATCTCTTCCGCCACTTCAAACAAAGGAGCTTACCGGAGAAACCAAGCCTGACCTTTATCTTTTGACCGTCAAACTATCAGACACTTTTAGTCCCAACCAAAAGGACAGGTTTCTTTCTAACCGCCGGGCTGATTCTTATCTAAGAAAAATCTTTTCATTAAGTTTTGACAGGAATCGGTCAAGCCCTCTGGGTGCTTTAGCACGTCTAAACAAAAGGATTGGTCTCCTATTCTACCATCGCTATCTATCTTGTTTGGGAGGAGAAAAACCTTTGTTCCGGCCTTGCACTAGATTACACTAGCGGTCAAATATATTGCTGATTATTATCTTTACCGTTTCAGTGAAAAAATTACTTTTATTCTTTTTTTTCTTTCCATAGATTCTGATCGCCGACAAAAAATATTTCTAAGTATTTCCGTTTTTCTTTCTTTCTTTCTTTTTCTAATTTCACCCCTGAATCAGGTCACAAATCAGTGCTTGATGCTGGCCATTCATGCGGACCACGTCTACCCATCCATCTCCCTGGAAAATGGTGATTCAGTCATTCATTGATGACAATAGCAAAATCTGGTGGAGCAACAGCTAACACAGATTTAATTAACATATATTAAGGAACATACATTAAGAATTGAGAAAAATGTAACTGCATATGTTGATACCCTTGTTCTTAAATCGTATGGTGTTGCATACCCTCTTACTTACTTCTTACTTCTTCTTCTGACGTCTTTTCTATCTTACGTCTCTTCTATCGTCTTGGTCTTCGTCTTGGTGATCGTCGCACTTGGTATTTTTCTTCAATCAGTCCTGTTACCAAGACACCCATTAAGCACAAGAACGTGTTATTTTTCCTAAGCTTTTATTTATGTAACTAAATATCTGACTACATAGCGCGCGTATGCAGAGTGTGGTCACAGTTAAGCAGGACATCCTCACTGCCGACGTCCAACTGAAAACTGGGACACCAACCAGGTCCCACGTGACTTCCACATATTTCGCGGACTTTCTGTAATCTTCCATGGAGGGTCCCGCCCTGATATGAGGGGGGGGTCATCTCTTTAGAGATTACAGGGATTGACAATTATCTATTATGCAACCGCATTAGATTATGGCTCGCATCTAAAAGAAATTATATAATATATATATTATAGGGAGTTATGTCAATCACCCTGTATATTAAGGAACATATATTAAAGAATTTGAGAAATATCTAACTGCATATAAAGAAATTATAAATAGTTTAAAATAGGGAGTTACTTTTCAATCAGCCTGTATATTAAGGAACATACATTAAAGAATTGAGAAAAATATACTGCATATAAAAGAAATTATAAATTAGTTTAAAATACGGATTTACTTTCAATCACCCTGTATATTAAGGAACATACATTAAGAATTGAGAAAAATGTAACTGCATATAAAGAAATTATAAATAGTTTAAAATAGGGAGTTACTTTCAATCAGCCTGTATATTAAGGAACATACATTAAAGAATTTGAGAAAATGTAACTGCCTTATAAAGAAATGTTAAAATAGTTTAAATAGGGAGTTACTTTTCAATCAGCCTGTTAATTAAGGAAACAATACATTAAAGATGAGAAAATGTAACTGCATTATAAAGAAATTATTAAATAGTTTAAAAATAGGAGTACTTTTCAATCACCCTGTATATTAGGAACATACATTAAAGAATGAGAAAAATAGTAACTGCATATTAAAGATTTATGAATAGTTTAAAATAGGGAGTTAATTTTCAATCACCCTGATTATTGGCCGTTAACCTGTCAATTCAGTCCATAACTTATTTGTACAGTTCATTACTTTTAGTAGAAGATGAGAGAATTTGTACCAAGGTATAATTAACCCTGTCATAGCAGTCATGTTTACCTATGCGTTATGTTGACATCGCGTCAGTTGATGAGATATTCACCAAGGTATTGTTAACTGTCCATTACAGTCCATGTTTACCTATGTGTATGTTGACATCCCTTTCTGTAGTGAGATATTGCCTAATTATGTAAACCTGGACAATAGCAGGTCAATGTTTTACCAATGCGTATGTTGACATCGTGATCTGTGTTTGTTTCTGTAGATGAGATTCATTGTACCAAGGGTGATGTTAACTATCAATAGCAGTCCATGTTTTATCAATACGTATGTTGACATCGCTTTCAGTAGATGAGATATTGCTACCAGGTAGTGTTAACCTGGCCATTACAGTCCATATTTTACCTATGTGTATGTTGACATCCCTTTCTGTAGATGAGATATTGCTACCAAGGTATGTTAACCTGACAATAGCAGTCAATGTTTTACCAATGCGTATGTTGACATCGCCTTCTGTAGATGAGATATTGCTACCAAGGTATTCAACCTGGCCATTACAGTCCATATTTTACCTATGTGTATGTTGACATCGCTTTCTGTAGATGAGATATTGCTACCAAGGTATGTTAACCTGTCAATAGCAGTCAATGTTTTACCAATGCGTATGTTGACATCGCTTTCAGTAGATGAGATACTGCTACCAAGGTATGTTAACCTGTCCATTACAGTCCATGTTTTACCTATGTGTATGTTGACATCCCTTTCTGTAGATGAGAATTGCTACCAAGGTATGTTAACCTGACAATAGCAGTCAATGTTTTACCAATGCGTATGTTGACATCGCCTTCTGTAGATGAGATACTGCTACCAAGGTATTCAACCTGGCCATTACAGTCCATATTTTACCTATGTGTATGTTGACATCGCTTTCTGTAGATGAGATATTGCTACCAAGGTATGTTAACCTGACAATAGCAGTCAATGTTTTACCAATGCGTATGTTGACATCGCCTTCTGTAGATGAGATATTGCTACCAAGGTATTCAACTTGCCATTACAGTCCATATTTACCTATGTGTATGTTGACATCGCTTTCTGTAGATGAGATATTGCTACCAAGTATGTTAACCTGTCACTAGCAGTCAATGTTTTATCATACGTATGTTGACATCGCTTTCAGTAGATGAGATATTGCTACCAAGGTATGTTAACCTGGCCATTACAGTCCATGTTTAACCTATGTGTATGTTGACATCGCTTTCTGTAGATGAGATATTGCTACCAATGTATGTTAACCTGACAATAGCAATCCATGTTTTACCTATGCCCATGTTGACATCACTAAGATTGATACATTCTCCTATGATAAAATGCCACGTGTATTTGTATATTTATTTTTATTACTTGTTATGCATTGAATCATAATTATGATAAGAAATACAACGAGTCACGTTGAAAAAAGGAAAACAGCAAAACACAAACAAACAGAACAGAAGGAATCCCCTCCAAAAATAAACATGGCTTCTGTGGTCTGAAGTGTAGATTAACTTTCTTTCTTTCTTTCTTTTTTCTTTCGTTCTTTCTTTCTTTTTTCTTTTTTCCTCTTGATTTTATTTATTTGTTTATTTATCTATTTATAAACTTCTTTCTTTCTTTTTTCTTTTTTTCTTTCTTTTTTTCCTCTTGGTTTTTATTCACTTATTTATTTATTAAACTTTTCTTTCTTTCGTTTTTTTTTTTCTTTCTTTCTTTGTTCGTTTTTTCTTTCTTTCTTTCTTTCTTTCCTCTTGATTATTATTTATTTATCTATTTATAAAACTTTCTTTCTTCTTTCGTCCTTTCTTTCTTTTTCTTTCTTTTTCCTCTTGGTTTTATTCATTTATTATTTTATAACTTCTTTCTTTCTTTCTTTTTCTTTCTTTTTTCTTTTCTTTCTTTCCTCTTGGTTATTTCATTTATTTATTTTAAACTTTCTTTCTTTCTTTCTTCTTCTTTTTTCTTCTTGGTTTTATTTTATTTATAAACTTTCTTTCTTTCGTTCTTTTTTTTCTTTTTTTTTCCTCTTGATTTTATTTATTTATATATTTATAAACTTTCTTTCTTCTTTTTTCTTTCTTTCTTTCTTTCTTTCTTTTTTCCTCTTGGTTTTATTTATTTATAAACTTTCTTTCTTTCTTTTTTCTTTCTTTCTTCTTTTTTCCTCTTGATTTATTTAAGATCATTTTACAAAAAAATGAATATGAGAAGAAAATGTTCATTTCCAAAAGGTGGTCCTCCAAGTGTATACCTGTCTATTGCCTTTAAAGGGTCAATCGCTATTACCCAAGACAACCTGAAAGAGAAAGCCTACTGGACTGGACTAGTTCTGGAATTACCCTCACGCGCACGTGTGAGTCCTCACATTAAAACGCGTGGGAAAGTCGATAAACACGGTCACACAATATATATATATATATCACCAAGATATATTGTCCAGATAAGGCGGGTGGTGTAATGGTTAGAGCTGTAGGAAATAGACCCGTCGATGCGAGTTCAAATCCTGAACGAGGCTGTTTCCATTTCACATAGCGCTAATACCCTTAGTAAATGTATTAATCCAACTATTCTCCCTCTAGATATGGATAAATAGTAGGGCTGGGTGGGCTCTTTAACCTTGGTATGACAACCAGTCAAGGAGAAGGAAAACTATGATTTCAAACCTCTTAAACTCTTAAAATTAACATAGTATCATATCCTACTTGTTCAGCGGGGATTATATATATATATATATATATATATATATATATATATATAAAGCTGTAAAAACTACAACTATTAATACTCTATATTTTACGTACTTATGCTACTACAATGTTTACATGGTAGTAACACATTGATATATATATATATATATATATATATATATATATATATATATATATATATACGTTAATGTATGAGTAGTGGCTTACCAGTGGGTACGAGTACGATCGTTGGAAGCGCACAGTATCCAGGGGTTAAGACCGAGAAAAAACAAATGCAAAGTGCTCAATACAATGTAGAGCAAAATTATATATTTTATTTATCCATTTATAAATATAATATATATATATATATATATATATATATATATATATATGTGTGTGTGTGTGTGTGTGAGAAGAGAAAAATGGAAGTGAATCCGACGGTATGTAATATAGTGAAACAGATTGAAACACTGCAGTGTTGACTGAATAAATATCACTCATTCTATTTGAACCTGGTTTTTTCAAATTTTTCACTATATATATATATATATATATATATATATATATATATATGAGAGAGAGAGAGAGAGAGAGAGGGGGTGAAGGAAAGCGAAAAGGTAAACAAATACTGAGAGCTGAAAAAATCTGTGGAATATGAAGGTGAAACTGTTACTAATTGTTGTTGGTGCTCTTGGAACGGTCCCTAAGGGTTTGGAAAAACAATACAGACACAGCATTGTTAACATCGGCTACAATACCCAGAAGAGTCATAGAGATCTGAAGAGACTTGCTGTTAAACAGACTATGGTAAAAGACTACCATGTAACGCACGTGTGAAAAACTAACAAGTAATAATAAATAATAATAATAATAAATAATAATAATAATAATGCGGTAATAGAGATGAAACTGTAAACCATGTACTCTGCGAATGTAGCAAACTAGCACAAAGGGAATACAAAACTAGACACGACAGGGTTGGGAAGGTGATCCACTGGGAATTATACAAAAAATTTAATTTTGACCATACAACAAAATGGTATATGCATAAACCAGAATCTGTTCTTGAGAACGAAACACATACAATTCTCTGGGACATTGAAATAAAAACGGATCACTTTATCTCAGCAAGAAGACCAGACCTAGTGTTGATAAACAAAAAAGAAAGAACTTGTCAACTGGTGGATTTTGCAGTTCCAGCAGATCACAGAGTGATGAAAAAATTGACAAATACCTGGACCTTGCCAGAGAACTGAAAAAGTTATGGAATATGAAAGTCATAGTGATACCAATTGTAGATAGTGCACTTGGAACAGTCCTAAAAGGATTGGAAAAGGGTTTGGAAAGTCTGGAAATCAGAGGAAGGATTGAAACCATTCAGAACACTGCACTGCTGCAATCTGCCAGAATACTCAGAAGAGTCCTGGAGACCTGAGGAGTCTTGCTGTCACTCAGACTCCAGTGAAAGACCATCAGCTAACACTGATGTGAAAACTCAAAAAGAAGAAATAATAATAATAATAATAATAATAATAATACTCTTGGACTTTGAGATAAAGACGGATCACCCTATCCCAGCCAGGAGACCAGACCTAGTGTTGATTAACAAAAAAAGAGAACGTGTCAACTGGTGGCCGCTGCTGTCCCAGCAGATCACAGGGTGATACTTGGACCTTGCCAGAGAATTGAAAAAGCTGTGGAACATGAGAGTGAAAGTGATACCAATTGTAGTTGGTGCACTTAGAACGGTCCCAATAAACTTGGAAAAAAGACTGGAGGATCTGGAAATCCATTTTGGGGGTTTTCATGTACGTGAACGTTAAACCTAACCTTAGTAAGCCTCAGAGTTGAAATAAACGCTTCCTGATGATGACCCTAACTGGTCGAAACCCGTCGGGACTAATACAAAAATAGTGAAACTTAATTATCATATACTCTCTGTGTCAATTTTTTTATGTACACGCAAATACACTCAGATGCGTGCATACATACATACATACATACACTCGCGCACACATGCACTGTATAGCTTTTTACTTGCACAAGGCCAGACGTAAGGAGCACCCAGTGTGAATCGAGCTCACTAAAAATGGTCGGCTAGTCTCACTTACTGTGTAGCAGTCATTTACTAAGCTTAGCTGAGCTTAGCACAAGCCCAGAAAAAAGAGACACTCAGTGAGGATCGAACTCACTAACAATGATATATTTACTGTTTAGTAGTCATTTATTAAGCTTAACTTGTCACAAAGCCAAAAGTATGAGACACCCAGTGAGAATCGAACTCAATAGTTATGGTCTGCTAGTCTCCCTAACTGTATAGTATTCATTTTCTAAGCTTAGCTGAGTTTAGCACAAGGTCAGACGCATGGGGCACCCAGTGAGAATCGAACTCACTAAAATGCTCTGCTGGTCTCACTTATTGTATAGCAGTCATTTACTAAGTTTAGCTGAATTTAGTTCAAGGCCAGAAGTATGAGGCACCCAGTGAGGAACGAACTCACTAACAATGATCTATTATTCTTCATTACCGTATAGTGGTCATTTGCTTAGCTTACCTTGGCACAAAGCATGAAATATGAGTCACCCAGTGAGAATCGAACTCACAAACAATGGTCTGTCAATCCAGCTTGCTGACCATTACACCACGTGAGACATTCACATGCTATATATATAGTAAAGTAAGGTCGTCGGGGTGGCCTGAAGTCGGTATCAGCCTGACAGCGAGGGAGCCTATCCCCTTTTCACTAGTGTAAGACCAAGGAGATTGTTTTGGCGTCTAAGGTGGAGCGCCGAACCTATCATCAGCTCCTCACTTTACCGCACTGTGCTACTCATGCGCTGTGTTGTCGTCGACCTGTATTGAACCCGGATTCTTGTGGTTCCTAGTCCGACGATATATATATATATATATATATATATATATATATATGAGTAAAGGGTGCTCAGTATTATTGTGAGACCACTTGCATTGAAAATCGCATCGGCGAGAAACTATCAGATACCAAGCGCCGTTGACTTCATGTATTCGCTACCCTAACACACACACACACACACACACACACACACAACATATATATATATATATATATATATATATATATATATATGCAGAGATCGTGATAGGTACGCGTCCCTGATGCACAGAAATAAAAAAGGACGCAGTAAAATCAAATCCATGCGTCCTAGTGTTTTTCTTTTTTCTTCAATCACCATTTCAAGCTAACTGTAAATAGTTTCTTAGAAATGAATTACACAGGATAGGTTACAAAGTAGGAGTTAGACGGCTTTAGTTGTTCCCCCAGATCATAAATAAAAACCCTTATCTATTAAAAAACTTTAGTTGGGACCCATACATTTTCCGGGACTAATACAAAGCAAATAGGTGCGTCCCAAGACGCACTAAATCAAAAAAAATATCGGCTCACTGTTTATATAGATCTATATTTTTGGAGGACATGTGCTTGATTGAAGTCATACCTAATTTTAAAAATTAATTAGTTAATAATTAAGCACATATCCTCCAAACATTGTCGGCTAAAAAGCCATATCAAATAAACACATTGTTTGTTTACATACTCTCATAATACATATATATATATATATATATATATATATAATATATATATATATATATATATATTTATTCTTTTATTTATTTATTTAATAAATAAATATTTATTTAATAAATAAATAAAGCTCTTACATAAGTAATTGAGCCCTCTATAATCATTTCTTCAATAATAATAATAATTTAACCTATATATATATATATATATATATATATAAAGAGAAAAATGGAAGTGAATCCGACAGTATTTGAGAACGTTTTGTGTCAGTTTCAGAACCGTTTGTCTCTGCGTTTTATAATTTCAAACAATCTAAGAACGCTAGTTTTTCACTTAGCATTTTTAAGTGGATTGATCAATAAAAGACTCTCACAATCTCCTTATTATCTGTGATTAATTTATTCACCAAAAGCCCTGATGAAGATCTACTAAACAGATTGAAACACTGCAGCGTTGGCTAAATTATAGGCACTCATTTCATGAGTAATTTTTTTACTGCCTTGTTTTGTTTTCAGGTTTGACTTGCATGCAAAAATAAACACAATATTGAAAGTGAGGAGAAAGACAAACATATACTCCTCTTTTTTTGTTGTTTTGGTTCGTGCGTCTATGTCAATTTATGGACTTTTATCAGTTAAAAGAAAAAGAAAAAAGACAAAACAAAAAGAACAAAAAAACAAACACCTTGTCTACTTACCCCACCGCGACAACGGGACGTTGAGAGAGGCAAGCGAAAATGTTGGCAGTGTACACTGAAGTCTGAAGGCCACAGGAAGACTAACTTCTTCACCGGGACATCGCCCCGTAAACTACACTAACCATGTTCAGGATAATTACAACACAAACAACTATAAGATTACATTGGCCGTCTTGGTCGTCGTCGTCGTCGTAGCAGTGGTCCCGTTGCCCGTTTTTTTTTTATTCTTACTCTTATGAAGGTCAAGTTAGGCCTACGTAATCCAGTGGCCACCGCGTGCGCGTTGAGATATATTTCTCTCTCTCTCTCTCTCTTTTTCTCTCTCTCTCTCTCTTTCTTTTTTTCTCTCTCTCTCACACTCACTCTCTCTCTCTCTCACACTCTCTCTCTCTCTCTCTCTATCTCTCTCTCTTCCACTTTTCTTTCTTATCGTAATTTCTAACAAGTGCTCGACGGTTCAAAACTGCGATGAATGAACAAAGGTTGTAAGACGGGAAATTTGAAGGACTTGTTATTTTATATATTAAAAGTTTTTTTTAGTTTTTTTAGTTTAAAAAAAAAATCTTTAGATTACATTGCGTGCGTGCGTGCGTGCGTGCGTGCGTGATGCTACTTTAAAAAAGACAAGTCTTTTCATATTTGAAGGCCATTTAGACATTTATTGAACCCTCAACCCATTTTATCATATATATATATATATATATATATATATATATATATACAACTAATGACAAATCCAACTCCCAAACACACATACACACACTCATTCATTTTCTGACCCATCCCTTATCATCTAACATTCTGACCAAACACCTGCATCTTCATATAACACTCCCCATTTAGAGGGAAGAAAATCCACTACCCATCCCCCCAGCCACCCCTGCCCCTACTGACAACCTACTGTTTTTCACCATTCTGAAAATATCCTTCACTGAAGCTAGAACTGGGCTTTTGGTCCTGATGATGGTCTAAATGGCCGAAACGTTGCATCGTCGACAATAAACATCCAGTTTCCATAACATTCTGTGTTTGTCTACTTTTCTCCACACACACACACACACACACATATATATATATATATATATATATATACATGGAAAAAGTATAGCTGATTTACGAATATTTTTAAACACGAAACAAAATTATATTTTGAATGTTACAGTCTTTAAAAATTAATTTAACAAAATATATTTTTGTTAAATTAATTTTTAAAGACTGTAACATTCAAAATATAATTTTGTTTCGTGTTTAAAAATATTCGTAAATCAGCTATACTTTTATGTGTGCTCTTCGAGACCAAATAGAATAGATAAATGGACGAAAGGCTGCATCCTCCCATTCCCCAAACAGGGAGATCTCGGAATCGCTAAAAACTACAGAGGCATAACTCTTACTGCTATTGCAGTCAAGATATATAATGCCCTTCTTCTTAATCGCATCCGACCCGAAATAGAGAAAATCCTTAGGAGAAACCAAAACGGATTCCGCAGAAATCGATCCACAACCTCTCAGATCCTGACTATTCGACGGATCATAGAAGGGGTACGAGCAAAGAATCTAGAGGCAACGCTAATATTCGTAGATTTCTCCAAGGCATTTGATTCCATACATAGAGGTAAAATGGAACAAATACTACTAGCATATGGTCTCCCCAAAGAAACGGTTTCAGCTATAATTATGCTATACAAAGACACTAAAGCGATGGTACGCTCACCTGGTGGTGACACAGATTTCTGTGACATCGTCGCTGGAGTCCTACAAGGAGATACATTGGCACCATATATATTTATAATATGCCTAGACTACGTACTCCGAACATCATTAGATACCATAAAGGAAAAAGGTCTCACACTAAAAAAGGCAAGAAGCATGCGATATCCCGCACAAACAGTCACAGATGCAGACTATGCTGATGACCTTGCACTTCTTGCAGATACACCGACACAGGCTGAGTCACTGCTACATAGCTTGGAGGAAGCAGCAAAAAATATAGGTGAACTATGTGAACTCCAGTAAAACAGAGTTCATGAGTTTCAAAAAGAAAGGAAACATCTCCACATTCAACAGCAAGCCTCTCAAGCCAGTAGAACAATTCACATACCTAGGTAGTAATATCTCATTCACAGAGAGCGATGTTAATACACGAATAGCAAAGGCATGGTCGGCTACAAACAAATTATCAGTCATATGGAGGTCCGATCTCCCTGACAAGCTGAAGCGACAGTTCTTCCAGGCTGGGGTTGTATCAGTGCTGCTATATAGCTGCACCACTTGTACCCTAACGAAGCGTCTTGGGAATAAGCTAGATGGAAGCTGCACAAGAATGCTGCGTGCAGTCTTGAACAAGTCGTGGAAGCAGCACCCCACGAGGAGGCAGCTGTACGGTCACTTGACCCCCCCTCCATCTCACAAACTATCTAAGTGAGACGGACAAGGCATGCAGGACACTACAGGAGAAGCAAGGACGAGCTCATAAGCGACGTTCTCCCGTGGAAGCCAACACATGGACATGCAGGTGTGGTGGTTGCTCCGCAGTGGACCTCCCAGGAGCAATGAATGATAGGGAAGGTTGGCGAGAGATTGTCATGGATATCCGTGCTGCAAGCGCGACATGATGATGATGATGATGATGATATATATATATATATATATATATATATATATATATATATATATATACTGTAGTGTGAGATGGTCACTATTTCAACTTTTGCTGGAATGGTGTACCAAAGGCAGTATTAATTGGTAGAGTGCTCAATATAAAATAGAGCTGTTATATAATATAATAAGATAAATATATAGGTTTTACATATCTATTTATTGTGTGACAAAGGAACATTCATATATATATATATATAAAAAGAGGAAAAATGGAAGTGAACCCGACATATGTAATATAGTGAAAATTTTGAAAAAACACAAGTTCATAAAACGAGTGATGTTTATTTCGCCAGCGCTGCAGTGTTTCAATCTGTTTCAACAGATCTTCATCAGGGCGTTTGTTAATTTGAGGAAATATGAATTTATCACAGAGAATAAGTTTGTCTTAGCGTTCATAACTTCAAACATCCAAAGAACGCTAGTTTTACATTCAACATTTTTTAAATAGACTGACCAACAAAAGGCTCTCACAGTCTCCTTATTCTTTGTGATAAATTCATTTTTCTCAAATTATCAAAAGCCCTGATGAAGATCTGTTGAAACAGATTGAAACACTGCAGCGTTGGCGAAATAAACATCACTCGTTTTATGAACCTGTGTTTTTTCAAATTTTTCACTATATATATATATATATATATATATATATATGTGTGTGTGTGTGTGTGTGTGTGTGTGTATATGTATGTGTGTGTGTTGTGTGTGTTTATTGTGAAAAATTGAAAACAAGGAACGAAAAGGAGTGAAAAAGAGAGGAAAGAAGCCGCGACAGAAAAGACAGCCATAAGGAAGGAGAGACAACAGCATCTGCAGCAAGCATCACCGTTTGTTTGCAATCACTGCTCCAGAGATTGCCATTCAAAAACTGGTCTGGTAGGTCATTCATGCAGTTGCAGATAAAAAAAAGTGGACACTACGCCATCATCTGTAGTAGACGGAAGGATGCCAACACACACACACACACACACACACACACACACACATATATATATATATATATATATATATACATATATATATATGTATGTGTGTGTGTGTGTTTGTGATATTGTAAAAAATTTAGAAAATAAAACACAAGTTTATAAACGAGTAATGTTTATTCAGATAAAATAAATTATTACAGAAAACAAGAAGTCTGCGAACCTCTGTTGCTTTGTGGTCGATCTTGAAATGTGTGAGAGAAGAAATCTATTTAAAATTGTTGACGAACGCGGCTTACATCGTATACACTGTACATGGTTCAAGTTCAAACAACTACTTTTTGAATTATTCAATCATCATTATCATAATGATCAAGATCATCATCAAGGTGTACTAACAGCACAGATTCCTTTGATTCTATCTATCTATCTATCTATCTATCTATATCAGTATGTTAATATCTATCTATCTATCTATCTATCTATATTGAAAAACAAAGGAATCTTGCGTACTCCTGTAGAGAACATCTGACTCTGGATCCCTTAAAATGATTTACAATCTTGTTATTTTATTGACATAGCTTTATATTGTTGTTGGTCTGTTGGATTTTACGGCATCTCAATTCCTTTCGGGTTATTTTATGCGGAAGACTTTTTTTAAAGTCATTCTTGATGTGTATTCATTTTTTTAACTCAATTTTTTAAGCATATTTTTTAACTCATTTTTCTCTATCTACCCCATAGATGGGACCGTAACAGGTACTACTACTCAGGGACTAAGTAAACATTGGAATAATGGCAATGAAGGGGTACTCCACATTCTCCGGGGCTTCAGAATAGGAACCTCACCACTAGATGCAGTTTAACATCAGAGCAGCAAGACATGTTATCCAGTCTCTCCAAAAAACCAAGATGGATTTCAGCAGATAAGTCTGGCCGCAACGCCATTAAGTTTGCAAGTTGTATTTTTATGAATATATATTTGTATCTTCATTTGTTTGTTGAGTCTTCTTCATTCAAATTTAAATGCCTACCTGTTAATGTGGGAAAATATATGGTGCCCAGCAAAAAAAATATATGGTGCCCAGCAAAAAATATATGGTGCCCAGCAAAAAAGACCATATTCAAGGCCGCGTTGAAATTTGTTGTCTAAAGCTATACTCAACTATTTTAGGATATATTTAGCCAACCATTACACCACAGTCAATTTTTAAGGAGAGTAAAGCTGGTTTGAATTTTAATTTTTTCTTTCTCCTAGACTGGCTGTCTAATCAACGCTAGAGAACCCGGTCTACCCTACTATTTGGCATGCTATAAAATGCAACCAGCCATCAATTTCCCATGATTGCCCCAACCCTATTGCCCTTATGGCAAGCCTCAAACCCTTTTTATCATATAGGTGCTAGAAGGCGGTGGCTGTGGGTCTACATGTCCTGGATATGACGTTAAACTCTCTCTGATGGTGAGGTTCCAGTTTTGGAGGTTTGTGGAATGTGGAGCACCCCTTCATCACCATTGCTCCCTGGTCCACTCTGTCCCGGAGTGGTAGTACCTGTTAGGGTCCCATCTATGGGTTAAATAGAAAAACATGTATTTATAAACAAATTGTATTATCCATTAAGAATTGATTTATTTCAAAACTTTATCGGCATTAAATGACCCACTGAGGTTGATATGCCGTAAAACAAAACAAACCAAACCAAACCAATCAATTTCCCATCTTTACATATATGAGATCGGTCTAAAAAAAGCTCTGAAGTCTGGGGCTTTAGAATACACCCCCCAATGTTGGCTGTGGATGGTGATCCATGATGCTTAATGACGGAATCCTGGTAGCTGAGCGGTCCATGACATGCAATACTCCACTTTGGCTCTTACTTAGGCTAGTCGGGTGGTCGGAGAGACCCTCTCTGATCAACCGGCTGGTCATGTCAACCCCTAGCACCTATATGATTGTCCCGACTTAGTGTTATCACTTCCGCTCGCTCACCCCCTCTTTCCCCTACTTTCAATACATATCAAACATGGTAGCAAGTGTGGGGATTATCTTCCCAAAGCAAGGAAGAGTTATCTTCACGCGGTGTTGACCTTTGTTCCCACTAGGGGACCTCTGGTATTTAAGCGCCTTATTTGAACTTCTCTTCCTCTTTTAGCTAGATCTCCGGAACGAGGACATGGGTTAGACTACTGTCTACCCCTTTCTCGGTGGGGCTCGACCCCCTCCTAGTAAGTGATTTCTATGTACGGACGCTCCAGTCCTTTTATGTATGTATGTTTATGTACACTTCTATTGTTTATGTATCATGTTTATTCATGTGCTGTATTATATAAAATGTTTTGTCTCAGAAATGTGTCGGAGTTGTATGTTCAATTATGACTTTGAACCTTACACAAGTATCGGTCATCCAGCGAGAAACGAACAAGCTATTCAATAGTAATGGATCTGCGAGATAAGCTTGCTAACCATTACAGCACGGTGGAATGTTCTTTTATTCAACTCGTTCGCCAAGTGTAGGACGTGACACAACGTCACAAATATGTAGTATGCAGCGAGGATCGAACTCGCTATTCAGTAGTAATGGATCTGCGAGACAAGCTTGCTAACCATTACAGCACGATGATTATTTGCCGAAGTGTTCTATACCCTTTCTTTACTTTCTTCTATTCTTCTTCTGGCGTCTTTAATATCTTAAGTTCTTCTAGCGTCTCTTCTAACATCTGGACTTCGTCTTGGTGGTCGGTCGCACTTAACTCATTTCTTCTTCTAGATCAGTCTTGTTACCAAGACATTCACCAACCACAAAACCGTGTTATTTTCATAAGCTTTTATTTACTTAACTAAACATTTCATGTAACTAAACATAGCGCGCGTATGCAGGTGAGTTCCAGTTAAGGCAGGACATCTTCTCTACCCGACGTCCAAACTGAAACTGAGGACCCAACCAGGTCCCACGTGACTTCACGTATTTCGCGGGCTTTCTGTAATATTCCATGGAAAGTCCCGCCCGTGATATGAAAAGGGCGATCCCTTTAGAAATACAGGGGATTGACAATAATCTTATGCAACCGCATAGATTATGTAACACAAGGTCGTTCGTAAGATGTGGCATAAGGTCGCAAGTATGAGGCATGCAGCGGTAATCGAACTCGCAATTCAGTAGTAATGTATCTGCGAGATTAGCTTGCTAATCATTACACAACGATGGGACGTCATTTTGCCCAACCTGTCCGCCATGGGTCGGGTGTTGCACAAAGGTCGCATATATTGGGTATCCAGTGGTAGCATTGGATATGCCAGACAACCTTGCTAACCACGATGGAACGCCTCCTTTTACTCCACCCGTTCGTAGGATGTTGCACAAGGTCACAAGTATGGGGCATCCGGCGATGAGCGGACATACTATTCAGAAGTAATGGATCTGCGAGACTAACACATTATCTTTACACAACGATGGAACGCAATAAGAAGGATACTCCACGCTACCCAGTGCTCCAGAATCCGAACCTCACCATTAGATGCAGTTTAACGTCATACCTAGGATGTGTCCCATCCTACTCGCGTGGAGGGGTTCGTAAACATATACACAACTACTTTAAATACAAAGTTGTCCCTAAAGTCATACAAAGGTTAAAGAGACTAGTCTGCCCTACTATTTACCCATAGCTGAGGGCATAATTGGATTCATACCTTATGTGCTCAATAAATATCTATTACTAATGGAGATTTGCTTCCGTTTTTTGTCTGTAACAAAAACGACGTCACTGATTACGTCACACTACTTAAAACGTCATAACGTAGAATAAATACACTCAAAATTTGAGCATGCAATGTTAGACAGTCCTCATTGTTTTTTTAAACAAGTTTTAATAAATACATACCTGGTATTATCTATCTAAGGGCCGGTTTAGCTCAGTCGGTAGAGCGTTCGGCTAGAAACCACAAGGTTCCTTGTTCGATACCTGTCCTCGCCAACTCAGCGTATGAGTAGCACAGGGATCTGTGCGGTATAGTAAAGGAGCTGATGGTATGTGTGGCACTCCACCTCAGATGCTAAAACAATCTCCTTGGTCTAACGCTATTGAAAAGGGGATAGACTCCCTCGCTGACTGGCTGATACCGACTTTAGGCCGCCCCGACGACTTTACTTTTATTATCTATCTATATATAGTTTGTTTTATTTTAATATATATTTAAAGTTATCAGAACTAAGTTTCCATTTCAATTTTTATTTTTATTTTTACTCCTTTAATAAATTCATTTTATTTTTTACTGCTTTAATAAATTTGATGATTTTACTTTACTTATGATACAAACTCTCTGATATTAAATTTTCAACTCCCATCCCCTCAGGCAATATCTATTTTACGGCGCCCAGAGGTGTTTTTTTTAAAATTTTGATAGTTATTATAATGGAGATTGTGTGTTTGCCTGTCTGTAACCGAAACTATATTACCACTCACGTCACCATTACGTTTTTATTTACGTCACATTCTCCATGATTTCATTTTTATTCAATCCTCAGTTTTTAATAAAATTGTTTTTCTAGACAGAAAGAAATAAAAGAATTTAAAATGAATTAAAATCTCTTTATAATTGTACATTCCATTCTTTAAAAAAAAAATTCAAATAAGAAATGAAAGAAAAATGTGAGCAAACTAAAATAATGGACCCCCCCAACCCTCCAAACAACAACAACAACAACAAAAAAAACAAAAAACAAAAAAAAAACAAATCAAAACAAAAAAAACATTTCTTTGGTATGTGAACATTAGGCAAATATATTAACAATGTTTACTAGGCGATGAAACAGGATGTGAATTAATGAATACTAACAGTAGATTGGCCTATTGGTCTGTTTGTTGAATTTTACGGCATGCCAACCCTTGTTGGGTTATTTTATGCCGAATACATTCTGTCTTATTCATTCTTGATGGGCATTTTCTTTTTTTTCTATGTGTGTGTCTTTATTTTTGGTTTGGTTGGATTTTACGGCATGCCAACCCTTGTTGGGTC
Source organism: Doryteuthis pealeii (assembly GCA_023376005.1). Taxonomy (NCBI): domain Eukaryota; kingdom Metazoa; phylum Mollusca; class Cephalopoda; order Myopsida; family Loliginidae; genus Doryteuthis; species Doryteuthis pealeii. Next base: position 14,809,719 of record CM042176.1, on the reverse strand, counting down.
ATTTTATGCCAAATACATTCTGTTTGGTTCATTCTTGATGGGTATTCAATTGTTTTAACTCAGTTTTTCAAACTCATTTATTCTATTCAACCCTGGAATGCTACATGTTGAAAAATATCGTCTACTAAAATTTTACTATGTAAAGTAAGTCTACTACTCGTTTCGCAAAATTTAGCCTAGAAATTTGGTTAGAAAATTTACCGTTTTCAATATTCAAACCAGAAATGTTATTTTATTTTATTAAAATGAAACGAATTAAATATTATAAATAGAATTCAAATGAAAATGTGTGTCCCCCATCACCACCGACACCTCTGATATGCTGCTTTTTACCTCATTAAATAAGATGTAACAGACGATATTTGATGCTATTTCCTCAAACAATGGGACGAGTAAAAGATCTATTTTTGGTATCAGTATTCAATATACTAACACACAAGTTTTGTATAGATGGACAATTTGATATTTTCAAAAAGTGAAAAATCGACCTCCCCTAAAGTATGATAATTTAATTATTATAACGTTTGATAGGTTTACTTAAGACCTATTACAAAATAGTTCAATATGTAGACATTCCATGGGTTAAATAGAAAAAATGAGTTTGAAAAACTGAGTTAAAACAATTGACTACCCTTCAAGAATTAATAAAACAGAATGTATTCGGCATAAAATAACCCAACAAGGGTTGACATGCCGTAAAATTCAACAATTTTCTTCTTCTTTAAACATTTAGTATTATTTGTATTATTCGGACTATTGTCCTCATCTTCATTGTTATTGTACAACGTTTCGGTCGGTGTGCCCTCCGGCCTTCTTCACACATCGAGCACATCGGCCGAAACGTTGTACAGATAACAATGAAAATGGGGACAATAGTCCGAATAATCCAAATCTTATTATAATGGAGATCATGGGTTTGTCTGTCTGTAACCAAACTATATTACTATACAAGTCACAATTCCCTTTGTTATTTACACCACATTCTCCATGATTTTATTTTTTATTTTTTATTCAAACCTCAATCATTAGTAAAATTGTTTTACATCATTAAGACTGTTAACAATATCTACATGATATTTTCCACGTACCCCACTTGTACGGGTCAGGCACAAGGCCCTATTTATGTGGGACCACCCACAAACCGAAGCTCATGGGGTGGCGGGTGAAAAATTGCGTCGATCCCGTCGGCATTCCCCCTGAAGGGGGCGCCTCAGGCACTGGGCAATAAACCCAGCCCTGCCCCTTTAAATCGAGGGGGCAGGTGTTGCCTGGGGGGATGGCCCCCTGGGATCGACGCCATTAATTATAGCAATGGTCCAGAGGCCGAAGCCACTGTTAACCATATCTACATACTAATAACATGCAATTGTATTTATATATACAACAAAATAGCGGTTCACAGTGTGAATGGGAAGGCTAATTTGCATATTGATCTTAAAAATTTGATTTTAATAAATATATGCTAAGTATTATTGATTTCTAATTGTTTGGTATTATCTTAATGAATATGAGCAAAAATCTCAGGGATAAATCTTAAAAGAAATCCATTAAGAAGAAGAAATAACTGTAATATTATTCTTTACTTCCTATTTTAACTTAATAGTTAAATTAGGAAAATTTACCACTGAAAGACAGGAGTAATGGAAAATGATGGAAGAGTTAGTTTCAAAGTTGTTCTATTTTCCGATTATTTCCCCTCTGTTCCAAATATTTTCATCTGAATTCTTATTCAGTTTCATTAGCCTTTCTAATTTAATTTGATATTTTATTATATTAAAACTTAAATACTTGCACTCGGAGGGTGCATATATTTGCTAATAATACTAATTATCAAGCCTGATCTCAAAAGTTTAGAGAAAGAGATTTTAATTCTCGATTCTAAATAACTTTAAATTCTAGTTTTTCTTTTATTAAAAAAACAAATCTGTCTAATGCTGAATAGGAAGTTGCTCAAGGTCGCAAGTATGGGACATTCAACGCTGATCAAACTTCCTATTCAATAGTAATGGTGTTACGATTTTTGTGGCCATCCTTTTGGCTGTAGGGATTCTCTTCCTGATGAGTTGTCTGCCCGTTTAGTTTGCTGGTGCCCGCTAGGGGTATAGTATTTAAGCGCCGGGTTCAAACGCTTCTCCATCTTTTCCTGTTCCAGTAACCACGAGACACATGGGGTAGACACGGTCTATCCATTCTCGTTGGGACTTTTGGCCCCACTTACATTACTGTAAGTTCTTCACAGCATGGACTATCCCTAGTCTCATGTCTGTACTTTTATACGTTATCTTGTACCATTCATGAATGTGTATTTATCTTTTTACCTATGTACTTTGTATCTCGTCATATCCATGTGCTGTACTATATTAAATGTTTTGTCTGTTAACCTTCGTCGGAGTTTTGTGTATCCAATATATATAACTTTGAACCTTTCTTACAAGGCCTTAAACAAGAGCGCTGTCCATCGGAAATCCTTTGTGTTAAGCAGAGCGCGATCTTTAGCGATGAATCCTTTGGTTGTTCCTTGGTGCACCTCAATCTTGCAGGCCCTTCGTCAATGATTGCAAATGAACTTCTGTCAGTATCAGCCGATTAAGTAGTTAACCAACCACGTATTCGGGCTGTTGATTGGCCGCGGTATAAACCACGTGACCTCGCTTAGTCTATAAATTTAAGTGGTGTATTGTAGCACGGCTTATATCGCCAAAATAATCCAACAAATGGATCTGCGAGACCAGCGGTGATTGTACGTGCTATTCAGTAGTATTGGATCTGCGTCACAGGTGTGGTGATTCAGGCCACGAGTGTAGACAGACAGGAGTAAAAATAGAAAACACATGAACACAACTTAGAATTCAAACGACTTGTATTATACATAAAGAAATATCAATTAATTACTTGCAAACTAAGGTTTTGTCTGCAGGAATGATTATATAAATAAAACAGTCCACTTAACTGAGTTCCTGAGGTAGGGTGAATTATCGGAGTCCCCGCTACGGCTATCTTGGCGCTTGGAAGAATATAGGAGATGCCTTGTTGCATGTCTGTCTTCGGGGAGGCTCGATCAGAAAAGGAAGAATTTGTCTCTTTGGTTTTGCCGCTAAAGAACGCCAGCCTGTGATTGGTTGGTTGATAGCGAGGCTCGTAGAACAAGGATGATAACCCTACCTCAGATATTTTTATACAGGGCCATTTAAGGTGTTAGTTAAAGCCTTTAATCCCTTTTTCCAAGGTACACATTGCCTGAGTCCCCAGGCCGGAAGTGTCCGGTGAACCGGGAGGTGTTGTACCCTGTGATGATACATACATTACATCTCCCCCCACCCTTCAAGATTATTTTAGGGGAAGAATGGTGGGTAAACTGCCCTTATGACCATTTTTATATGCCCGAGGATTATTCTGCCTCTATTTTGGCCCATGTGTAAAAGAAAAAGCTTTTTTTTTTTTTTTTTTTTAAGGGTTCCATTTAACACTTAACTTTGTTGAAATGGATCTCATCCTGTCGTCGCCATGTAGTGTTCTCATAGAAAAACAACAACGCAGGTGTTAGTTAAAGCCTTTAATCCCTTTTTCCAAGGTACACATTGCCTGAGTCCCCAGGCCGGAAGTGTCCGGTGAACCGGGAGGTGTTGTACCCTGTGATGATACATACATTACAGATAGGATGTTACACAAGGTCGCAAGTATGAGGCATCCAGCGGTGCCCGTACTAGCTATTCAGTAGTATTGGATCTGCGGGACTAGCTTGAGATCATTGCACCACGATGGGACGCCTTGTAGTTAGTTGTAGCTCAGGATATTCTTTTAAACCGGAGATAAATGAGTTATTAAAAAACGTAAGTAATTTGAGAATTTTTTCTTAAGAAATCTTTGAAGGGCATTTTGATATTTGTATTTTTAAAAAACATTGTAAATAGCGTTTATGGCCTGGGCAGAAATTTCCGGCAAACGTTTTAAAAAATTTGTATTTTTTTGACAGTTTAAATAGCATTCGATGCAGGTGTTGATTTTTACCCTTATTGTAAAAAATCGAATCTTTTTCCCGGCCAAAACGCTCCCCCAAAATTTGATTTTTGACAGTTTGAATAGGCGGTTCATGCTGGGGAGAACGATTGCACTTGGCAAAATAGAATCTTTCTCAGCAAAACGCTAAAAATTTATTGAAATTTTGAAATAATAAACTGTGATGGTTTATTGAGGTATTGAAGACGCGGGCCAATGATCCCTTTTTTATTGATGAACGCGCGAGAATCGCCAGACAGAATTTATTTTTAAAGTATCGAGCTATCGAACTTTTTCTGTTCTCCGTTAAAATTTATTTAACGTTAAATGTGTTGAATTCAGGTTTAACGAAAATTAACCAAATTATTGAATATTGTTATAGTTATCCTGGATATATAAAATGTGAGACATTATTAATGTCATTCACTCTTTAAGAGGATAAAAATTTAAATTTACTTAAAGTAATTTTTATGTATATGTTTGAGTAAGAGTCAACATTGTATTTATTACAGGACTGGACGAAAATGCGTTAAAAATTTGTATATTTTAACTTAGTCCCCCTTATGATTTTCTTTATTTGAATTGTCAAATAAAGTATATTTACTCAGAGTGGAGTAAAATTGATTTAAATTAGTAAAATTCGGTTGAGACCGTTTAATTTCTTATTATTAAGAAATATTTTTAATTGTCCAGGTGTTGGTTGAAGCCTCTTGAAAGTAAAGAAATAAAAGGAGAAATACATAGTTATTCTTCCTAATATTTTAGTAAATTTGGTCATTAGGGACACTGTTGTTTTGTCTCGGCAATTTGGTCGAGATAATTTTTGTGATTGTAAAACAGGCGATCGAAGAAAAAACAATTGTCGTCTGCAGCCCTTAAACCATCACAGCGCAGGCAGCCCTAAGTAAGATTGTCTGCAGACAAGAAAAGAAAAAAAATTTGTTTTTTTATTTCATTATTGGCCGAACGCAAGTAAGTGTTTTTAATTATTTCGGTAAATTTGTTAAAGTAAATATTTTATTTTTTTTGCTGGCTTTAGGGCCTTGATAATTTGAGCATTGAAGGACATTTATGCAAGACCAGTTTATGTTTGTTGAATAAATTAATTTTAAATTCAATTTTGTCTCCTATTTTTATTTTTAAACTTTTTCAACGTGACGAAGAAGGATAGACAAAACGTCTTTTTTTTTGTTTATATTTCTTCTTCGAGAAAAATTGCTTGAAAAAATTTCGCGGACAATACCGGCCTGTGATAGGTTGTTGATAGCGAGGCTCGCTAGAACAATGGACGATAACCCTACTTCAGATATTTTTTATACAGGTTACTAACCATTACTCCACGATGGAACGTCCTTTTACTCAACCCGTTTGCCATGGGTAGGATGTTACACAAGGTCGCAAGTATGAGGCATCCAGCGGTGCCCGTACTAGCTATTCAGTAGTATTGGATCTGTGGGACTAGCTTGAGATCATTGAACCACGATGGGACGCCTTGTAGTTAGTTGTAACTCAGATTATTCTTTTAAACCGGAAAATAAATGAGTTATCTATAGACGTAAGTAATGAGCGACTCCGATCTTAAAAATGGCACCGTTTCCGTTTTAAAAAGATGACAAAAAACATTGAAACATTTCTGGAATATTTCACTGATTAAAGAAAAGAAAATCACAAACGTTTGTGACGCGTTAATTGGTCGGATATTTTGGTTTAAAATTCTATGGATTATCAGAGCGTAACATTATCTATTATTACGTTTTCGTATGTTCGAGATTTACTACAGTAGGTGTGGATATTTAAGATATCTTTTCTGTGCGCGTGACTTGATTTTCGTTATTGATTGTTTCATTTAAATCAGTAAATCACAAAACTAGTTTGTACTTTTCTACATTGTAAGCATATTAAGTGTATGCACGATTTTAATGGTAATGATATCTTTTTTCTGGATATAAGTCGATACGTACATACCATAACAAACGCGACTCCTTCGTTACCACACACACACACACACACACACACACACACACCACACATATATATATAATATATATATATATATATAATATATGTTTTGTCACGCGCGTGTAGATATGCTTATATATATATATATAATATATATAATATATACTATTATATATATATATATGGATAGATACGTAGATAGATATCGAGAATTTCATCTGCAAATATCAGAACAATCTCCAGTATTAATTCAATCTGTCTTTTCCAAAAACAATCATGTCTGGTTAGAATTTATTGTATACTTATTAAAGTGATGCACGAGTTTAAGGCTCAATGACATCTCTTTTCTGATATATAAGTCGACACGTACATACCAAACAGATAACACTCCTTTAATAATTATAAATATATATTATATAGAATTTAATCTTGCGAATGTCAGACGATCTCCGTCATTAATTCAATCCGTCTTTCCAAAAAACAAATCATGTTAGTTAAAATTGGACCAAGTACTTTTAGCCTTGTAGCGAATTATCCAATCACCAATCAAGCATTTGTCTTGATTTTAACCACGTCTATTGAATCAACCAGACATAGTGTGTTTTTCGCGGCAACCCTGGTGATTAAGGTACAATCGCACTTTTACGCTTTACCCTTTTCACATTAAAAACATTTATCTCTTCTACAACTCAATTAAAGGAATTTAACTCTACTTACTACGAGTAGATTTTGCGTTTTACTCAGTAAAATGTGTACTGCTAGTTTAAACCCATTATATCGTTGAATGTGGGTCAGTTTAGCTCAGTCGGTAGAACACCCACCTGAGAATCGCAAGGTTGCCAGTTCGATACCGGTCCCTGCTAACTCAGCGCATGAGAAGCACAGATTGGGTAATCTGATTTTGTGCGATAAAGTAGGAGTTGCCTATTGTCGGTATCAGCCTTGAAGTCTGGCTGGCAAACTGGACTAAACTAAATCTCACAGACTTGCGAGATTCTAACCGTCCAGTGATTTTCCATTCTGTATGATATGAAAACACTGGCCCCGTAGAATTCTCCTACAAGGTGTTGCCAATAATCTATGCTACCACATAGATTATGAACAACCCTACCGGTTGACATGACCGTAACATCCAACCAACCAACTGAAATTTTTATTCAGTGGCATTGGGCTTCTTAAATTACGAGGCAAATTTGCAAGGGTTTCATTTATTGATATTGTAAATAAATTCAAAGTCGACGTTAAATGGTTCACAAGCGTTTTGATTTAAAATAAAATGCCTGTCTCATATTTCGAAGAAGAAAACCCCCACCCAACCTACCCCTCTTTTGTGGTTCATTTAAGGAGAGGTTGTAAAAAAGTGATAATATATACTGCCATTTACTTACATCCGTTTAATTGTTAGTCGAGCACAGCTCCGCCTCCAATGAATTACGCCCCCCACCACCACCGCAGATGCTGGTTTTAGGTTTATGCCGACTACATCCTCTACAAGGAGGGGGGTAGCCACGTCTAAAGGGGTACCCTAAGTAAGTATTTACTGGCATACCACCATGTCCGTCGAACACAAGGATCATTATAGTGGGGAACAACGCACAAACCGAAGCCATGATAGTTTTCTTTCTCCCAGTATTCGGTTTCATCTATTTAATTGAATGAATACTAAATTCGTTTAGAAAATAATAACACTGACTTTAAAAAAAATATGTTTCAGGTTGGACAACACTGATTCAAAATCAACGTTGATCTTGAATAAGTGTGAAAACATTCAGTTCATGCCTGCCTATTACCCCCTCCCATTCCCTATCGGCTGGGGCTTGTAAAATACGCCGACTGCATCTCTGCAGATGAGTAGTTATATACTGACATCTCACCACGTCAGTTGAATAATTAACGAGGGGAACATGCACAAAACGAAGCTATCCGTGGCTATTGTTTAAAAATTGCGTAAATCCCGTCTGCATTCCTCCTAGGAGGCGCCTCAGGCACTGAGCAATAAACCCAGGCCGTCACTTTTAGACGTAGGTGTTAACCCGGATGATATAACCCACTTGGATCACGGATAATTATTAAATATCTCACCGATCCGATGGCCGAAGCCACTGGACACTAGTCCAACCGCATCTGGTAATGAATGTCTAGTCCTGGAGATATGAGGAGTATGAAGTACTGTTGCATACCCTTCTTTACTTTCTTCTATTCTTCTTCTAGCGTTTGGACTTCGTCTTGGTGGTCGGTCGCATTAACTCATTTCTTCTTCTAGATCAGTCTTGTTACCAAGACATTCACCAACCACAAAACCGTGTTATTTTCGTAAGCTTTTATTTACTTAACTAACATTTCATGTAACTAAACATAGCGCGCGTATGCAGGTGAGTTCCAGTTAAGGCAGGACATCTTCTCTGCCCGACGTCCAACTGAAACTGAGACCTAACCAGGTCCCACGTGTCACTATTTCGCGGGCTTTCTGTAATATTCCATGGAAAGTCCGGCCCGTGATATGAAAAGGGCCATCCCTTTAGAAATGCAAGGAATTGACAAAATCGTATGCAACCACATAGATATGTAACAGTACCCGACCACTGCCATTACTCTCAGGTCCACTCTAACCCGGAGGAGTAGTATCTGTTAGGTGTAATGGTTATCTTTCGTCGAATATGGACACTGCGACCTGAGTTCAAACCCTGGTCGAGGTTGTTTACATACCCCATAGCTTTAGGAATGTGCTGACTGCAACCTTACAGAGAGTTAGGGCCACCCCAAAAGAGTACCCTGGGTACGACACTAAACTGTATCTGGTAGTGAAGCTCCACTCTGAAGATCTGAAGGGTGTGAAGTACTCCCTCATTGCATTACTCCCAGGTCCACCCTGGTCCGGAGTGGTAGCACCGGTTAAATTTAATGGATTCTGTCGTCGGAAATGGACACTGCGACCCAAGTTTGCTGTTTGCATGTCACATAGCAGAGAGGTAGGTATTTACCCAACCCGTTCGCCACAAGTAGGATGTGACACAAATCGTAAGTATGGGCATCCAGCGAGGGTCGAATTCGCTTTTCAGTAGTAATGGACCTGCTAAACTAGCTTACTAACCCTCGCCATGATGAGTTCATGTGTTTTAAAAAGTAAGGAGATATCTCCACACTCGACGGTAAACCTCTAAACCCAGTAGAACAATTCACGTACCTAGGTAGTAATATCTCATCTACAAAAAGCGATGTTAATGCATGCATAGGTAAGATATGGTCTGCTATAAACAGATCATCAGTCATGTGGAATCAGATCTCACTGAAAAGTTAAAGCGACAATTCTCCAAGTCGTAGTTGTGTCAGTGCTAATGTATGGCTTCACCACCTGAACCGTAATGAAGTGCCTAGATAATAAGCTAGATGGGAGTTGCACAAGAACGCTTCGTGCGGATCAAAAACAAACCGTGGAAACAACACTCCACAAAGAAGCAGCTGTACGACCACCTGCCCCTATCACACAAACCACCCGAGTCAGACGAACAAGACATGTTTGACACTATGGGTGGGGTCTCCATTTATAGGGACAAGTTTAGCTCGTTCGTATTGTATCTTATCCCCCAATAAGCTGGTTCTTATTCTTGTGGGTTGGTAAGCTGAAATGAAATTTAAGGAACGAGAAAGGAAAGAGACAAAGACAAGAAGTAGTTTTGTGACTTAGGCTTTATTGAACGGGGCATAGTCGACCGTGGCAAGGGATTATCCCCTGGCCAGTAAACGACTACATTCAATTGCGGCCTAAATTCAAAATGGCCGAGGTATCCTTTGTTAATTAATGTTAATGTCATGGAACAAGAAAGATAACTTGGTTATCTTTCTTTAAGAGACTCTTCTCTTTTATGAAACCATTTTCGCGTGCCCATGCGTTTTCGTGAAGGGCGTTCTAGCAAAGGACTTTGTACGTTGAGAAGTGAAGGGAACGGACGTGTGTATAAACAACCGTAATACATTTATTGGCGTTTGTGTTTTTATCGTTGGTTGTCAACTGTCCCCTTGTAGCGAGTTTAACATCCTTTTGGGGGTAGGGAGTCAGTCCTTTTTGTCGGACATGCGCAAAGGGGTTCTTCCGGTCAAGGCCCATGGGAGCTTGTTGGGGTTTTTTTTTTTTCGTTTTTTTAAATCCCCACAACACTGCTGGAGAAGTAAAACGAACTCATAAGCGACATCATCCTATGGAAACCAGCACACGGACGTGCCAGTGCGGGCTGTCAAACAAGTACCTACATTAACCTGCTCTGTGCGGCAACTGAATGCTGTGCAGAGGACCTCCGAGGAAAATTAACGAATAGGGACGCTTGGCCAGAGATTGTCATGATATCTGTGCCAATAGATCGACATGATGATCATTTTACAATGACTACAGTCACAATCTTATCTATCTATACATATATAAAGGGCAATTGTGTATATATGTATTTCCGGAGGAAACATCGAAAATAAAACAATTAACGACAAAGTAAATATATATTACACATTAAACATCACCAGGGCTTGGTATTTGAGCAAAAATAATTATAAAATATTTATATTGGTGAAGATAATTCAAAATAAAATTTTAATGATAACAGCATGGATTTTTTTTCATTTAATATCTTAGATAGTAGACATTAACATTTTTTCAGAGTAGCTGGTCAATGCAAGGTCTATTTTTTTACATAGGGATTTAAATGGGGCATCTCACAAGGATTCAACTGACGATTCAGTAATAATGGATCAGCGCGGACTAATTAAAAAAACTCTACCCAGGCGACGCCGGGTAGCCGCTGCTAGTGTCAATAATCATGTGTCACCAAGTAAGTAACCATTGCTTTATATTCTTTGTACAACATCATATAGCGGTATTAGTTTCTTTTTTGGTCGAAGGGGGGGGACCATCAAAAACACACTAGCCAAGGCTAATAAGTGGAGAGATGGTGGGTGAGTAATTGAAAGTTCACGTNAAAGAGAGGAGATCCCTTTTCAATAGCGCTAGACCAAGGAGATTATTTCAGCATCTGAGGTGGAGCGCTACACCTACCATCAGCTCCTCACTTTACCACACAGATCCCTGTGCTACTCATTCGCTGAGTTGGCGAGGGCCGGTATCGAACCAAGAACCTTATGATTCTTAGCCGAACACTCTACCGACTGAGCTAAACCGGCCCTATTTGAATCTAATTGAATCTAATTGAGCGCCCAGAGACTGCAACCTTGTGCCAGACTAGGCAAAGCTCCCTAAATTGCTTAATGGTAACAATCTAATATATTATTGCAGCATCCAACATAAAATGAAATGTATTGCTTGATTGAAAACCCATAATCAATTATTACTTTTATCGATCCATGGGGATAAGTAGCTTTTAATTACAGTAAAAGGGAAATTTGATCGGACAATGAATCTGTGATATATATATATATATATATATATATATATATATATATATATGGCATAGAATGGTCATTATCACGGTGTATATGTAATACAATGATTTCAGAGGAGTCCCTGTTCTTCTACATGGACGGCTTTGGCATTAAATTATCTACAAACTTATTTCTGTTCATGTCTATCCATCTACCTTTATTCTATCTATCTATCTATCTATCTATTTATATATCTATCTTTATTCTATCTATCTATCTATCTTTATTCTATCAATCCATCCATCTATCTATCTTTATTCTATCTATCTATATCTATATATCTATCTATCTTTATTTTATCTATCCATCCATCTATCTATCTATGTATCTATCTTTATTTTATCTATCCATCCATCTATCTATCTATGTATCTATCTTTATTCTATCTATCTATCCATCTATCTATCTTTATTCTATCTATCTATATATCTAGCTATCTATCTTTATTTTATCTATTCATCCATCTATCTATCTTTATTCTATCAATACATCCATCTATCTATCTATCTATCTATCCATCCATCTATCTATCTTTATTCTATCTATCTATCTATCTATCTATCTATCTTTATTATATCTATCTATCCATCTATTTATCTATCTTTATTCTATCAATACATCCATCTATCTATCTATCCATCCATCTATCTATCTTTATTCTATCTATCTATCTATCTATATATCTATCTATCTTTATTATATCTATCTATCTATCTATCTATCTATCTATCTATCTATCTATCCATTCATCCATCCATCCATCTATCTATCTATCTATCTATGTTCATTCATTCAAGCTAAAATGTAAAAAGTGCTCAATACCTAAGTAGAGCAAATAATAAAGTTACACCTAATGAGTCAGATATAACTACTAATAGTTTCGCTTAGTAGCTCATCATGGCAAGATTTTTTTTATTAAAACCCGGATGCAAATTAACTACACCATATATTATGTAAACCTTTATTTCTTAGTGATATATAAGACACATTGCAGGATTTTAAATGCACTAATAACATGGGCTGTTTTGAGGCAAATCTAACTCAGATTTTCATAGAGACATCATTCTTAAAAATATTTATTCTATGTATTAATTAATGATTTTGACTATGAATTAAATGCTCACTGATAAATTTACGAATTTCCTGTGGGTATTGTGACGTAAGTAGTGACGTAGTTTTGGTTACCACAGACCGACACTGCTTCTCCATTATATATATATATATATATATATATATATATATATATATATATATATATATAATGCTTTTTTGTTAGTTTCTGGAACTTATCAAACTCAACAACAGTCAGGTGGATAGACAAGCTAAGAAATATAATGAGGGTAAACCCCGATTTATCTTAGCGTAAAACTTGCTGAACTTTAGGGGTTCAGCACCCACGTGTGACCCCTACAGCGGGGCGGGGACAACTTGAATAAACTCCTTTGATATGATGTAAGCAACAAGGAAGTGCATTGACTCACTCAACATTTTTTTTAGAGTTAAGTAGGTAGATTAAACACAATCGGCAGAACTCGGGTGTATGCATTTACCCAACCCCTCCCCACGAGCATTGTTAAGTATGTTATAATATATTAATAATATGAAGGCAATTACAATGCGTATAAACAATAAAATATTAAAAAATAATAAAAACATCTTTTTGTTTTTATTGTTTATATGCATTGTAATTGCCTTCAAATTATTAATATATTATATATATATATACACACATATATATATATATATATATATATATAAATGTATATGTGTGTTTATGTGTATGTATATGTATATGTGTTTATGTTTTATGTTTAAGATAATAATAATTAGAATACATGTGTACATGAGCAAACTCCTTGCTGAAACATGTGTAGATAACTCAAATTAAATCAATTTATTGTATATATATACATTTATATATATTATACATAGATAAAAGGATATGAAAACACACAATATGCTGTTAAAATGAAAATATTTTATATCATATTCATAGCTGATATTGAACAATATTTCGATTTATAAAAATCATCTTCAAAGTTTGTTTTTACTCCGGACTCATCGAGAGAGGAGCTGAAACGACCGCATGACTTTTTGGAACATCAATGTTTTCGTTTTGAATTTAAATTATTTTTCAGCTCCTCTCTCAATGAGTCCGGAGTAAAACAAGTGTTTTATGGTGTGACATAAGGTTAATTTTTAAGCCAAGTTCAACAGGTTTTGAATTCAAAATCCTCTTTCCCCTAGAGGCGGGTGGTGTATGGCATCTCGGGAAGAGTTCAAATCCTGGACGATGTTTTTTACATTTCACATAGCGCTAATGCCTTTGTAAAAAAGGTATCAATCAACCTAATCTCCCTCCAGCTATTAATAGGACTGGTTGGGCTTTTAACGAAAAGTAATAAGTAAAAATTTCAAATGACTCTTCAACAATTCTAAATGAAAATCATGTCAATATCCTTCAAGGTGACAGTATTAGATAGATAGATAGATATAAAGGGATCGAGGTATATATATATATATATATATATATATATATATATATATATATATATATATATATATATATATAAACAGATTGAGATAGATATAAATGTACTGGGATAGACAGACAGATAGACATACAATTAGACCGATAGATAGATACTGACAGGTTGAGATATATATAATATATATATATATATATATATATATATATATAT
>CM042176.1:14790638-14793138 GCA_023376005.1 Doryteuthis pealeii | reverse complement strand
TCAGTGTTAGCTGATGGTATTTCACTATAGTCTGAGTGACAACAAGTCTCCTCAGATCTCCAGGATTATTATTATTATTATTATTATTATTATTATCGTTGTTGTTGTTATTGTTATTGTTATTATTATTATTATTATTGCTATTGTTATTGTTATTGTTGTTGTTTTATTATTATTATCATTATTATTATTATTCCTTTTGAGTTTTCACATCAGTGTTAGCTGATGGTCTTTCACTGGAGTCTGAGTGACAGCAAGTCTCATCAGGTCTCCAGGACTCTTCTGAGTATTCTGGCAGATTGCAGCTTTCACTTTCATATTCCATAACTTTTTCAGTTCTCTGGCAAGGTCCAGATATTTGTCAATTTTTTCATTTTCCTTTAACTTCACCCTGTGATCCGCTGGCACTGCAAAATCCACCAGTTGACAAGTTCTTTCTTTTTTGTTAATCAACACTAGGTCTGGTCTTCTTGCTGGGATAAGGTGATCCGTTTTAATTTCAAAGTCCCAGAGAATTTTGTGCGTTTCGTTCTCAAGAACAGATTCTGGTTTATGCATATACCATTTTGTTGTGTGGTCAAAATTTAATTTCTTGCATAATTCCCAGTGGATCACCTTCCCAACCCAGTCGTGTCTAGTTTTGTATTCTCGTTGTGCTAGTTTGCTACATTCGCAGAGTATATGGTTAACAGTCTCATCTCTATTACCGCAAAGTCTACATTTACTATTTTGTTGGGTCTTATCAATTTTCGCTTTGATGTAGTTTGTCCTTATGGCATTATTTTGTGCAGCAAGTGATTCTGTTTCTCTTTTGAGGTTTCCCTTTCTTAACCATGTCCAAGTCTTTCCATGTGCAACCTCATCTATTTGTCGTTTGAAGCGTCCATATAATTGTTTTTCTTCCCATTTTTGTTTTCTAGTCTTTGTCGTTTTTCTGTTTGTCCATCTGCCGTTTCTACTATTGTTGGCCGCCATAAGTAATTTGTCTTTGCTCTTCCTTGTGTAATCTTCAAGTTGTTGGATTGTGGTTTCTACGCATTCCTCTATGTTGGCAAGACCTCTTCCCCCTTCCTTTCTTGACACATACAATCTATCTCTATCATCTCTAGGGTTGAGAGCCTTGTGCATGGTCATTAATTTTCTCGTCCTTTGGTCTATCTGTCTGAGTTCTTCTTTTGTCCATTTTAAGAATGGTCCTGAGTATCTTATAATGGGGACAGCCCAGGTATTATTATTATTATTATTATTATTATTATTATTATTATTGTTGTTGTTATTATTGTTGTTATTATTGTTATTACTATTATTATTATTATTATCATTGTTATTGTTATTGTTGTTGGTCTTCTTCTTCTTCTTCTTCTTCTTCTTCTTCTTCTTCTTCTTCTTCTTCTTCTTCTTCTTCTTATTATTATTATTATTATCATTATTATTATTATTATTATTATTATTATTATTATTATTATTATTATTTTCACTCCTTTTGAGTTTTTCACATCAGTGTTAGCTGATGGTATTTCACTAGAGTCTGAGTAACAACAAGTCTCCCCAGGTCTCCAGGACTCTTCTTAGTATTCTAGCCGGTTGCAGCAGTGCAGTAGTCTGGATGGTCTCAATTCTCCCTCTGATTTCCAGATCCTTCAGTCTTTTTCCAAGTTTATTGGGACCGTCTCAAGTGCACCAACTACAATTGGTATCACTTTCACTCTCAGATTCCACAGCATTTTCAATTCTCTGGCAAGGTCCAGGCATTTATGCATCTTTTCATTTTCCTTCAGCTTCACCCCGTGATCTGCTGGAACCACAAAGTCCACCAGTTGACAAGTTCTTTTTTTTTTGTTAATCAACACTAGGCCTGGTCTCCTGGCTGGGATAAGGGGATCCGCCTTTATTTCAAAATCCCCGAGAATTTTATGTAACCGGGTACAAGTGTTAAACTATGTTAAGTATTCTATATTACTTCGACTTGAAGGCTCGAAACATAATGGTGAGAGGGGAAGGTATGGAGTGAGTTTGGAACGATGCGTTGACGGAGTGAGACGTGACTCTCACTCAAGGCAGTTTGACTTGGGGGAAAATGAAAATCTCACGAGAAAAAGAAGGCGGTGGCTTAGGGTCTTATTGTCCTGGGTATGACGCTAAACTGCATCTAATGGTGAAGTTCCAATTTTGATACCGCCTTCTAGCTCATGATAAAAGGGTTGGGGCTTCCTGGTATTGACAAAAGGGCATTAGGGTTGGGGCAATCATATAGGTGCTAGGGCTTGACATGATCAGCCGATTGATCGGAGAGGAGCTTCTCCAACTGCCCGTTTAGCCTAAGTAATATATATACATATACATATATATATGTATATGTCTATGTTTATATATATATAGATAGATAGATAATTTGAAAAGAAAGAACGAATGAAATGGAAGGATAAACAGAAAGAAGGAATGTTTACGAACGGTGACAGAAAGGAAAGAGAGAAGAAATTAGTCTCGTAAAAAAAGAAAA
>CM042176.1:14775638-14785638 GCA_023376005.1 Doryteuthis pealeii | reverse complement strand
ACTCATACATATATATAAATATATATACATATATATGTGTATATGTAGATATATATATATGTATATATGAATATATATGTATATATATATGTATATCTATATATGTATATATATGTATATATATGCATATATATATATATATACATATGATGCCAGCAAAACTTCTGTTCGAGTATTGCCATTGCTTGAAATATATATATATATATATATATATATTATATATATATGTATATATATATATATATATAATATATATATATATATGTATATATATATGTATATATGTATATATATGCATATATATATATACATATGATGCCAGCAAACTTCTGTTCGAGTATTGCCATTGCTTGATATATATATATATATATATATATATATATATATATATATATATATATATTGTTAAATAATGCAGCCATTTTCTGTCTGCAAGTTTTGTAATATCTGGCGAAAATTGGCTGATGTATTTGCCATATGTCATAGACCAAGTACTTTCTGCCCTATCGTGGGCCATCTTCAAGGTATTTTGAAACCGTACAACAATGGGCTATTCCATTTTCCATTTATATAGGTTGTATTTATTATAGAATTATAATAGCAAAAGTAGTAATAATACTGACAATAATGATAATAACACTAATATATATATATATATATATATATATATATATATATATATAAAGTAAAAGAAAGTTCAGATGTTCAAAGACTACAAGAATGGGCTTCAAAAAGTTCAAAAAGTTCAACGGTGAACTGCGCGAATGTGGCTTTTTTGTCCACCTAAAGCACATCTTCCCACATTCAAAACAACTTATTCTATGAAGCACAGGGTATTTTATTAGTCCATTTCGGCGATGCATCGCCGAAAATACACACACACACACACACGCACACACACACACACACATATATGTACACACACACACACATATATATATATATATATATATATATTATATATATATATATAGTAAGAAAAGGTGGAATGAAAACATCACACAATGCTGTTAAAGAAGAAAACAATTTATAATATGATCATAGCTGATATGATCAATATTTCGATTTTACAAAAATCATCATCAGAGCTCATTCACTCCCGTAGTTGTTTGGGTCGGAGAGGAAAGTCAAATGAGTTTACAAAACAAAAAACCTTAATACTGCAAAAACGAAAGACGTTACAATATTCACCAACGTGGGCATTCGCGCCATATATATGTCGGTCATGTCTCATTGTATACTTTTTGTCATCAAATATATATATATACATACAAGAGATTTATTTTTTTTAACTTTTTAGATCACGGGCAATAGTAAAGTAATGGTTTTACTATGAAAATGCATTGGAAATGATTTTTACTATAAAAATGTATTGGAAATGATTTTTTACTATGAAAATGCATTAGAAATGATTTTTACTATGAAAATGCATTGGAAATGATTTTTACTATGAAAATGCATTGGACAATGATTTTTACTATAAAAATGGATTGGAAATTGTTAGTAGAGAAGAGTAGGAAATTGTTAGTAGAGAAGTGTATATCATGAAACCTACCTTGTCAGATGTTCTTGTAAGGTTCAAATATATGAAAATAACTCCGACAATATATAGTGCCAGTTTTCATTGACTTCAATTTGATATTTAGAAATACCAGGAAGAGATTAAAACTTTTTTTATAGGGGTCTGAATCTTTTGTCCTTACCCTCAGAGGTGTCAAATGGTTGATAAATTGACGAAAATTCATACGACATGCGACAGCTTGAACGAAATCCGTTCGAGCGGAAAACAAAGCAAAACAATAAAAACTTAGTAACAACATTAACTACAACCAACAGAGAGCATATAAAATACTACTTGATTAATTTTTAAACAAAGGTCACCCACTTTGGTAAGTTATTGACCTGTTATATACTGTTATACTTAGGAACATTAATGGGTATTTCTTATGAATGTCGCCACCTCGGCAAATGCATTGGACAATGATTTTTAATATGAAAATGCATTGGACAATGATTTTTAGTATGAAAATGCATTGGACAATGATTTTTAGTATGAAAATGCATTGGACAATGATTTTTAATATGAAAATGCATTGGACAATGATTTTTAGTATGCATTGGACAATGATTTTTAGTATGAAAATGCATTGGACAATGATATTTTTAGTATGAAAATGCATTGGACAATGATTTTTAGTATGAAAATGCATTGGACAATGATTTACTGAAATAACAGTGGTTACCAAACCTTGGGGTGCACCTCATAGACTTTGGGTCTCATCTTGCTCGTGCTGAGGGTTTAGGTAAATATATATGCTGTATACCCTACCTATGAACATTAATGGGCAATTTCATAAATACGGGAGTATCATGCTGACTGGGTACTCTTATACCACTAGCAGTGGTTTACCTTCTTCACGTCACTGGCGAGTATTGCATTTTGTTAATATTGTAAAGATTCCACTTCATTTCCAACCTCCGTTTGGTTATTTCTCATTTAATAACCTTTGTTAGGTTACAACAACTATGAAAATGCATTGGAAATAATTTTTCCTATGAAAATTAATTAAAAAATATATATAAATTAATTAAAAAATATATATAAATTAATTAAAAAATATATACAAATTAATTAAAAAATATATAATTAATTAAAAAATATATATACAGATTAATTAAAAAATATATATAAAATTAATTAAAATATATAAATCAATTAAAAATATCTAAATCAATTAAAAAATATATACAAATTAATTATTAAATATATAAATTAATTAAAAATATATACAAATTAATTAAAAAATATAAAAAAAAATATATAAATTAATTAAAGATATACGTAAATTAATTTAAAAATATATATAAATTAATAAAAAATGAATAAATCAATTAAAAATATTTAAATCAATTAAAAATATATAAATCAATTAAAAATATATAAATCATTTAAAAAATATATATAAATTAATTAAAAAATGTATAAATTAATTAAAAAATATATATAAATTATAAAGAATATATATGAATTAATTAAAAAATATATAAAATTAATTAAAAAAATTATAATTAATTAAAAATATATATAATTAATTAAAAAATATATAATTGATTAAAAATATATATAAATTAATTAAAAATATATAAATCAATAAAAATTATATAAATTATTAAAAATATATAAATTAATTAAAAAATATATAAATCAATTAAAAAAGTATATAAATCAATTAAAAATATATACAATTAATTAATAAAATATATATTGATTAAAAAAAAATATAAATTAATTAAAAATATATAAACTAATTAAAAATAAATTAATACAAATATATATATAAATTAATTAAAAAATATATATAATTAATTAAAAAATAATATATATAAATTAATTAAAAATATATATAATTAATTAAAAATATATAAATTAATTAAAAAAAAATATAAATTAAATTAAAAAATATATAAATTATTAAAAAATTATAAATTAATTAAAAATATATATAATTAATTAAAAATATATAAATTATTAAAAATATATAAATATATAAATCAATTAAAAATATACAAATTAATTAAAAAATATATAATTAATTAAAAAAATATATTAAATTAATTAAAAAATATATAAAATTAAAAAATATATTAAATTAATTAAAAAAATATATAAATTAATTAAAAAACCAATTAAAAAATATATATAAAATTAACGATTTCTTAATTTCCTAAAATAACTGTATTTCCAACAATGTTCTACGTATTAAACATCTTTGACATGGTACTAGGGATTGAACCCTAAACCTGTCATGTGATTCTATTTAAAGATTAGCCCTAATTAACATCCGCTGAGGTAAGGTGTCACTATAACCTGTGAAGAGTGCTCGTGAAAGTGTCGCTTAAATTAGGAATGTATTTTAGGTCTTCGTTACCTGATACCAAGTCACAATTACAGTGGAACCAGTTCGTACCTCTAACAGTTTAGTCAAACAGTCACGTATATATATTTACCAACTCCCCCGCACGAGCAGGATGTGACACAAGGTCGATTTCTTAAGCGGAATTTAACAGGTTTGAATTCAGAGTTTTCCTTACCCTAGACTGGTTATCAAGCCATGGTTAAAGAGCCCAGTTGAGCTATTTAACCATAGCTGGACGGAGAATATATGTATTCCAACCTTTCCCAAGAGTATTAGCGCTAATGTGAAATGCAAACAGCCCTTCCTGGATTTGAACTCGGGTTGACAACTCCATTTCCTTCGACTCTAACCATTATACCACGCATCTCCACACAGTCAAGTATATGTATTTACCAATTCGCCCGCTCGAGTAGGATGTGGCACAAGATCAATTTAATTTGAGTTTACCAGGTTGAAATTCAGAGTTTTTCATCTCCTAGACTAGTTACCTAGCCAAGGTTGAGGAGTCTAGTCCATCCTACTATTTACCCAGGTTGAGGGAGAATAGTTGTTTCATACATTTCCCAAGAGTATTAGTGCCATATGAAAAGCAACTAGCCTCGTTTAGGATTTGAACTCTTCACACAGACCTAGATAGATAGACAGACACACACACAGACAGGTATATATATATATATATATATATATATATATATATATATATATATATATATATGTGTGTGTGTGTGTGTGTGTGTGTGTGTGTGTTGAAATTGAACTGCTTCTTTTTTTATATATAAAATGTTGATACGTATTCACCTTTAGATGAATTTATGTTTAAAATAGTTTAAAAAAATTTTTTTCTGAAAAAATGTTTTACAAGGCCCACCCTCCTCCTTATTTAATTTTAAGAAATACGAATAAAATATATTTTACTAGTATGATTTTAAAATTTTTCTCTAAAGATAAGTCTGAATAATCATATCACAAATTTATAGAAACGTTTTGGAGGTCCTTTCTGTTCGAAAAAAACAAAAAAAAAACAACAAATATCTCAGTGGAATGGAGTTAATATGACGTAAGTAATTAATTTTAAAAAATATTAAAAGTTTTATTTTATCTATTTAATTTTCGCACCCTCAGACAATATCTTTCCCAAATTTATTTTTACACCACCCAGAGGCGTTTTTTTGCTAGTATCTCTTATAATAAATGCGAATGTGTGTCACATTTTTTTCAACTTTACTCCTAGAGCCGTAAAAAAGTAAAAGCAAACTCATCGGGTTAGCCTAAAGTCAGTATATACCAGACAGTGAGGGAGTCTATCCCCTTTTCACTAGCACTATTCCAAGGAGATTTTTTTTAGAGACGTCTAAGACTGAGCGCTACACCTAGTACCAGCTCCTCACTTTACCGCTCAGATCTCTGTACTACTCATACGCTGAGTTAGCGATGGTCGGTATCGAACTCGGAACCTTGTGGTTCTTAGTCGGACGCTCTACCGACTGAGCTAAATCGACCCTATTAGAGGCCGTAGCCCGACATGTAATACAATTTCGGAAAACATTCCGGGCTGAATCTGGACCCGCAACCCTGAATTTTGAATTTCCAAGTTTTAATTACTTTAGTTCCTGTCTTATGATATTAATATTATAGATTCGGACCATATGACCTTTAGGCACCCCTTTTGCTTTGCTGATTCTGTTATGACCTATTTAAGGGTCAATAAATAATAACTCAACACGGGTATAAAATGTAGGGAACAGATTGTATTCAGCAATATATATCAACGTACAATGGAAGGGTTTCCTTGTTTCCGCTTAGACGAAGAACTGTATCTGGTACTACTGGTATTTACATGTGTCCCACTTACACACGATATGGCACAAGGCCGTTTTATGTGGGCACCACCCACAAGCCGAGACTCATGGGGTGGTAGGAGAAAAATTGCGTCAATCCCAGTCCCGACTCTTTAAGTGCAATGAGGCAGGCACTGGGATCGACGCTATTAATTTAGCAGCTCAATGAACCCCCGTCCCGAAGGACAGGTGTTTTTGGTACTACTCGTTTGAGTAGTTTTACCCTGTTAAATATATACCCTTTGGGTAAGTCCATGTTCGTGTCATAAGTGAGTCACCTACAATAGATTCATAGTACAATTTTTCATTTACACCGGTTGTTTGTTAACATACGAATTTTAGAGGTTTTTTTAAAATTATAAAACTAACCCCTAACCCTAACCCTTAACCCTAACCCTAACCCATAACCCTAATCCCTAACAAACAACCGGATGTTGACGGTGTAAATGAAAAAAATATACTTATGAATCAGCAAAGCAAAAGGGGTGCCTAAAGGTCATATGGTCCATAGATTCTACCATTTTATGCGTTTAATAAATAAATATAAATAAATATTTTGTTCTCAAAGGGGCCGGGTTAGCTCAGTCAGTAGAGCGTTCGGCTAGAAACCACAAGGTTCCTAGTTCGATACCGGTCCTCGCCAACTCAGCGTATGAGTAGCACAGGGATCTGTGCGGTAAAGTAAGGAGCTGGTGGTAGGTGTGGCGCTCCACCTCAGACGCCAAAACAATCTCCTTGTTCTAGCGCTATTGAAAAGGAGATAGACTCCCTCGCTGACTAGCTGATACCGACTTTAGGCCGCTAGACGACTTTACTTACTTTACAATAGCATTTAAAGTCATGTGATCACTCGTTAAACTAAAAATAATAATATAGTGTCAGTCATATATGTCAAAAAAGCACACCGGGCAATTTTCATAAACTTTATTTATTGGGCTTTTCAAAACTATTTCTGAAAATAATTGAAAATCAAAGTATGGCATTACAGTCTTGGCAGAAAAAAAAAGTTGTAAAAAACACAATATGGAAGATCTTACATGTAATTATCCTGACACGTAGCTTGACACGTAATTATTAATTGAATGGAACCTCTGCACCATATTCAAAACTAGCGACGTAAAGAAATTGGTGCTTGTGTTGCATACCTTCTTCATTACTTCTTTACTTACTTCTTTCTTACTCTATTCTTCTGGCCGTCTTTGGAATCTTATAACATCTTGTCTTGGTCTGGAATCTTCTAAGGTCTGGACTTTCTTGGGGACTTCGGGTCTGGTCTTCTATTGGGGATTTCTCTTTATCAGAAGCCCTGTGTCATTGTTAGTTTTTAGAGGTAATAGCACAAGACTCCGATTTGCTTTGATCTTATTTTATTTTAAATCCCCAACCAGACATCGGCGCAGATGAGAACGGCGGCGCGTAATACGCGACTTACAACCTACGAGCTCGGCTCCTACCTTCTAACTGACTGAAACTTACTTACTATCTAAACGGTTATCCCCGGAAGATAGGGTTAGGACTGAGGTCAAGCTTGTCACTCAATCTTCAAGGCTGTCAGCTGCACTTAAAACGCCATCTTGTTTTCTACACTATTGCACATAAGTATTAGGTTTCTAATAATTATGTAACACTTGTACAGTAGGGTAGGTCGATTTTGGAACTGTAACATCTCCCACGTGGCGAACGTTGCAAATTAACAAAATTTTCGTGACAAAATTTTCGTAACAAAATTTTCGTGAAAATTTGACAATTTGTTCAAATTTTGAGTGCATTTATTGAATAAATACACTAAAAATTTGAACATGCCCAAAATCGTAGGATAAATTTTATTCTAAGTTATAACGATTTTGGGTAATGTGATGTAAGCAGTGACGTAATTTTTGTTACAGACAAAAACCGGAAGCGAATCTCCATTATTAATAGACTAGCAAAATAAAAAGACACCCTCCAGGCGATGTAAAAATAATTATTTTGAAAGACATTGCCTGAGGGGATGGGAGCTGAAAATTCAATGTCATAGAGTGTGTACCATAAGTATGTAAAATCGTCAAATTTATTAAAGGAGTAAAAAAAAAAAAAAAAAAAAAAAAAGAAAGACAATTTGAAATGGAAACAGTTCCGATAACTTTAAATTATATTAGAATAAAACAATCTATATATAAATATATAACGCCGGGCATCTATTTATTGAAACAATGAGGTTTGTCTAACGTTGAATGCTCACATTTTGAGTATATTTATTCTATGTTATGACGTTGAGTTATGTGTTGGGTAATGTGACGTAAGCAATGACGCAGTTTTTGTTACAGACAAAAACCTGAAGCGAATCTCCATTATTATAGATGTTTGGTTTGGTTTGATTTGATTTTTTGTTTTACGGCATATCCACCATTTTCGACTTATTTAGTGTCAAACAGGCCTCTATGTGAACTCCGATAAATCTGAGTTCATTAGTTTTAAAAAGAAAGGAGACATCTCCACACTCAAATGGTAAGCCTCTAAAGCCAGTAGAACAATTTACATACCAAGGTAGTAATGTAAGATTCAAGTGATAATACTTGAAGATAAAACTCCGACAAGGTTGATAGACAAAACATTTTATATACAGCACAAGAATTTAACAGGGTACATAATACATAGAGGTGTACATAAACATACATACATAAGTAATATAAATACATATACAAGTAGAGATAATGACACATTCATGAATGGAAAAAACATAAAAGCAACAGACATGAGACTAGAATAGTCCATGCTGTATAAATCACTTACAGTAATGTAAGGGGGGGGGGGGCAAAGCCCCAACGAGAAGGGGTAGACCGTGTCTAACCCATGTGTCTCGTAGGTCGAGCAACAGGAAAAGAGACGTTCAAACCAGCCGCTTAAATATTGAAGGCCCCTAGCGGGAACCAGCGAACTAAAACGGCAGACAACTCCCCAGGCAAATACGAAAATAACGCCACAGTAATATCTCCTCCACAGGAATAGGAAAGGCATGGTCGGCTATAGACAGATTATAAGTAATGTGGAAATCCGATCTCACTGACAAGTTAAAGTGACAATTCTTTCAGGCCATGGTTGTGTCTGTGCTGCTGTATGGCTGCACCACTTGCTCCCTAATTGAGGCGCCCTGAGGTAAGCTATATGGGAGCTGCACAAGAAATGCTGCGCGTGGTCTTGAACAGGTCGTGGAACCGCATCCCAAGGAAGTAGCTGTACGGCTACCTGCCCCCATCTCACAACCATCCAGTGAGACGGCATGCTGGAGACTGCTAAAGGAGCAAGGACGACGTTCTCCTGGTGAGCCAACACATTGACATGCTAATGTGGGCCGCCCACCAAGGACTACATTGAACCAACTCTGCGAGGATAATGGATGCTGTACAGAGGACCTCCCCGGGACAATGAATGATAGAGAAGGTTGGCGAGAGATTGTCATGGATACCCGTGCTAATTGCGCGACAATGATGATGATGATGATATGAAGAGTTATTGCTAAATAGTTCAATATGTAAAAATTATAGTAATTTTTTTTCTTCTTTAATCTTTTACTATGTTCGATGAAACAGATTAGCGTTATCGCTTCCACGCGCTCACATCTCTCTCTCTCGATCTTTTCTCCCTACTTTCTTTCTTCTTTCTTTCTTCTTTCTTTATTCCTGTTGTTGGCATATCGTTTCTCTTCCTTTTCTTTCAACAAAAATCAATTTTGCTACCCATTTGCTTACAGTACTTGATATTGCTTAAATGTTCACTCATCTAAGTATTGAACAGGCTCTTCCTGCTTTAACTTCGATGATCTAGCAGGTAAATGTATTTCACAGGAGTCTGAGTGACAACAAGTCTCCTCGGTTTCCAAGACTCTTCTGAGTATTCTAGCCGATTGTAGCAGTGCAGTAGTCTGGATGGTCTCAATTCTTCCTCTGATTTCCAGATCCTCAGTCTTTTTTCCAAGTTTATTGGGACCGTTATTATTTTATTATTTTTATTATTTATTATTTTATTATTTACTCCTTTTGAGTTTTCAACATCAGCATTAGCTGATGGTCTTCACTTGGAGTCTGAGTGACAGCAAGTCTCTTCAGGTCTCCAGGACTCTTCTAAGTATTCTGGCAGATTGAAGCAGTACAGTGTTCTGAATGGTTTCAATCCTTCCTCTGATTTCCAAACATTCCAGACACTTTTCCAATCCTTTTGGCCGTTCCAGTGCACCAACTACAATTGGTATCACTTTCACTTTCATAT
>CM042176.1:14721552-14774052 GCA_023376005.1 Doryteuthis pealeii | reverse complement strand
TTTTACGACGTGTATGATAGTCCGACCGTATTCTTCAAAATTGCTCTTAGAGAAACACCACGAGATTTCATTTATGTTTACATGTGGATTCACGAGATAGACCCTGAAATAGAAAGGCCTCGCCCTCCCCCCCAAAAAAAAAATGTTTGAAAACCACTGGTTTTAAACCCAATTACAAATAGAAAGTTGTCCGATCTGAAACTTTAAATAAAGCTAAAAAAAAATAATAGGAAAAATGTAAAAAATATTCCGTACACAGAGAGATTTTTTACGACCTTCATATTATTATTTTCATCATTTCAACTCCATCTGATTATTTTAATAATAATAATAACGTAAAACCGTATACATTTTAAAAAACAGACCGAAACACATGTGTAAGTGATATCGATTAAAAGTGATATCGATAAATTTATTTTTCTCCATCTATATTTCTTTTCTTTACTCATTTTTTCCTCATATTGTCGGATTCAATTCCCTTTCCATTCTTACACACACACACACACACACACACACACACACACATATATATATATTATATTAATATATATATATATATATATATATATATATTCACCACTGCTTTGTTCAAACTACTACCATTCCAAAAACCTCCACTACCAATTGATATTACCTCCACTAATTCCTTGCTTCTACTCGTTCTCGTTAAAAACGAGACATGAAACTATTCCATCGTTTCCCACCTGAGGATGGCAAAGTGTATTGCGAAAGCGCTAGTGTTGAAACATTCGGTGGACTGGTATACCAGTTCCACCCTGACACCAGAAAGATGGCCCGAAGATTAGAACGGATCAATGAAAGACTTGTCAGACAGGAATTGTCTGTTCAATTCAACGAAACCTGTATAAAGAAAAAATGCTGCCTAAATACACTTATATATATATATATATATATATATATTATATATATAATTTGTATTTTTTCTCACTGACCATGCTGCATATATTATGACCACTGGCTGTAATAGTGTTTGAAGAATTGGTTACATCTTCAAGAAACTTTTCTTTCAAGAACTGAAATCTTATATTGTAATTATAGCACCTGTTTTCTCTTTCTTTTTTTACTCTCTCCTCTCTCTCTCTCTCTCTCTCTCTCTCTCTCTCTCTCTCTCTCGCTTCTTATTCTTATATTCTTATTCTTTCTTTCTTTGGTCAGTCTTCTGTGTTCTGATTGGTGCTTAATTCTTTTTTAAACTCATTTTCTCAAGGGCACCTCCCAATGAAAAAATCGATTCTCTCAAGTCTTTGAAAAACGTGAATTGCAATTCAATATTCCAGTCTTGAAAAAAAAAACCAAAACCCAAAAAACTTATAATTATTCCACTTGGCGGAAATTGGTTAATGAGGAAGTGTACAATCACAGACCGGCGTTTTTTTTTTTCTTTTCTTTTTCTTTTTCTTTTTCTTCTTCTTTTTTTTTTTTTTTTTTTTTTTTTTTTTTCGTGCCCGTGCTAAAACACAGCGTCTGGGACGAAGAATTTCTTCAGAGAACGAATATCAGGAAGAAGATCTTTCGGACCATATGACCTTTAGGCACCCCTTTTTGATCACGATTCATAAGGACATGTTTTTTTTTCATTTACACCGTCAATATCCGGTTGTTTGTTTACCGACGATTTTTAGAGTTCTTTTTTTTTAATTATAAAACTAACCCTTAACCCTAACCGTAACCCTAATTCCTAACCCTAACCCCTAACCCTAACCCCTAACCTTAACCCCTAACAAACAACCAGATATTGACGGTGCAAATGAAAAACATGTCCTTTCTGAATCGAGATCAAAAAGGGGTGCCAAAAGGTCATATGGTCCGATCTTTCAAAGTCCTTGTTACTTGTTGATTGGTCGAATTTTATGGCATGTCAACCCTTGTTGGGTAATTTCATGCCGAAGATGTTTTTCTTTTATTCTCTCTTGTTGGGTATTCATTTTTTACCATACTTTTAAAACTCTTTTTTTTTATCTTCCTAACTTATAGGTGGGACCCTAACAGGTACTCCCACTCCGAGTGGACCCGGGAGTAATGACAACCAAAGGGTACTCCACACTCCCCAGAGATGCAGTTTAACGCCATAACTAGGACTTGTTACTTGTCGTAGTTATATATATATATATATATATATATATATATATATATAATATATATATGTGTGTGTGTGTGTGTGTGTGTGTGTGTGTAGAAGAGATTTTTATCTCGAAATATTAAGAATAAATCACAGGTTAACAAACAACAATATATAGTTATCTTCTTTTTCTTTACACTCGCATTGCGATAGCCTTCAAAACCAACCAACAGATCAATATAAACACATTGCTTCAAGCCAATTACATCTTTATATATATATATATATATATAGTAATCCTTATATATTATATTATATTATATTATATTATATTATAAATAAGTAATCCACAGACACGTGTTTCAAGGTTTCACCTTTCATCAGTGTGGCTATACCGTAACAGCTACCCCTGGCCGGGTTTGAGACCCGAATGAACTTTTGTTCGCCAAGCCCGTACGGCCAGAGGCAGCTGTCAAATATAGGAGAATATTTAATCGCTACATTTCTAAGCGGAAATGAATTCACTGTAGCCTCAAACATATGTAAACAATGCGAGGGTTAGCTAGACGCCAGAACGGTGAATATGCAATTAAATCCCTATTCAGAGAACTCAACCAAAGTGGGAGTATATATAATAAATAAGTAATCCACAGACACGTGTTTCAAAGTTTCACCTAATATATATATATATTATATATATATATATATATATATTATATATATGTGTGTGTGTGTGTGTGTGTGTGTGTGTTGAAAATGGAAATGAATCCGACGATACGTATTTATGTGTATTTATATTGGTAAATTTATCTGTTTGTTTTTAATATGATCTTAGTGATCATTGTTAAATTTTTTGTGTCATAATAAAAGTAAAGTCATCGGGGTGGCCCAAAGTCGGTATCAGCCAATCAGCGAGGGAGTCTATCCCCTTTTCACTAGCGCTAGACTAGGGAGATTGTTTTTGCATCTGAGGTGGGGCGCCAAAACTACCATCAGCTCCTTACTTTACCGCACAGATCCCTGTGCTACTCATACGATGGCGGTATCGAACTAGGAACCTTGTGGTTTCTAGCCGAACGCTCTACCGACTGAGCTAACCCCGGCCCTATGAAATAAAATAAAGTGTGTTAATATTTTTCGTTACGGGGGTAAAAAGAAAAGAAAGCTGGATAATATAAAAATACGTGTTTTTAGTGGGTCGGTACAGCATGAACAGCATGTTCTCCATTCTCTGTGAGAGGCGCCTTCGTTGGCTTGGACATGTCAGGAGAATGGAAAATGGACGCATCCCAAAAGATCTTTTGTACGGCGAATTAGTAAAAGGCTCCCGATCGGTTGGTAGACCACGCCTACGATTTAAAGATGTCTGCGGGAGAGCTATGAGGATATGCCATATTGACACAAACACGTGGGAGGTAGATGCAAAAAATAGAGCGGCCTGGCGCTTCAACGTTAAGCAAGGCATGGAGAGAGGTGAGGCGAAGAGGGGTGAGGTGGAGAGGGGTGAGGCGGAGAGGAGAGAAGCCTCGACAGAAAAGAGAGCCAGAAAGAGAGAGAAAAACCAGCAGCCCCAGAAAGCATCACAGTTTGTGTGCGTTCAGTACACCAAAGACTGTCACTCAAGAATTGACCTGCAGAGTCACTTGCGCAGATGCAGATGAAATTTTTATTTTTATTTTGGACACTACGCCATCGTCCTCAGTAGACGGAAAGGATCAAATATATAATAATAATAGATTAGGTAGGTATTACTTGATGATAATGATGATGATGGTAAAACAGTAATAAAATGAAATTATATTATATATATATATATATATATATATATATTATATATAATTATATTGTTGGTCATATATATATATATGTGGGGGTGGAATTTTGTCTCCTACGTATAAAAGACTAAATGGTTAACCAGAGATCGGAGGTTCTAAATGCGTCTTGGCCAATAAAATTTTGTAATTTTGTTATTTCACAAGATCATATTTTAAGCGGAGTTTAACAAATTTGAATTTATAGAGTTATCCTTTTCCTAAAGCGGTTGCCATATCAAGATTCAGGAGCCCAGGCTGCCCTACTATTTTATCCATAGATAGAGGGAGGATAGTTGGTTAGGGTTAGGGTTGGGGTTTAGGGTTTAGAGTTAGTTTAATGGGAAAATAAATAAATAATTTGGGTTCTGTTTTTTCTGGGTCACCCTGTACAGGGTGGCCCAGAAAAAACAGATCCCAAACCCTAACCCTAACCCTAACCCCAAACCCAACCCTAAACCTAACCCTAACCCCAACCCCAACCATACCTTTCATAAAGATATTATCGCTATATGAAATGCAAATAGAGTCAGTTTAACAATTATGGTCTCCAATCATATACTGTACAAAAATCCCTCTTCCCATTTATTGTAAACACGTTATCATCCATAACTGTGGGGAGAATATTTTGAATCAGACCTTTCCCAAAGGTATTAGCACTATGTGAAATGCAAAGAACCGCATCCATGATTTGAACTCGTGTCATCGTGTCCATTCCATACAGCAATTACCGTTACACCATAAACACTGGAGTGGTAGTACATGTTAGGGTCCTATCTATTGGTAAAATAGATTTTTTTAAATGAGTTTGAATAAATGTGGCTAAAAAACGTTTTACAAAAATGAATACCCAACAAGAATTAATCAAACAAAAATGTATTCGGCATAAAATAACCCAATAATGGTTGACATGCCATAAAATTGAACCAACCAACCAATCACAAATTCCTTCCATTATTAGGAGAAAAGACATTAAGACATTAGATAGAAACACATATGGAGATGCATGGAAGTATCGTCATTCGTAGACATACAAAATACGGACCAAGTATACAATAGGCACCCCAAATCATCAACTTAATGAAAGGTTCACATTTTAACTCGTCACCGGTAACTTCTGCTTACAAATTTTTGTAAACAAATGATTTTAATCAGAAGTTTATGGAGATGTTGAACTTACGATAAATTAAATAAATAGATGATTGGTACACGTAATCAAATTAAAATTCAATAGTAAAATCTTTTTTTTAAATAAATACTTTTTAATCAGAAGTTTGTGAATATTTTTCAACACTTACGATAAATTAAAAATAAAATGAAATACGTTTTGTTTTTGTCAGATACAATATTAGTTCAAAAAATCATCTGTTCTGTCGGGAAAAATATGAGGCGCTTATCCCGACGCAGGGGTGAGGGGCCAGTAGCGAGCTTTAGTGGAGTAGCCACCAGACCAGGTAAATAAAGTGGTTGCGAAATTTAGTGGGCTTTGCAGCTAACCACTTCAAAAACACGACCCACTGTTACTCGTACTGGGTCAATTAGTTGGGGGGAAAGAAGAATGTTGAATTGCACGTTTAACCAACTCGCTTTCAGCTTGTACTATTCACCCGCCTCGCAGACGGACTTTTAAGACCTTGGTATATACCACAACGAGAGGGTGTCAGCTTCAAGAGAGGGAAATGGGACAACCCAGTCGGCGACCACCTCACCAACTCGCTACTAGGTTATAGAAAGAGGGGGGAGGAGAAAAATAATTCTCACAGTTCATTTATTTTCAAATATTTGAAAGTCGAAGTTACCGGTGATGAGTTAAAATAGGAACCTTTCATTAGGTTAATGATTTGGGGTACCTATTGGATACTTGGTCCCAAAATACATGTGGGCTCATAGAACCAATACCGGCATAAAACAAAAGTGTCTAGAAGGGAAAAAAATAGAGGGGGGGGGGAATAAATATTCGACTCAACAGGTCCTTGCTGATGGGGGGGTGCAAAATGAAGCGAGTCAAACGCCTAAAAAAATAGAAGTGGAGTGACGGCAGGAGGTGAGTTGCGATTTTCAGCTGCTAAAACTTTTGACGACGACTCCACTTCTATTTTTTTTCTTCTAGAAATGTCATCGGCATAAAATAACCCAACAGTTGAATGCCATAAAATTCAACCACCAACCAACCAACCAACCAGCCACAAACACCGCCCATTATCAGAAATAAAAGCATTTGATAGAAACACATATGGAGACACACGGAAGTATCGTCATCCGTGGACACACAAAGTACACGTGTGCATACGGCAGCTGACGCGGTCGCGCGCATGCGCCGAGAGACAGTCCGAGCTGACAGAAAAACGGAACCGGGGAGTAATTGACGATGAAGACGTTGCTGCTGCCGCTGCCGCTGCCGTTGCCATGACCACGGTAAAATCAATAAGCCATATTTAGAAATACTCTGCGACTCTTGCCGATTTCAGTGGCATTTCAGCTACCAGCTGACGGATGTACTGGTGAACGAGTCTGAAATGTCGGCCTGGTCACACACAGAGATTCTTGCAGTTGCCAGTTTCAGCTTAACGCCTGAACTACAGACAGACCATTCCGTGTGTTTAGAATATGTATGGTTCTTCAAGATCTCCGTAACATTTTTCGAAAGTCGTGATATAAAGAAATGGGTAGTTGTACAGTATAACCCACACATTATTTCTTTTAATGAATAAATATCGGTAATTATGAACTTTCGTTTAGTAAATTAGGGTGTCCCAGAAAAAACAGAACCCACAAATTTTGTAATAAAACTATTAATTTTAACTAGGAGGGTTTAGGGTTAGGGTTAGCGTTAGTGTTAGGGTTAGGGTTCTGTTTTTTTTTTCTAGGTTACCTTGTACAGGGTGACCTAGAAAAAAACAGAATCCAAATTATTTATTTATTTTCCCATTAAACTAACCCTAAACCCTAAACCCCAACCCTAACCCTAAACCCCAACCCTAACCCCCCTAGTTAAAATTAACAGTTTTAATACAAAATTTGTGGGTCCTGTTTTTTCTGGGACACCCTAATTTACAAAACAAAAGTTCATAATTACCAATATTTATTCATTAAAAGAAATAATGTGTGGATTTATACTGTTTATTAGGCGCAGTTGTACAGTATAGCCCACACATTATCTTTTGGACCATATGACCTATAGGCACCCCTTTTACGATCTCGACTCACAAGGACACTTTTCTCATTTACACCGTCAAAATCCGGTTGTTTGTTAAGGGTTTGGGTAAGGGGTTAGGGTTAGGGTTAGGGGTTAGTTTTATAATTTAAAAAAAATGTAAAAATCGTCTGTTAACAATTAACTGGATTTTGACGCTGTAAATGAAAAAAAAAATGTCCCCACGAATCGAGATCGCAAAAGGGGTGCCTAAAGGTCATATGGTCCATTTTCTTTTAAATAAATAAATATCAACGAAACGAAACTCTATCGATGGAGATTTTGGCTGATATCCTCATCTAAGTAAAAATAAAAAATTTAAAAATAAAAAAATAAAAAATAAACAAATTATCGTCATCCTGTTCGTGTTTTAGAATTGTATTAGAAGCGGCTACCCGACATCGACTTGGTAGACAATGGGGGCAAAAAAGTTAGTCTCGCAGATCTCTTATTACTGAATTGTGAGTTGGATCCTCGCAGGATGCCCCATTAAAATCCCTATGTAAAAACTGTAGAAGTTATCCTCCAGATATAGAAACAATATGATACTCACCGTCGCAGTGGGGTTCTAACTACCGTCGAGTTAGTAGACGAGAACAACAGGCAAGCTGTAACTTAAATACAGTCCTTGCATGCTGCTGGCATAATGCAAAGTGATGGCTGAAGAGTGGGTACTTATCCATGTTTACATGTTCACCCTGAAATCCAACAGCCAATCAGAACTCAGGAAATGAACTTGTCTGAGTTCATAATGGAACAATCCAAAGCTCCATATAAGCCACCTACCAAACTCTAGTTTTAGTCTTGCATTCATCTTGTAACAGAGTTGAATACTTTACACAAAATCCAGCAAAAACAACCTTGCGTTGATCCGGCCTGGTGGGACGTCAGAAAAAAAAAGTGCACAGGCACTCTGAAAAGAAAAATTAATGTCTCCTATTTAAAATATTAAATTTAAAAAATTCCATGCTCTTACAATGTTGTTTGGTTGATTGATTTTAACGGCATATCAACCCGTCTAGGGTTATGTCATGCCTAACGGCCAGGAAGTAATATATGTTGTGTATTTATATTCATACTTTTGTAGTAATTGGTTTTAACTGTTTGTTAGTACCGTTGGGGATCATGTTGTATGGAATTGATCAAGTTCATGTCTATATTTTATGGTATAATTTTATTTCCCTAAAAAAGGACAGAATATCTTCTATGTTGACATTTTCAAGTAGATCTTTCATATTGTTTGCATTAAAATACCGCTTTCTTATGTGAGCAAAAAACCTGCATTCCATGAATAAGTGTTTAGCAGTCAAAGGTGTTTGACATGTTTCACACTATGGTTGTTGTTCTTGTTTGAGTATATAGGAGTGCGTTAGTCTTGTGTGACCAATGCGTAATCAGGACACAATTACTTGTTTCTTTGTAGACTTTCTGAAAGCTGGTCTCCAGTTTCCCAAAGTGGATTTGATTAGGAAGCGTTTATTGTGGATATTGTTATTCCAGCGTTGTTGACATTTTGTATGAAGGAATCTATTAATTTTAGTCAGTATATGGAATCTTAAACTTATCGGAGATCAAATCTAGAGCCGATTTAGCTACAGAGTCAGCTCTTTCATTCCCCCTTACTCCAATATGGCTTTGGATCCAGCATATCATAATCTTCTTAGAATTAGACATCGAGTCTAATCTAATCAGGAGTTTAATGATGAGAGGTTCTTCCAGTTTTTTTTATTTCTTAATGAGAGCGAGTCTGAGAAGATGATCATTTTTTTAAATTATATTGTTTAATTATCTTCATGGATATCAATCAAATCTTAATTAGTTTTGCTCAAAAAGCAAGATCTGGTGATAGTGAATGTGTACATATATTTACTTTGTCGGAAGCGCGTGGTGTAATGGTTAAAGTCATGGGAAATGGACTCGTCGCCCCGAGTTCAAATCCTGGACGTGGTAATTGCATTTCACTTAGCGCTAATACCCTTGGGAAAGGTATGAATCCTACTCTCCCTCCAGCTATGGGTAAATAGTAGGGCAGATTGGGCTCTTTATCCTTGGTTAAGCAATCGGTCTAGGAGAAGGAAAACTCTGAATTCAAACCTGTTAAACTCCGCTTAAGAAATTGACCTTGTGTCGCATCCTGCTCGTGCGGAAGGGTTGGTAAATATATATATTTACTTTGTCGTTAATTGTTTTATTTTCGTAGTTTCTTCCATACATACATACATACATACATACACACTTACCAACAGTCATTTATATATGTATAGATGGTTCTTCAAGATCTCCGTACCTTTTTTCAAAACTAGCGACATAAAAAAATGTGAAGTTGTACAGTATAGCCGACACATTTCTTTTTTTGTATAAATGAATATCAACGAAACGAAACCCTATCGATGGAGATTTCTGCTCATTACCATATCTAAACGTACATTGAACGCGATTCCCTAACCTTTGGGTATAAAATAACCCTAGACGGGTTGACATGCCATTAAAATCAATGTTTTTTTTATTTCAATCATATAAAATGTAAATATAAATGTACATTGAACGGGATTCCCTAACTTCTAGGCATAAAATAACCCTAGATGGATTGATATGCCGTTAAAATCAATCAATGTTTCTTTTTACTTCAATCGTATAAAATGTAGATATGAATGTACGTTGTGCGTGATTCCGTAACCTCTGGGCATAAAATGACCCTCGACGGGTTGACATGCCGTTAAAATCAATGTTTCTTTTTACTTCAATCATATAAAATATAAATATAAATGTACATTGAACGGGATTCCCTAACTTCGAGGCATAAAATAACCCTAGATGGGTTGATATGCCGTTAAAATCAATGTTTCTTTTTACTTCAATCATATTGAATGTAAATATAAATGTACATTTAACGTGATACCCTAATCTCTAGGCATGAAATAACCCTAGACGGGTTGACATGACGTTAAAATCTATCAATTAATTAATCAATCATGGATAGATTCTATGGTGGACTTTTCATTGGCTCAAACTGACTGTGGTTTTTCTATTTAAGAGTTCGAATTCTTGTGAAGTTTATTTGTAGAAAAATGTCAATACTAGCAGTACGTAGCTTACAGGGTGGCAGCTTGAAGATACCGGATTCAAGTTGGGGTTGCTATCCGAGCTGATATGATGCACAAGAACCCGTAATCGGCAATGATGATAGTGCATCACTGACAACCACCCTGTATGCATCTACAAGATGTATTGTATAATTATAACATCCAGGTGAACACAGTAGAGAATATATGGGGTAAAAAATTTTGATGGGTGTTTAGGCTTTTGGTTATTTGGTGGGAGCTGTTGCAGGTGTTGTTAATTTCTTTATAAATGGGCCAGGTTAGCTCAGTCGGTAGAGCGTTCGGCTAGAAACCACTAGGTTCCTAGTTCGATACCGGCCCTCGCCAACTCAGCGTATGAGAAGCACAGGGATCTGTGCGGTAAAATAAGG
The DNA here is from genome assembly GCA_023376005.1 of Doryteuthis pealeii. Taxonomy (NCBI): domain Eukaryota; kingdom Metazoa; phylum Mollusca; class Cephalopoda; order Myopsida; family Loliginidae; genus Doryteuthis; species Doryteuthis pealeii. Next base: position 14,763,496 of record CM042176.1, on the reverse strand, counting down.
AGCTGATGTTAGGTGTGGCGCTCCACCTCAGATGCTAAAAACAATCTCCTTGGTCTAGCGCTAGTGAAAAGGGGATAGACTCCCTCGCTGACTAGCTGATACCGACTTTAGGCCGCCACGTCGACTTTACTTTTACTTAAAACCCCATTATACGTGGTTTTATTTTCTTGTGGCTTGTCATACTAAAAAGGAAATTACGGAAGAGAAAAGAAACGAAAAACACGTTGTACTTTTACGAGGTTCACAATTATTTCTTGGAGAGGGACTTTCTCCCTGAGCCAGTCAGTAGCGTGTGCACCAAGCGACATTCACTGTCTAAAAGGCGGCAAGAAGGGGCTTCTTCTCTGTGCATGCCCAAAGGGCTCTTCCCTTTTAGGTATTTTGGGAGATTGTTAATTTTTTTGTTTTCTTAAAGATTTTTGTGTCTTTTTATTTATTTTTTATTTATTTAGATTTTTTTCGGGGGTGGGGGGGTATTTTCAATCCCCGCAAATATATGGATGTTGGCAACACCAGATCTTACGAACAAAGGGTTTCGAAAATCATACAGAGAGAGAGAGAGAGAGAGAGGGGGGGAGAGAGAGGCGGGGAGAGAGAGATGCTTTTGTTTGGTTTGTTTGTTTTGCTTTCGAAAGAAAAGAACAAAATGATTTTGCTCATCGAAGAACGAACAATTCTTTAACTGTTTGTTTTTATTTCGTCAGTGAATCGTAAAAAATAATTACGATTGATTGGGAGAAATAAAATGAATGAACAAGAAATTCGACCAAATGAACGAATGGGTGAATTCAGGAAAAAGGATTTGGAAATGTATGAATGAATTAGGAACAAATCGATAAGATCGATGAATGAATCCAGCCGGTAAAATTTGAAGAAATTGTGGCAAAGATACTCACTACAACGTTCGTTTGGTGAAGATCGGATTCGACTAAACTGTGGCCGGCAAATTCCGGTGTTTATCGAATTCGACCAAACTTTGCGCTCCGGTTATTCCAGCGACCATCAGATCTGGTAAAGACCGTATGGAATTAGTTTCCGGTGACCATCGGGTTTGACCAAATTTTGACGATTGGATTGGACTACATTTGGAGGTCGGCAAACTCTGGCGACTATCGGATTTGACCAAACTCTGTGGTCGGAAAACTCTGGTGACCATCGGATTGGACTAAAATTTGTGGTCGGAAAACTCCGGTGACCATTGGATTGGACTAAACTTTGTGGTCGGAAAACTCCGGTGACCATTGGATTGGACTAAAATTTGTGGTCGGCAAACTCTGGCGACCATTGGATTGGACTAAACTTTGTATCTTCTTTGCTCTATGAGGCAAAAACATAGCTAGAGAAAGTTAATGGGTTAAATAGAACTTAACGGACCTAAATTCTACCATCGTATGTCATCCAGCCGAAAGAAAAAAATACTAAAAATCAGGGAATTCACCGAATTCAATGAAATTTTCAGTGTTGGTATATTAATGAATAAAAGATATAATGCACCAATTATTCTATTTAAAAATAACTTTGAACCACGTATATTTGAGGCGTAATACAGATTCTCAAAGATACGGGGTTCAAATTAACTGACCTAAAAAAATGTAAAAGATTTTAAATAAAATAACTGGTGCATTATATCTTTGATTCATTAATATATCAACACTGAAAATTTCATTAAATTCGGTTAATTCCCTGATTTTGGTATTTTTTTTTCTTTCAGCGGGGTGGTGACATACGATGGTGGAATTTAGGTCCCTTAAGTTCGATTTAACCACTTCGTGTGTTTTGTTTACTTAACCTCTCCACACAAGCAGAATGGGAGACAGGATAAGGAATTCAGTCTGTCCTATTACACATAGCTTGAAGGAGAAGAGTTGAATTCGTACCTTTCCAATTGGTATTACTGCTGTTTGGGTCAGTAAAATGGTAATTCCTGTGAGTGGAGTTGAGCCCAGAATTTTTATCTCTGCTAGTAGCTGAAACTCCGCTCTGGGTAGATCTGCATGCTGTTGTAAGATTCAAAGTTAATTAATGAACATACAATTCCGACACGTTGTGAGACAAAACATTTAATATATACATGGAAACGATAATGTACAGGAGAATGGAACATGTAAATACATATACAGTATTTAGGTATAAACAAGATACCCAATGTACCTAACATATAAATGTTACAGACATGGAACTAAAGGATGGTCCATGCTGTATAAAGGACTTACAGTAATGAGGGGGGGCAAAAGCCCCACGAGAAGGGGGTAGATAGACTCTAGCCATAGCAGTTCTTGGGAAGATCCAGATAAAAGAGGAAGACAAGTTCCAATAAACGCGCTTAAATACCCGAGGTTCCGCAGCGAGAAGATAACTCTTCCGGCAAAGGGAAGATAATCCCCTACACTGTTAATTATTTTAGGAGGTCGTAAAAGATGTAAATAAATCCACTAGTCTTGCTAGTTATAATCAATAAAAGTCGTCGGGGTGGCCTAATGTCGGTATCAGCCAGACAGCATGGGAGTCTATCCCCTTTTCAATAGCGCTAGACCAAGGAGATAATTTTAGCGCCTGAGGTGGAGCGACACACCTACCATCAGCTCCTTACTTTACCGCACAGATCCCTGTGCTTCTCATACGCTGAGTTGGCGAGGGCCGGTATCGAACTCGGAACCTTGTGATTCCTAGCCGAACGTTCTACCGACTGAGCTACATCTCCCCTACGGTTATAATCAATAGAGTGATTAACAATAAAGAATTTCAATTACAAACGACCGATTCATTCGAAGCAGCTTCAAGGCCATGTTTAACGTTGTAGATAAATAGATAAATAAATAATAAAATAATAATATATAAAAAAAAAAAAAAAAAAAAAATTACAGCTTTTCACAAATTGCATTTCACATTTAAGATTTCAACGCTTCGCAGTTGATTTGTTTTTGTTTCGGTCCAATTGTGCGAATTTACCGATTAGATGTGATAATGACGTTTTGGAATTAAAGATAAAAACATTTTGCTTTCTTCTTTTCTTTTTTTTTTTTTTTTTTTCTTTTTTCAACTGCTTTGGTTTATCAAGGGTTAATCTCACCAACGAAACATGGCTACGTCATTTGTTATTATCAATTTTTCGCACGTGTGATTTCGTCCAAATTATTATTTCAGTTGATTTATATCGCAAATTTTACTCGGTCGTTAGTCTATGGCAGCGAGTAAACATCGTGGAATAGAAATAAATTATACAATTGATAATAATAATAATAATAATAATAATAATAAGCGGACAATATTAAGCAACAGAAATGAAAGGAAAAGTTAAAAAGAATATCTCAGGAGAACTAGAAAACTTCTAGAAACCAAAACTTAACAGCAGAAATCTGATCAAAGAATTGACATTACCTGGGCTCGTCCCCATTATAAAAGATGAGCTCAGGACCTTCTTANCAATATGTAAAATGCATTGGACAAGATTTTAGTATTGGAAAATGCATTGGACAATGATTTAATTATGAAAAAGATGGACAATGATTTTTAGTATGAAAATGCATTGGACAATGATTACTGAAATAACAGTGGTTACCAAACCTTGGGTGCACCTCATAGACTTTGGGTCTCATCTTGCTCGTGCTGAGTTTAGGTAAATATATATGCTGTATGCTCTACCTATGAACATTAATGGGCATATTTCATAAATACGGAAGTATCATGCTGACTGGGTACTCTTATACACACACTAGCATGGTTTACCTTCTTCACGTCACTGGCGAGTATTGCATTTTGTTAATATTGTAAAGATTCCACTTCATTTCCAACCTCCGTTTGGTTATTTCTCATTTAGTAACATTTTGTTAGGTTACAACAACTATGAAAATGCATTGGAAATAATTTACTATGAAAATGCATTGTACAATGATTTTTACTATGAAAATTAATTAAAAAATATATAAATTAATTTAAAAATATATATAAATTAATTAAAAAAATATATAAATTAATTTTAAAAAATATATACAAATTAATTAAAAAAATATATAATTAATTAAAAAAATATATATACAGATTAATTAAAAAAAATATATAAATTAATTTAAAAAATATATATAAATTAATTAAAAATATATAAATCAATTAAAAAATATATAAATCAATTAAAAAAATATATACAAATTAATTAAAAAATATATAAATCAATTAAAGAATATATATAAATTAAATTAAAAAAAATATATAAATCAATTAAAAATATATATAAACTATTTAAAAATATGAAATAATTAAAAAATATATAAATCAATAAAAAATATATATAAATTAATTAAAAAAATATATACAAATTAATTATAAATATATAAATTAATTAAAAATATATATAAATTAATTAAGAAATATATATAAATTAATTAAAAAATATAAATAAATGATTAAAAATATATATAAATTAATTAAAAAATATATAGATTAATTTAAAAAATATATTGAATTCATTAAAAAATATATAAAATTAATTTAAAAAAAATATATAAATTAATTAAAAAATATATAAAAATTGAAAAATATTATAAAATATTAAAAATATATATAAAATTAATAATAAATATATTATAAAATTAATTAAAAATATATAAATCAATTAAATTAAAAAATATATAAATCAATTAAAAAATATATTAAATCAATAAAAATATTACAAATTAATTAAATAAATGTATAAATTAATTAAAAAATATTATATATTAAATTAAAAAATTATATAAATTAATTAAAAAAATTAATACAAATATATATATAAATTAATTAAAAAATATATATAAATTAATTTAAAAATTATATAATATAATATTAATTAAATTAAAAATAATAAATGATTAAAATATATATATAAATTATAAAATATATAAAATTAAAAAAAATATATATGAATTAACAAAAATATATAATTAATTAAAAAATATATATACAAATTAATTAAAAAATATATAAATAATTAAAAAATATATAAATTAATTAAAAAATATACATAATATAATTAAACAATATAAAATTAATTAAAAATATAATATAAATGAATAAAGATACAAAAATTACATAATAAAAAAATAATTAAATAATATTTTTAAAAAAATATTATACAAAAATTTAATATAAAAAAAATATATAAATCAATTAAAAAATATATAAATAATTTAAAAAATATATATAAATTAACGATTTTCTTAATTTCCTAAAATAACTGTATTTCCAACAATGTTCTACGTATATAAACATCTTTGACATGGTACTAGGGATTGAACCCTAAACCTGTCATGTGATTCTATTTAAAGATTAGCCCTAATTAACATCCGCTGAGGTAAGGTGTCACTATAACCTGTGAAGAGTGCTCGTGAAAGTGTCGCCTTAAATTAGGAATGTATTTTAGGTCTTCGTTACCTGATACCAAGTCACAATTACAGTGGAACCAGTTCGTACCTTCTAACAGTTTAGTCAAACAGTCACGTATATATATTTACCAACCCCCCCCCGCACGAGCAGGATGTGACACAAGTCGATTTCTTAAGCGGAATTAAACAGGTTTGAATTCAGAGTTTCCTTATCCTAGACTGGTTATCAAGCCATGGTTAAAGAGCCCAGTCTGGCCCACTATTTAACCATAGCTGGACGGAGAATATATGTATTCCAACCCTTCCCAAGAGTATTAGCGCTAATGTTGAAATGCAAACAGCCCTTTCCTGGATTTGAACTCGGTTGACAACTCCATTTCCTTTCGACTCTAACCATTATACCACGCATCTCCATACAGTCAAGTATATGTATTTACCAATTCGCCCGCTCGAGTAGGAGTGGCACAAGATCAATTTAATTTGAGTTTACCAGGTTGAAATCAGAGTTTTTCATCTCCTAGACTAGTTACCTAGCCAAGGTTGAGGAGTCTAGTCCATCCTACTATTTACCCAGGTTGGAGGGAGAATAGTTGGTTTCATACATTTCCCAAGAGTATTAGTGCCATATGAAAAGCAACCAGCCTCGTTTAGGATTTGAACTCTTCACACAGACACAGATAGATAGACAGACACACACACAGACAGATATATATATATATATATATATATATATATATATATATATATATATATATATATATATATATATATATATATATTGTTGTGTGTGTGTGTGTGTGTGTGTGTGTGTATGTGGTGTGTGTGTTGAAATTGAACTGCTTCTTTTTATATATAAAATGTTGATACGTATTCACCTTTTAGATGAATTTATGTTTAAAATAGTTATAAAAATTTTTTTTTCTGAAAAATATTTTACAAGGCCCACCCCCTCCTTATTTAATTTTAAGAAATACGAATAAAATATATTTTACTAGTATGATTTTAAAATTTTCTCTAAAGATAAGTCTGAATAATCATATCACAAATTTATAGAAACGTTTTGGAGGTCCCTTCTATTCGAAAAAAACAAAAAAACAACAACAAATATCTCAGTGGAATGGAGTGAATATGACGTAAGTAATTAATTTTAAAAAAATATTAAAAGTTTTATTTTATCTATTAATTTTCGCACCCGCAGACAATATCTTTCCCAAATTTATTTTTACACCACCCAGAGGGCGTTTTTTTTGCTAGTATCTCTTATAATAAATGCGAGATGTTTGTCACATTTTTTTCAACTTTACTCCTAGAGGCCGTAAAAAAGTAAAAGCAAACTCATCGGGTTAGCCTAAATCAGTTATATGCCAGACAGCGAGGGAGTCTATCCCCTTTTCACTAGTACTAGACCAAGGAGATTTTTTTAGAGACGTCTAAGACTGAGCGCTACACCTAGTACCAGCTCCTCACTTTACCGCACAGATCTCTGTACTACTCATCGCTGAGTTAACGATGGTCGGTATCGAACTCGGAACCTTGTGGTCTTAGTCGGACGCTCTACCGACTGAGCTAAATCGACCCTATTTGAGGCCGTAGCCGAATAGTATACAATTTCGGAAAACATTCCGGGCTGAATCCGGACCCGCAACCCTGAAATTTTGAATTCCAAGTTTTAATTGCTTTAGTTCCTGTCTTATGATATTAATATTATAGATTCGGACCAATTGACCTTTAGGCACCCCTTTTGCTTTGCTGATTCTGTTATGACCTTTTAAGGGTCGGTCATAAATAAATAACTCAACACGGGTATAAAATGTAGGGAACAGATTGTATTCAGCAATATATATCAACGTACAATGGAAGGGTTTCCTTGTTACAGCTTACACGAAGAACTGTATCTGGTACTACTCCTATTTACATGTGTCCCACTTTCACACGATATGGCACAAGGCCGTTTTATGTGGGCACCACCCACAAGCCGAGACTCATGGGGTGGTAGGAGAAAAATTGCGTCAATCCCAGCCATGCCTCTTTAAGTGCAATGAAGCAGGCATCTGGGATCGACGCTATTAATTTAGCAGTTCACTGGACACCCGTCCCGAAGGACAGGTGTTTGTGGTACTGCTCGTTTGAGTAGCTTTACCCTGTTAAATATATACCCTTTGGGTAAGTCCATGTTCGTGTCATAAGTGAGTCACCTACAACAGATTCATAGTACATTTTTCATTTACACCGGTTGTTTGTTAACAGACGATTTTTAGAGTTTTTTTTAAATTATAAAACTAACCCCTAACCCTAACCCCTAATTCTAACCCTAACCCCTAGCCTTAATCCCTAACAAACAACTGGATGTTGACGGTGTAAATGAAAAAAATATACTTATGAATCAGCAAAGCAAAAGGGGTGCCTAAAGGTCATATGGTCCATAGATTCTACCATTTTATGCGTTTAATAAATAAATATAAATAAATATTTTGTTCTCAAAGGGGCTGGGTTAGCTCAGTCGGTAGAGCGTTCGGCTAGAAACGACAAGGTTCCTAGTTCGATACCGGTCCTCGCCAACTCAGCGTATGAGTAGCACAGGGATCTGTGCGGTAAAGTAAGGAGATGGTGGTAGGTGTGGCGCTCCACCTCAGACGCCAAAACAATCTCCTTGGTCTAGCGCTATTGAAAAGGGGATAGACTCCCTCGCTGACTAGCTGATACCGACTTTAGGCTGCCCGACGACTTTACTTACTTTACAATAGCATTTAAAGTCATGTGATCACTCGTCAAACTAAAAATAATAATATAGTGTCAGTCATATATGTCAAAAAAGCAAACCGGGCAATTTTCATTAACTTTATTTATTGGGCTTTTCAAAACTATCTCTGAAAATAATTGAAAATCAAAGTATGGCATTACAGTCTTGGCAGAAAAAAAATTGTAAAAAACACAATATGGAAGATCTTACATGTAATTATCCTGACACGTAGCTTGACACGTAATTATTAATTGAATGGAACCTCTGCACCATATTCAAAACTAGCGACGTAAAGAAATTGGTGCTTGTACAGTACAGTAGGTCGATTTTGGAACTGTGTTACATAATCTATGCGGTGGCATAAGATTATTGTCAATCCCCTGTAATTCTGAGGGGATGACCCTTTTCATACCATGGCCGGGTCCTTCCATGGAAAATTACAGAAGCCCGCCAAAATACGTGAAGTCACGTGGGACCTGTTCGGTCGCCAGTTTGCAGTTAGACGTCAGGCAGAGCAGTCGGCCATTTTATGCTCTGTCTAAACTGGTACACACGCGCGCTATGTTAGTCAGATATTTAGTTACAGGAAATGTATAGTTAAGGAAATAAAAGTTTGTATAATTAATATGTTCTTGTGGTTGATGAATGTCTTGGTAACAAGACTAAGAAATGAATCCAGGACGACCAGTCAGCAAGAACATAGTAACAGAAAACCAGACCGAAATCCCCAAGTCAACTCCAGACGTTAGGCCTTAGAAGATATCCAAGATCTTTGAAGATGCCAGACCAAGTCAAGATGATAAAAGAAATACCAAAGACGATCAGAATACTAAAGACAGCCAAGAAATAGAATTAAAGAAAGAGGTATGCAACATTATAATTATTTAGTGCCAGTAAAGAAATGGCTATGCAACAATAACATATATTCATATAACATAGATTCAACAATAAAATGAGATCAAAAGTAAATCGAAGTCTTGTGTTTATTACCTAAAAACTAACAATGACACAGGGCTTCTGATAAGGAGAAATCCCTAACAGAAAACCAGACCCGAAGTCCCAAGAAAGTCCAGACCTTAGAAGATGCCAGACCAAGTCAAGATGATAGAAGAAATACCAAAGACGATCAGAATACTAAAGACGGCCAAGAAATAGAATTAAAGAAAGAGGTATGCAACGTTATAATTATTTATTGCCAATGAAGAGGCTATGCAACAACTGTAACATCTCCCACGTGGCGAAGGTTGCAAATTAACAAAATTTTCGTGAAAATTTGACAATTTGTTCAAATTTTGAGTGCATTTATTCAATAAATACACTCAAAATTTGAACATGCCCAAAATCGTAGAATAAATTTTAATGTAATGTGATGTAAGCAGTGACGTAATTTTTGTTACAGACAAAAACTGGAAGCGAATCTCCATTATTAATAGATTAGCAAAATAAAAAGACACCCTCCGGGCGATGTAAAAATAATTTTTGAAAGATATTGCCTGAGGGGATGGGAACTGAAAATTCAATGTCATAGAGTGTGTACCATAAGTATGTAAAATCGTCAAATTTATTAAAGGAGTAAAAAAAAAAAAAAAAAAAGAAAGAAAGACAATTTGAAATGGAAACAGTTCCGATAACTTTAAATATTATATTAGAATAAAACAATCTATATATAAATATATTACGCCGGGCATCTATTTATTGAAACAATGAGGATTGTCTAACGTTGCATGCTCACATTTTGAGTATATTTATTCTATGTTATGACGTTGGATTATGTGTTGGGTAATGTGACGTAAGCAGTGACGCAGTTTTTGTTACAGACAAAAACCGGAAGCGAATCTCCATTATTAATAGATGTTTGGTTTGGTTTGATTTGATTATTTTGTTTTACGGCATATCCACCATTTTCGACTTATTTAGTGTCAAACAGGCCTCTATGTGAACTCCGATAAATCTGAGTTCATGTGTTTCAAAAAGAAAGGAGACATCTCCACACTCAACGGTAAGCCTCTGAAGCCAGTAGAACAATTCACATACTAAGGTAGTAATGTAAGATTCAAAGTGATAATACTTGAAGATAAAACTCCGACAAAGGTTGATAGACAAACCATTTTATATACAGCACAAGAATTAACAGGGTACATAATACATAGAGGTGTACATAAACATACATACATAAGTAATATAAATACATATACAAGAGTAGAGATAATGACACATTCATGAATGGAAAAACATAAAAGCAACAGACATGAGACTAGGAATAGTCCATGCTGTATAAATCACTTACAGTAATGTAAGGGGGGGGGGCAAAGCCCCAACGAGAAGGGATAGACCGTGTCTAACCCATGTGTCTCGTAGGTCGAGCAACAGAAAAGAGACGTTCAAACCAGCCGCTTAAATATCAAAGGCCCCTAGCGGGAACCAGCGAAGTAAACGGGCAGACAACTCCCCAGGCAAATACGAAAATAACGCCACAGTAATATCTCCTTCACAGAAAGCGATGTTAATACACGAATAGGAAAGGCATGGTCGGCTGTAAATAGATTATAAGTAATGTGGAAATCTGATCTCACTGACAAGTTAAAGTGACAATTCTTCCAGGCCATGGTTGTGTCTGTGCTGCTGTATGGCTGCACCACTTGGCCCTAATGAGGCGCCTTGAGAACAAGCTAGATGGGAGCTGCACAAGAATGCTGCGCGTGGTCTTGAACAGGTCGTGGAAACAGCATCCCAAGGAAGTAGCTGTACGGCTACCTGCCCCCTATCTCACAAACCATCCGAGTGAGACAGGCATGCTGGAGACTGCCAGAGGAGCAAGGTCGAACTGATAAGCGACGTTCTCCTGTGGAAGCCAACACATTGACATGCTAATGTGGGCCGCCCACCAAGGACCTACATTGATCAACTCTGCGAGGATAATGGATGCTGTACAGAGGATCTCCCCGGGCCAATGAATGATAGAGAAGGTTGGCGAGAGATTGTCATGGATATCCGTGCTAATTGCGCGACATGATGATGATGATGATGATGATGAAGAGTTATTGCTAAATAGTTCAATATGTAAAAATTATAGTAATTTTTTTTTCTTCTTTTAATCTTTTTACTATGTTCGATAGAAACAGATTAGCGTTATCGCTTCCACGCGCTCACATCTCTCTCTCTCGATCTTTCTCCTACTTTCTTTCTTTCTTTCTTTCTTATTATTTTTTCTGTTTGGCATATCGTTTCTCTTCCTTTTCTTTCAAACAAAAATCATTTTGCTACCCATTTGATTACAGTACTTGATATTGCTTAAATGTTCACTCATCTAAGTATTGAACAGGCTCTTCCTTGCTTAACTTCGATGATCTAGCAGGTAATGTATTTCACAGGAGTCTGAGTGACAACAAGTCTCCTCGGGTTTCCAAGACTCTTCTGAGTATTCTAGCCGATTGTAGCAGTGCAGTAGTCTGGATGGTCTCAATTCTTCCTCTGATTTCCAGATCCTCCAGTCTTTTTTCCAAGTTTATTGGGACCGTTATTATTATTATTATTATTATTATTATTATTATTATTATTATTTGCTCCTTTTAAGTTTTCACATCAGCATTAGCTGATGGTCTTTCACTGGAATCTGAGTGACAGCAAGTCTCTTCAGGTCTCCAGGACTCTTCTGAGTATTCTGGCAGATTGAAGCAGTACAGTGTTCTGAATGGTTTCAATCCTTCCTCTGATTTCCAAACATTCCAGACACTTTTCCAATCCTTTTGGGACCGTTCTAAGTGCACCAACTACAATTGGTATCACTTTCACTTTCATATTCCATAACTTTTTCAGTTCTCTGGTAAGGTCCAGATATTTGTCCATTTTTTCATTTTCCTTTAGCTTCACCCTGTGATCTGCTGGCACTGCAAAATCCACCAGTTGACAAGTTCTTTCTTTTTTGTTAATCAACACTAGGTCTGGTCTTCTTGCTGGGATAAGGTGATCCGTTTTTATTTCAAAGTCCCAGAGAATTTTATGCGTTTCGTTCTCAAGAACAAATTCTGGTTTATGCATATACCATTTTGTTGTATGGTTAAAATTTATTTTTTTGCATAACTACCAGTGGATCACCTTCCCAACCCAGTCGTGTCTAGTTTTGTATTCTCGTTGTGCTAGTTTGCTAAATTCGCAGAGTACATGGTTTACAGTCTCATCTCTATTCCCGCAAAGTCTACATTTACTATTTTGTTGGCTCTTATCAATTTTCGCTTTGATATAATTTGTCCTTATGGCATTATTTTGTGCAGCAATTATAAGTGATTCAGTTTCTCTTTTGAGGTTTCCCTTTCTTAACCATGTCCAAGTCTTTCCATGAACAACCTCTTCGATTTGTCGTTTGAAGTGTCCATATAATTGTTTTCTTCCCACTTTTGTTTTCTAGTCTTTGTTGTTTTTTTGTTTGTCCATCTGTCACTTCTACTATTGTTGGCCGCCATAAGTAATTTATCTTTGCTCTTTCTTGTGTAATCCTCAAGCTGTTGGATAGTGGTTTCTACTCAGTCCTCTATGTTGGCAAGACCTCTTCCTCCTTCCTTTCTTGACACATATAATATATCTCTGTCGTCTCTTGGGTGAAGAGCCTTGTGCATGGTCATTAACTTTCTCGTTCTTTGGTCTATCTGTCTGAATTCTTCTTTTGTCCATTTTAAGAATGGTCCTGAGTATCTTATCATGGGGACAGCCCAGGTATTAATTCCTTTGATCAGATTTCTGCTGTTAAGTTTGGTTTCTAGAAGTTTTCTAGTTCTCCTGAGATATTCTTTTTTAACTTTTCCTTTCATTTCTGTTTGCTTAATATTGTCCGCTTATTATTATTATTATTATTATTATCATTATCATTATTATTATTATTATCAATTGTATAATTTATTTCTGTTCCACGATGTTTACTCGCTGCCATAGACTAACGGACCGAGTAAATTTGCGATATAAATCAACTGAAATAATTAATTTGGACGAAATCACACGTGCGAAAAATTGATAATAACAAATGACGTAGCCATGTTTCGTTGGTGAGATTAACCCTTGATAAACCAAAGCAGTTGAAAAAGAAAAAAAAAAAAAAAAAAAAAAAAGAAAAAGAAGAAAGCAAAATGTTTTTATCTTTAATTCCAAAACGTCATTATCACATCTAATCGGTAAATTCGCACAATTGGACCGAAACAAAAAACAAATCAACTGCGAAGCGTTGAAATCTTAAATGTGAAATGCAATTTGTGAAAAGCTGTAATCTTTTTTTTTTTTTTTTTTTTTATATATTATTACTTTTATTATTTATTTATCTATTTATCTACAACGTTAAACATGGCCTTGAAGCTGCTTCGAATGAATCGGTCGTTTGTAATCGAAATTCTTTTATTGTTAATCACTCTATTGATTATAACCGTAGGGGAGATTTAGCTCAGTCGGTAGAGCGTTCTGCTAGGAATCACAAGGTTCGAGTTCGATACCGGCCCTCGCCAACTCAGCGTATGAGAAGCACAGGGATCTGTGCGGTAAAGTAAGGAGCTGATGGTAGGTGTGTCGCTCCACCTCAGGCGCTAAAATTATCTCCTTGGTCTAGCGCTATTGAAAAGGGGATAGACTCCCATGCTGTCTGGCTGATACTGACATTAGGCCACCCCGACGACTTTTATTGATTATGACTAGCAAGACTAGTGGATTTATTTACATCTTTTACGACCTCCTAAAATAATTAACAGTGTAGGGGATTATCTTCCCTTTGCCGGAAGAGTTATCTTCTCGCTGCGGAACCTTGGGTATTTAAGCGCGTTTATTGGAACTTGTCTTCCTCTTTTATCTGGATCTTCCCAAGAACTGCTATGGGCTAGAGTCTATCTACCCCCCTTCTCGGTGGGGCTTTTGCCCCCCACCTCATTACTGTAAGTCCTTTATACAGCATGGACTATCCTTTAGTTCCATGTCTGTAACATTTATATGTTAGGTACATTTGGGTATCTTGTTTATACCTAAATACTGTATATGTATTTACATGTTCCATTCTCCTGTACATTATCGTTTCCATGTATATATTAAATGTTTTGTCTCACAACGTGTCGGAATTGTATGTTAATTAATTAACTTTGAATCTTACAACAGCATGCAGATCTACCCATAGAGCGGAGTTTCAGCTACTAGCAGAGATAAAAATTCTGGGCTCAACTCCACTCACAGGAATTACCATTTTACTGACCCAACAGCAGTAATACCCTTGGGAAAGGTACGAATTCAACTCTTCTCCTTCAAGCTATGTGTAAATAGGACAGACTGAATTCCTTATCCTGTGTCCCATTCTGCTTGTATGGAGAGGTTAAGTAAACACAAACACATTAACTGGTTAAATCGAACTTAAGGGACCTAAATTCCACCATCGTATGTCACCCCGCTGAAAGAAAAAAAATACCAAAAATCAGGGAATTAACCGAATTTAATGAAATTTTCAGTGTTGATATATTAATAAATAAAAGATATAATGCACCAGATATTTTATTTAAATACTTTTACATTTTTTCAGGTCAGTTAATTTGAACCACGTATCTTTGAGAATCTGTATTACGCCTCAAATATACGTGGTTCAAAGTTATTTTTAAATAGAATAATTGGTGCATTATATCTTTTATTCATTAATATACCAACACTGAAAATTTCATTGAATTCGGTGAATTCCCTGATTTTTAGTATTTTTTTCTTTCGGCGGGATGACATACGATGGTGGAATTTAGGTCCGTTAAGTTCGATTTAACCCATTAACTTTCTCTAGCTATGTTTTTGCCTCATAGAGCAAAGAAGATACAAAGTTTAGTCCAATCCAATGGTCGCCAGAGTTTGCCGACCACAAATTTTAGTCCAATCCAATGGTCACCGGAGTTTTCCGACCACAAAGTTTAGTCCAATCCAATGGTCACCGGAGTTTTCCGACCACAAATTTTAGTCCAATCCGATGGTCACCAGAGTTTTCCGACCACAGAGTTTGGTCAAATCCGATAGTCGCCAGAGTTTGCCGACCTCCAAATGTAGTCCAATCCAATCGTCAAAATTTGGTCAAACCCGATGGTCACCGGAATTTGTCGACCACAAACTAATTCCATACGGTCTTTACCAGATCTGATGGTCGCTGGAATAACCGGAGCGCAAAGTTTGGTCGAATCCGATAAACACCGGAATTTGCCGGCCACAGTTTAGTCGAATCCGATCTTCACCAAACGAACGTTGTAGTGAGTATCTTTGCCACAATTTCTTCAAATTTTACCGGCTGGATTCATTCATCGATCTTATCGATTTGTTCCTAATTCATTCATACATTTCCAAATCCTTTTTCCTGAATTCACCCATTCGTTCATTTGGTCGAATTTCTTGTTCATTCATTTTATTTCTCCCAATCAATCGTAATTATATTTTTTACGATTCACTGACGAAATAAAAACAAACAGTTAAAGAATTGTTCGTTCTTCGATGAGCAAAATCATTTTGTTCTTTCTTTTCGAAAGCAAACAAACAAACCGGTAAAACAAAAGCATCTCTCCCCCCCCTCTCTCTCTCTCTGTGATTTTCGAAACCCTTTGTTCGTAAGATCTGGTGTTGCCAAACATCCATATATTTGCGGGGATTGAAAAATACCCCCCCCCCGCGAAAAAATCTAAATAAATAAAAAATAAATAAAAAGACACAAAAATCTTTAAGATAACAAAAAAATTAACAATCTCCCAAAATACCTAAAAGGGAAGAGCCCTTTGGGCATGCACAGAGAAGAAGCCCCTTCTTGCCGCCTTTTAGACAGTGAATGTCGCTTGGTGCACACGCTACTGACTGGCTCAGGGAGAAAGTCCCTCTCCAAGAAATAATTGTGAACCTCGTAAAAGTACAACGTGTTTTTCGTTTCTTTTCTCTTACGTAATTTCCTTTTTAGTATGACAAGCCACAAGGAATAAAACCACGTAGAAAGTAGAATTTCTTCAAAAAGCAAGACAAAGAAAGGGTTTTATATGCCTTTCTTTTTCCCTAGTTACACCAATTCTTAAAGCATCAGAAAGTAGTCAATTAACCTTACTAAGTTACGGGTAATTCCATGTAAAATCATCCAGTAAAATTGTCACCCACCCACTTCAATTTTTCTAAATTTGTTTCTAGGTGTGCAGCATTTTTGGATTCCTTGGGCAAAAATGCATTAATAAACCAATTTTTAGTAGTAGGGAAGCTATAGAACTCATGTTACAGACAAAAATAGGTTTAAAAAAGTCGCCATTTTTTGCGACCCCCCTCAAATTTGGAGAGCTAAAAATCGACATAGCTCTGACAATTTTTAGACTTGGAAGTTCACATTTTATGGATTAAAATCAATATTAAAGTCATTTATCTTTATTGTTGCAGTCCAACATTCAAGTTCGGTTTTTTTCACTGAATGTATTTCTTTGTCTTCTTCCATTTCTATGGAGTTTAGAAACACGTGTTCATTTCACGAATCTGAATCTTCTGAAGAACCTTCTATTTCTCGTATATTTTTTCGTCCTACACATTTTAGTGTAATGTCAACGTAATGGCGTTTTAAGATAAAGAAATTAGCAACACCTCCAGCAGCTCCCACCAAATAACCAAAAGCCTAAACACCCATCAAAATTTTTTACCCCATATATTCTCTACTGTGTTCACCTGGAGGTTATAGTCATACAATACATCTTGTAGATGCATACAGAGTGGTTGTCAGTGATGCACTATCATCATTGCCGATTACGGGTTCTTGTGCATCATATCAGCTTCGATAATAACCCCAACTTGAATCGGGCATCTTCAAGCTGCCACCCTGTAAGCTATGTACAGCTAGTATTGACATTTTTCTACAAATAAACTTCACAAGAATTCGAACTCTTAAATAGGAAAACCACAGTCAGTTTGAGCCAATAAAAAGTCCACCATAGAATCTATCTATTATTGATTAACAGCATGGATTATTTTTGCATTTAGTATTTTGAATAGGAGACATTAATTTTTCTTTTCAGAGTGGCTGGATCAACGCAATGTCTTTTTTTTACGTAGGGTTTTTAATGGGGTTTCTTGTACATATATAAAGGGCAATTGTGTGTATCTGTATGTCCGGAGGAAACTTAAAAAATAAAACAATTAACGACAAAGTAAATATATATATGCACATTAAATATCACCAGGGCTTGATTTTTTTAGCTACAATAATTAAGATTTGATTTATATTTCGGAAGATATTTTTTAAAATTCAAATTTGAAAAGTAACAGAATTCCCTTCTGTTACTTGCATGTTATTTTATTTAACTTTTTTTTGTATGTTTTTCACTTTGAAATATAATATTGATTGATTGAATTAATCACATCATTTATATCTTTTTTAAAAAATTGTAAATCATTGAAAGTGAAATTTCCCTACTATATAGTTATATATTTACGTGGGGATTTTTATGGGGCAACCAGCGAGGATCTCACTCGTGATAAGTAATAATGGATCTGCGAGACTAACTTTTAAAAAATCCACCCTCTACCCAGGCGATGCCGGGTAGCCACTTCTAGTACATATATAAAGGACAGTTGGCATGTATGTATGTATGTTCGGAAGAAACTACGAAAATGAAATAATTAAGGATCCAACTCCCAATTCAGTAATAATGGATCTGCGAGACTAACTTGTTTGCCCGCCCCCCGCCTCTACCTTGTCTTAGATGTGGGTATCACCAAAAATCTTCATTGATAGTTTTGTCTCTTTGATATTTAGGTAATTATGAACTTTTGTTTAGTAATTTAGGTTGTCCCAGAAAAAACAGAACCCACAAATTTTGTAATAAAAATGTTAATTTTAACTAGGGGGTTTAGAGTTGGGGTTAGAGTTTAGGGTTAGGGTTGGGGTTGGGGTTAGGGTTAGGTTTAGGGTTGGGTTTGGGGTTAGGGTTAGAGTTTGGGGTCTATTTTTTTCTAGGCCACCCTGTACAGGCTGACCCAGAAAAAACAGAACCCAAATTATTTATTTATTTTCCCATTAAACTAACCCTAAACCCTAAACCCTAACCCTAATAAACAGTATAAATCCACACATCATTTCTTTTAATGAATAAATATCGGTAATTATGAACTTTTGTTTTGTAAATTAGGGTGTCCCAGAAAAACAGGACCCACAAATTTTGTAATAAAACTGTTAATTTTAACTAGGGGGTTTAGGGTTGGGTTTTAGGGTTAGGGTTGGGGTTTAGGGTTTAGGGTTAGTTTAATGGGAAAATAAATAAATAATTTGGGTTCTGTTTTTTCTGGGTCACCTTGTACAGGGTGACCCAGAAAAAAAACAGAACCCTAACATAACCCTAACCCTAAACCCCCTAGTTAAAATTAACAGTTTTATTACAAAATTTGTGGGTTCTGTTTTTTCTGGAACACCCTAATTTACTAAAAGAAAGTTCATAATTACCGATATTTATTCATTAAAAGAAATAATGTGTGGATTATACTGTACAACTACCCATTTCTTTATATCACGACTTTCGAAAAATGGTACGGAGATCTTGAAGAACCATACATATTCTAAACACACGGAATGGTCTGTCTGTAGTTCAGGCGTTAAGCTGAACTGGCAACTGCAAGAATCTCTGTGTGTGACCAGGCCGACATTTCAGACTCGTTCACCAGTACATCCGTCAGCTGGTAGCTGAAATGCCACTGAAATCGGCAAGAGTCGCAGAGTATTTCTAAATATGGCTTATTGATTTTACCGTGGTCATGGCAACGGCAGCGGCAGCGGCAGCAGCAACGTCTTCATCGTCAATTACTCCCCGGTTCCGTTTTTCTGTCAGCTCGGACTGTCTCTCGGCGCATGCGCGCGACCGCGTCAGCTGCCGTATGCACACGTGTACTTTGTGTGTCCACGGATGACGATACTTCCGTGTGTCTCCATATGTGTTTCTATCAAATGCTTTTATTTCTGATAATGGGCGGTGTTTGTGGCTGGTTGGTTGGTTGGTTGAATTTTATGGCATTCAACTGTTGGGTTATTTTATGCCGATGACATTTCTAGAAGAAAAAAAATAGAAATGGGGTCGTCGTCAAAAGTTTTAGCAGCTGAAAATCGCAACTCTCCTCCTGCCGTCACCCCATTTCTTTTTTTTAGGCGTTTCTTTTGCACCCCCACCTCAACAAGGACCTGTTGAGTCGAATATTTATTCCCCCCCCCTCTATTTTTTTCCCTTCTAGACACTTTTGTTTATGCCGGTATTGGTTATATGAGCCCACATGTATTTTGGGACCAAGTATCCAATAGGCACCCCAAATCATTAAACTTAATGAAAGGTTCCTATTTTAACTCATCACCGGTAACTTCGACTTTCAAATATTTGAAAATAAATAAACTGTGAGAATTATTTTTCTCCTCCCCCCTCTTTCTATAACCTAGTAGCGAGTTGGTGAGGTGGTCGCCGACTGGGTTGTCCCATTTCCCTCTTTTGAAGCTGACACCCCCTCGTTGTGGTATATACCAAGGTCTTAAAAGTCCGTCTGCGAGGCGGGTGAATAGTATAAGCTGAAAGCGAGTTGGTTATACGTGCAATTCCACATTCTTCTCCCCCCCCCCAACTAATTGACCCAGTACGAGTAACAGTGGGTCCCGTTTTTGAAGTGGTTAGCTGCAAAGCCCACTAAATTTCGCAACCACTTTATTTACCTTGTCTGGTGGCTACCCGACTAAAGATCGCTACTGGCCCCTCCCCGCTGCGTCGGGATAAGCGCCTCATATTTTCCCGACAGAACAGATGATTTTTTGAACTAATATTATATCTGACAAAAACAAAACGTATTTCATTTTATTTTTAATTCATCGTAAGTGTTGAAAAATATTCACAAACTTCTGATTAAAAAGTATTTATTAAAAAAAAAAAAAGATTTTACTATTGAATTTTAATTTGATTACGTGTACCAATCATCTATTTATTTAATTTATCGTAAGTTCAACTTCTCCATAAACTTCTGATTAAAATCATTTGTTTACAAAAATTTGTAAGCGGAAGTTACTGGTGACGAGTTAAAATGTGAACCTTTCATTAAGTTGATGATTTGGGGTGCCTATTGAATACTTAGTCCGTATTTTGTATGTCTACGAATGACGATACTTCCATGCATCTCCATATGTGTTTCTATCTAATGTCTTAATGTCTTTTCTCCTAATAATGGAAGGAATTTGTGATTGGTTGGTTGATTCAATTTTATGGCATGTCAACCATTATTGGGTTATTTTATGCCGAATGCATTTTTGTTTGATTAATTCTTATTGGGTATTAATTTTTGTAAAACGCTTT
The DNA here is from genome assembly GCA_023376005.1 of Doryteuthis pealeii. Taxonomy (NCBI): domain Eukaryota; kingdom Metazoa; phylum Mollusca; class Cephalopoda; order Myopsida; family Loliginidae; genus Doryteuthis; species Doryteuthis pealeii. Next base: position 14,743,082 of record CM042176.1, on the reverse strand, counting down.
TTAACCACATTTATTCAAACTCATTTATAAAAATCTATTTTACCAATAGATAGGACCCTAACATGTACTACCACTCCAGTGTTTATGGTGTAACGGTAATTGCTGTATGGAATGGACACGATGACACGAGTTCAAATCATGGATGCGGTTCTTTGCATTTCACATAGTGCTAATACCATTGGGAAAGGTATGATTCAAAATATTCTCCCCACAGTTATGGATGATAACGAGTTTACAATAAATGGGAAGAGGGATTTTTGTACAGAATATGATTGGAGACCATAAATGCTGAACTGACTCTAGTTGCATTTCATATAGCGATAATATCTTTATGAAAGGTATGGTTGGGGTTGGGGTTAGGGTTAGGTTTAGGGTTGGATTTGGGGTTAGGGTTAGGGTTAGGGTTTGGGTTCTGTTTTTTCTGGGCCAACCTATACAGGGTGACCCAGAAAAAAACAGAACCCAAATTATTTATTCATTTTCCCATTAAACTAACCCTAAACCCTAAACCCCAATCCTAACCCTAACCAACTATCCTCCCTCTATCTATGGATAAAATAGTAGGACAGCCTGGGCTCCTGAATCTTGATATGACAACCACTTTTGGAAAAGGATAATTCTATAAATTCAAATCTGTTAAACTCCGCTTAAAATATGATCTTGTGAAATAACAAAATTCCAACATTTTATTGGCCAAGACGCATTTAGAACCTCCGATCTCTGGTTAACCATTTAGTATTTTATACGTAGGAGACAAAATTCCACCCCCACACATATATATATATGACCAACAATATATATATATATATATATATATATATATATATATATCAATCATTTTATCTTATTTACTGTTTTTACCATCATCATCATTATCATCAAGTAATACCTACCTAATCTATTATTATTATTATTGGATCCTTTCCGTCTACTAAGGACGATGGCGTATTGTCTAAAATAAAAATAAAAATTTCATCTGCATCTGCGCAAGTGACTCCGCAGGCCAATTCTTGAGTGACAGTCTTTGGTGTACTGAACGCACACAAACTGTGATGCTTTCTGGGGCTGCTGGTTTTTCTCTCTCTTTCTGGCTCTCTTTTCTGTCGAGGCTACTCTCCTCTCCGCCTCACCCCTCTCTGTGCTTTGCTTAACGTTGAGGCGCCAGGCCGCTCTATTTTTTTCATCTACCTCCCACGTGTTTGTGTCAATATGGCATATCCTCATGTCTCTCCCGCAGACATCTTTAAATCGAAGGCGTGGTCTACCAACCGATCGGGAGCCTTTTACTAATTCGCCGCACAAAAGATCTTTTGGGATGCGTCCATTTTCCATTCTCGTGACATGTCCAAGCCAACGAATGCGCCTCTCACAGAGAATGGAGAACATGCTGTTCATACTGTACCGACCCACTAGAAACATGTAACAACAAGTATTTTTTATATTTTCCAGCTTTCTTTACTTTTTACCCCCGTAACGAAAAATATTAACACATTTTATCTTATTTCATAGGGCCGGGGTTAGCTCAGTCGGTAGAGCGTTCGGCTAGAAACCACAAGGTTCCTAGTTCGATACCGGCCCTCGCCAACTCAGCGTATGAGTAGCACAAGGATCTCTGCGGTAAAGTAAGGAGCTGATGGTAGGTGTGGCGCTCCACCCCAGACGCAAAAACAATCTCCTTGGTCTAGCGTTAGTGAAAAGGGGACAAACTCCCTCGCTGATTGGCTGATACCGACTTTAGGCCACCCCGACGACTTTACTTTAATTATGACACAAAAATTTAACAATGATCAATAAATTTACCAATATAAATACACATAAATACGTATCGTCGGATTCATTTCCATTTTCAACTCACACACACACACACACACACACACACATATATATATATATATATATATATATATATATATATATGTGTGTGTGTATATTTCAATTCCGGATGTAGGTAGCTTATAAAATGTCTAGCCACACTGAAGAGACTTGGTAAGTCGAAACACGTGTCTGTGGATGACTCTATATATGCTCCCCATCCCCTAGGGTTGAGCACTCTGGGGGGGATTTCGCTGACGGCCGCCAACTCAAGTGTAAACGCGACACTCTTCTATATAAGGAATGGAGCACTCTGTGACGGCCTTTACACACAAAGCGATGTGTGTATTAAAATAGTTAAAATCCCCTTCCCATTCTGTAAGTGAGAACAGCCTAATGGTTAAGGTGCCGGACTGGCACCCAACCGATCGGATTTCAATTCCGGCTGTAGGTAGCTTACAAAATGTCTAGCCACACTGAAGAGACTTGATAAGTCGAAACACGTGTCTGTGGATGACCTTATATATATATATATATATATATATATATATATAAAAGGATTTTGTAATTGGCTTGAAGCAATGTGTTTATATTGATCTGTTGGTTGGTTTTGAAGGCTGTCGCAATGCGAAAGAAGATAACTATTGTGTTGTTTGTTAACCTGTGATTTATTCTTAATATTTCGAGATAAAAATCTCTTCTACACACACACACACACATATATATATATATATATAAATATATATATATATATATATATATATTTACGACAAGTAACAAGTTATGGCGTTAAACTGCATCTCTGGGGAGTGTCGAGTACCATTTCGTTGCCATTACTCCCGGGTCCACTCGGAGTGGGAGTACATGTTAGGGTCCCACCTATAGGTTAGGTAGATAAAAAAAACGAGTTTTAAAAGTATGGTAAAAAATGAATACCCAACAAGAAAGAATATGAGAAAAACGTCTTCGGCATGAAATTACCCAACAAGGGTTGACATGCCATAAAATTCGACCAATCAACAACAAGTAACAAGGACTTTGAAAGATCGGACCTTTAGGCACCCCTTTTTGATCTCGATTCAGAAAGCACATGTTTTTCATTTACACCGTCAATATCTGGTTGTTTGTTAGGGGTTAAGGTTAGGGGTTAGGGTTAGGAATTAGGGTTAGGGGTTAGGGTTAGGAATTCGGGTTACGGTTAGGGTTAAGGGTTAGTTTTATAATTAAAAAAAAAGAACTCTAAAAATCGTCGGTAAACAAACAACCGGATATTGACAGTGTAAATGAAAAAAACTTGTCCTTATGAATCGATATCAAAAAGGGGTGCCTAAAGGTCATACGGTCCGAAAGATCTTCTTTCTGGTATTCGTTCTCTGAAGAAATTCTTCGTCCCAGACGCTGTGTGTTAGCACGGGCACTAAAAAAAAAAAAAGAAAAAAAAAAAGAAAAAGAAAAGAAAAAAAAGCGCCGGTCTGTGATTGTACACTTCCTCATTAACCAATTTCCGCCAAGTGGAATAATTATAAGTTTTGGGTTTTGTTTTTTTTTTTTTCAAGACTGGAATATTGAATTGCAATTCACGTTTTTCAAAGACTTGAGAGAATCGATTTTTTCATTGGGAGGTGCCCTTGAGAAAATGAGTTTAAAAAAAGAATTAAGCACCAATCAGAACACAGAAGACTGACCAAAGAAAGAAAGAATAAGAATATAAGAATAAGAAGAGAGAGAGAGAGAGAGAGAGAGAGTAAAAAAAGGAGAAGAGAAACAGGTGCTGTAATTACAATATAAGATTTCAGTTCTTGAAAGAAAAGTTTCTTGAAGATGTAACCAATTCTTCAAACACTATTACAGCCAGTGGTCATAATATATGCAGCATGGGTCAGTGAGAAAAAAATACAAATTATATATATATATATATATATATATATATATATATATATATATATATATATATATATATATATATAAGTGTATTTAGCCAGCATTTTTTCTTTATACAGGTTTCGTTGAATTGAACAGACAATTCCTGTCTGACAAGTCTTTCATTGATCGTTCTAATCTTCGGGCCATCCTTCTGGTGTCAGGGTGGAACTGGTATACCAGTCCACCGAATGTTTCAACACTAGCGCTTTCGGCAATACACTTTGCCATCCTCAGGTGGGAAACGATGGAATAGTTTTCATGTTTCGTTTTTAACGAGAACGAGTAGAAGCAAGGAATTAGTGGGAGGTAATATCAATTGGTAGTGGGAGGTTTTTGGAATGGTAGTAGTTTGAACAAAGCAGTTGATATGTGTATATATATATATATATATATATATATATATATATATATATATATATGTAAGAATGGAAAGGGAATTGAATCCGACAATATGAGGAAAAAATGAGTAAAGAAAAGAAATGTAGATGGATAAAAATGAATTTTATCGATATCACTTTTAATTGATATCACTTACACATGTGTTTCGGTCTGTTTATGAAAATGTATACGGATTTACGTTATTATTATTATTAAAATAATCATATGGAGTTGAAATGATGATGATAATAATAATAATAATAATAGGAAAAATGTACAAAATATTCCGTACACAGAGAGATTTTTTACGACCTTCATCAGAGTGAATTTTTAAAATTTTTTTTGAAAAAATACAAAAATACAAAAATTCACTCTGATGAAGGTCGTAAAAAATCTCTCTGTGTACGGAATATTTTATACATTTTTCCTATTATTATTAATTATTATTTTATTATTATTATTATTATTATTATTATTATTATATTATTATTATTATCATTTCAACTCCATCTGATTATTTTAATAATAATAATAACGTAAATCCGTATACATTTTGATAAACAGACCGAAACACATGTGTAAGTGATATCGATTAAAAGTGATATCGATAAAAATTCATTTTTATCCATCTACATTTCTTTTCTTTACTCATTTTTTCCTCATATTATATATATATATATATATATATATATATATATATATATATATATATATATTCTACTTTTAACTAACAACGGAAAAAAGGGATTTGTCTACTATCAAAATATGTGTGGATAGATAGATAGATAGATAGATATGAGCAGACTATTATACTATTACATTCAGTGGTTATAATTTATGAAGTATGGGTCAGTGAGAAAAAATACAAATTATACATATATATTAAGAAATTTGAAAAAAACAAGTGTTCCAAAAATAGGATGAATTTATTTATCGACGCTTAAACGTTTCGGTTTCTTTAAACCTCCATCAGGATGTATCATGGGGTGAAGAAATCTGTTTTCTAGATGACAGGAGACAAATATATATATAAAACAACCATCAATTTCTTCACCCCTTGATACCTCCTGATGAAGGTTTAAATAAACCAAAACGTTTAAGCGTCGATAAATAAATTCATCCTATTTTTGGAACACTTGTTTTTTTTCAAATTTCTTAATATTGTCGGATTTATTTCCATATTTATTCCATATATATATATATATATATATATAATATATATATATATATATATATATATATATATGACCAAAACAACTACGGGAGTGAATGAGCTCTGATGATGATTTTTGTAAAATCGAAATATTGATCAATATCAGCTAAGATTATATTATAAATTGTTTTCTTCTTTAACAGCATTGTGTGATGTTTTCATTCCACCTTTTCTTACTCATATATATATATATATATATATATATATATATATATATATACTGGCAAAGGAACCCGGTCCATGACCGGATTAAATGTTTTTTTTAAGGAAAATCAGGGAGTGAGTGAGAAAGGGAGTAAACAGGGGTAAGAGAGGGAATAAGAGGAAAATATTTTATCTAAATAACATCTCTTTTCAATTCCAATGATATTATCTCTTGTGCGCTATTCTGCATTTGTACCAAAATAAAAGAATGGGGAGCTTTTATTTAAAGTTTCAGATCGGACAACTTCTTTGTAATTGGGGTTAAAACCAGTGGTTTTTAAACATTTTTTTTTGGGGGGGGAGGCCTTTCTATTTCAGGGTCTATCTCGTAAATCCACATATAAACATAAATGAAATCTCGTGGTGTTTGCTCTAAGAGCAATTTGAAGAATACGGTCGGGACTATCATACACGTCGTAAAATGTTGGCATATTGCCCCACCCCATGTGCAACACCTCCATGAATTAGTCGGGCACCCAATCTGTAAAAAAAAAAAAAAAAAAAAATAACACTGATACATTACCCTAAACAAGTGTCACATTACGGCATTCCTTATTTATTTATTTTATTTTTGTCACCCCCCCCGCACGTCAAGCAACAAGGGGACGATCAACCACTTTTTTTAGGGGGGGGGTATTTGTCGTTTGAATAACACATTCACACACAAACCATTAACTACTTACTCAACGCATACGATTCGCTGATTGGGGGTCATGTTTACAGTCAGTGATTATTCAAAGAAACACCGTGGTGTAATGGTTAGCAAGCTAATCCCACCGATCCATTGCTAATTAATACTGCGTTCTATTCTCACTGGATGTCCCATACTAGCGATTTTGTGTCACGTCCTATCTGTGGCGAACGGGTTGGCTAAATACAGGGGTTGAACCAAATAATAGAAAAATAATTATTCCATTATTTCATCTAACCTCTGTATATATATATATATATATATAAATATATATATGTATATATAAGTAAAGAAATATCAAAAGACTTTTGCTTTATAGCCTATTTCTGGGAGCGTAGACAAAGTGTCTAATTTGCTCTGTGACTCTAACAATAAGAGCACACATTGAGCTCTCAAACTGCGACAGGTTGTTTAAAAAAACTCCTATATCGTAAGGAAGATTTCTTCTCTGGACTTTTGGATATATATATATTATATATATATATATATATATATATATATATACATGGGAGTAAATATGGAAATAAATCCGACAATATTAAGAAATTTGAAAAAACAAGTGTTCCAAAAAATTAGATGAATTTATTTACCGACGCTTAAACGTTTCGGTTTCTTTAAACCTTCATCATTTTGTTGAATGCATGTCTTCGAGTTACGTCACGCATCATGACATCTTCGCGTGTGCGGATCGCGACTCGTCTTTCAAAAATATAACGCTGAACAAATACAGTTACACAACAACAACAAAAAATTATAAAGATTTTTCTAGCTCCTGTCATCTATAAAACATCCATCAATTTCTTCACCCCATAAAACATCCTGATGAAGGTTTAAAGAAACCGAAACGTTTCTCTTTTAAATATTGAAATTGCTCAATTTTCTAACGAATTTCTAGGCTAAATGTTGCGAAAACGAGGATTTTTGGTGCATTTCAGTAGACGATCTTTGATACTATTTCCTCAAGCAATAGACCAAGTACGAGATCTAGTTTTTTTTGTATCAGTATTCATTATACCAACACACAACTTTCAGTGTGTGAGAGAATTTGATATTTAAAAAAAAAGTGAAAAATCAACCTACTGTACTACACCCCCCTCACAGATTCAGAACCCGGATTTGAACTCGAATTTTCGTGTCCATTTCTTACAATGAGTACCTTTATTTTTTATGTGTAAAAATTATTTATATATATTTACCAACCCCTCCGCACGAGCAGGATGCGACACAAGGTCAGTTTATTAAGCGGAGTTTAACAGGTTTGAATTCAGAGTTTTCCTTCTCCTAGACCGGTTGCCTAACCAAGGTTAAAGAGCCCAGACTGCCCTACTATTTACCCATAGCTGGAAGGAGAGTAGGATTCATACCTTTCCCAAGGGTATTAGCGCTAAGTGAAATGCAATTGCCACGTCCAGGATTTGAACTCGGGGCGACGAGTCCATTTCCCATGACTTTAACCATTACACCACGCGCTTCCTTATTTATAAACCTCAGATTGGGTCCACAGCTGAATTTTTGACACTGTTTGTTGTCGGTAAATCTATTCACCTACCGACACCCTCACCTAGATTCTTCAGATTGGTGAAAGTAATCTACGCTGAAAGTAATCTACCTGTACCTGTCATTGCATTAATTACAATTCGAGGGACTTTGTTGTTTCTTAAGTCTTGGTATGCAGAAGAGACACTGTATAGCGTTCAGCGTGCACACCTGGTTGCGTAGGTGCACGAGACACCCACTAAACCCCATGCACCCGTTAGGTATGGGGTTAAATAGTGACACCAAATAATTACAAACAGTAAATATTACTACACAATATATATATGTTACACCGAAGGAACACGACGTAGCGAAAGAACGTGACGCAGCGAATGAACGAGACGAAGCGAACGCACGGGATACACGCTTTTTGGGAAAAACAATACTTCCAGTTTGAATTCAAATTATTTTCTGTTTCTCTCTTGATGAGTCCGGATTAAAAACATTTACATCTAAAAACGGACCTAATTATCATTATGCTCTGATAATGATTTTTAATAATTTGAAATATTGTCAATATCAGCAATGAAAAATATATAAAAATATATTAATTTTAACAACAAAGTGTGTTTTTCATACCCTTTTATTATCTATTATCTATCTATCTATCTATATATATATATATATATATATATATATATATATATATATGTGTGTGTGTGTGTGTATATTGGAGGATATGTGCTTAATTGAAGTCATACCTAATTTTAAAAATTAATTAGTTAATAATTAATGAATTTAGGCGGGCATACAAGTTCAAATGTAAGGCTAAACAAATCGAGAAAATGTCAATCCCTGAATGACAGGCGAAGTCTCTAACCGTTACACAAGCTTGCCATTGCCACATTCTTCAGCTTGACAGTCGAGGTTTCGAGTCACACACGGAGCGGTCTCCCATGTCTATAACCTTGCTGATGAGACCTAATAGGTCGAAATGTACATTCAGGGAATTCATTTTCTCGATTTGTTTAGCCTTACATTTGAACATACATGCCCGCCTAAATTCATTAATTATTAATTAAGTAATTTTAAAAATTAGGTATGACTTCAATTAAGCACATATCCTCCAAAAATTGTCGGCTTAAAGCCATATAAAAAAATAAACACATTTGTTTGTTTACTTAACCTCATACTGTCGTGTAGCAAGTCAATAAAAAGTGGAATATAAATAAGTTTCAAAACAAACGAAGAATGTGGTAATGGCAAGCTAGTGTAACGGTTAGAGACTTCGCCTGTCAGCTTGACAGTCGAGGTTTCGAGTCACACACGGAGCAGTCTATCTATATATATGTATATATACGTGTGTGTGTGTTCAATTGACATCATAAAATGATATAGAAATATATATTTATTTTTCTTTAATCCAATGGTAAATTTACCGGTTGTAACCATTAGTACCGGGTGTGGGGGTTTCAAGTGCATCTTTACTAAGGTGTGTGCATGCTGAAACCCTACTATGCATCGCTTGCATGCCAGAACATAATATGCAAACATGCTACTTGTACTTATAAATAACCCAATGTTAGGTTCATTGAAGACAGGTGCATCAATCATCACAGATTCTTCAACAATATGTGAACCGCCCCGTTGGTTGGGGCTTTAGAATACACCGACTGCACCTCTACAGAGGGGTAAAATTATCTGTTGATCGTAGTTGGCGACCTGTGATGTTTAAGTATGGAACCTGGTGACTAAGCGTGAGATACAGAAGCAGCCCATGAGATGCAACTGTCGACTTTTTCCCATACTTGGACTAGACGGGTGGTCGGAGAGGCCCCCCTCCGATCAATCGGCTAGTCAAGTCAAGCCCTACTTATATATATAATTATTTTATGGAGGCGCGTGGTGTAATGGTTAAAGTCATGGGAAATGGACTCGTCGCCCCGAGTTCAAATCCTGGATGTGGTAATTGCATTTCACTTAGCACTAACAGCCTTGGGAAAGGTATGAATCCTACTCTCCCTCCAGCTATATAAATAGTAGGGCAGACTGGGCTCTTTAACCTTGGTTAGGCAAACTCTGAATTCAAACCTGTTGAACTCCGCTTAAGAAATTGACCTTGTGTCACATCCTGCTCGTGTGGAGAGGTTGGTAACTAATATATATATAGTTGTTTACTAAACTTAGCTTAGATATGGCACAAGGCCAGAAAAATGAGAATCGAACTCATTAACAATGATCTGCGAATCAAACTTGCTAACCATTACACCACGTGAGGTGCCCAAGCCAACTATATATATGATTTTCCCAACTCTATTGCCCTTATGGCAAGTCCCCAGCCCTTCTTATCATATATATATATATATATATATATATATATATATATATATATATATATTTACCAACTCCTCCGCACGAGCAGGATGTGACACAAGGTCAATTTCTTAAGCGGAGTTTAACAGGTTTGAATTCAGAGTTTTCTTTCTCCTAGACTGGTTGCCTAACCAAAGTTAACGGGCCCAGTCTGTCCTACTATTTATCCTTAGCTGGAGGGAGAATTGGATTCATACCTTTCCCAAGGGTATTAGCACTGAAATGCAATTACCACGTCCAGATTTGGACTCGGGGCGACGAGTCCATTTCCTATGACTTTAACCATTACACCACGCGCTTCCTACCTTTCTTATCATATATGTGCTTGAAGGCGGTGACTGAGGGTCATAGTGTCCTGGGTATGACGTTAAACTCCATCTAGTGGTGAATTTCCAATTCTGGAGTTCTGGGGAATGTAAAGTACTCTTTATCGCCATTACGCCCAGGTCCACCCTGACCCGGAGTGGTAGTACCTGTTAGGGTCCCATCTATGAGTAAACTTGAAAAAATGTTTGTTTGTTTGTTGTTTCTATCTATTCTTTCTTGTCTTTCTCTTTGTTATTTCGTTCTTTCTTTCTTTCTTTCTCTCCATACCGAACTTGTTTCTATATTTCTTTCTTTCTTTCTTTTTTCTTTCATCATTCTTTCCTTCTTTACATGCTTTGTTTGTTTGTTTCTTTCTTTCTTTCTAACAAAGTTTTCTTTCTTTCTTCCCATTGTTTCTTTCTTCCGGCTTGTTTTCCATCTTTTTTTTGTCTTTCTTTTTGTTTTTCGTTCTTTCTTTCTTTCTTTCTTTCTATCTTTCTCTCCATATTTTCTTTCTTCTTTCTTTTTGTCTTTTTTTTTTCTTTCTTTCTTTTCTTTTTCTTTCTTTCTTTCTCTCCATATTTTCTTTTCTTTCTTTCTTTCTTTCTTTCTTTCTTTCTCTCATATTTTCTTTCTTTCTTTCTTTCTTTCTTTCTTTCTTTTCTTTCTTTTTTCTTTCTACTTTCTTTCTTTTCTTTCTTTCTTTCTTTCTTTCTTTTTTCTTTCTTTTCATTTTTCTTTCTTTCTTTCTTTCTTTCTTTCTTTCTCTTTCTTTTTCTTTTTCTTTCTTTTCTTTCTTTTTTCTTTTCTTTCTTTCTTTTCTTTCTCTTTCTTCTTTCTTTCCATATTTTCTTCTTTCCTTTCTTTCTTTCTTTCTTTTTCTATTTCTTTCTTTCTTTCTTTCTTTCTTTCTTCTTTGTTTCTATTCATCTCAATTAATTGTTTTCGTCATTTCTCATCTGAATCGACCCAGGCAAAAGAGTCCCGATCATTCATATATAAACAAACCTTGTCATCAACGACGTCAACTTCGACGGTACTTTTCTGATAACGAACCTAACTTGCCCCCCCCTTTTTTTCCTCACAGCCCTGTGCACCAACTATCGAGCTATACAGGCAATCATATCATAGTAGTAGTAGTTGTTATTGTTGTTGTCGTAGGGGTAATTTTAGATGTTATTATAGCAGCAGCTGGTTAAGGCTGTGGTTGAGTTGCAGTTGCAATATCTTCAGCTGAATTGCAACCAAAATAATTACAGAAGATATTGAGTCGAGGCTTGCAGTACAACCACGAACCGCCAAACATGCTTTGCCACCCCCTACACCCCCAGTAAAATAAATAGGGTAACGTAGAGTCGTTATGATTGGTGGCCCTGTTAAAAAAAATATAAAAATATTTTTTTTTTTCATGACCTACTCTCTGGCCAGATTAACATAAGGTCTTTTTTAACGTAAGGATTATTTATGGGGCATCCGGCGAGGATATCATAAGAGTAATGGATCTGCGAGACTAGCTTGCTAACCATTATACAATGGAACGCTGGCCCTGTTTAAATAAAAAAATGAAAAAATATTTTTTCCTCGCCTCACACTAGGCAGGATTAACACAAGTTTTTTTTTTAACTTGAGGATTATTTATGGGGGAATCCAGCGAGGATATCATAAGAGTAATGGATCTGCGAGACTAGATTGCTAACCATTATAACCATTAAGTAACAAACCTTTAAGCCGACATGTGCTTAATTGAAGTCGTGCCTAATTTGAAAATTAATTAGTTAATAATTAATGGGCGGCATATATATTTAAATGTAAGGCTAAACGAATATATATATATATATATATATATATATATATATATATATATATATATATTTCCCTGACACCCCACTAGGCAGGATTAGCACAATGTCTTTTTTTACGCGAAGATTATTTATCGGGCATCCAGCGAGGATCGAACTCGTTACTATTGTAGTAATGGATCTGCGAGACTAGTTGCTAAACATTATAGCCCGCGACGCTGGCTCTGTTTAAAAAACAAAAAATTAAAAAATGGAATTATTATGGGGCATCCAGCGAGGATCGAACTCGTTACTATAGTAGTAATGGATCTGCGAGACTAGTTTGCTAAACATTATAGCTACTTACTAAGCTTAGCTTAGATGTGGCACAAGGTCAGAAGTATGGGGCGTGAATCGAACTCACTACCAATGATCAGTAAATCTAGCTTGCTAAACCTTATACCACGTGACACTGGTCGTGTTTAATAAGGAAAAAAAGGAGAAATCCCCGCGTGTTTCTAGCAGCAGCAGCAACAGCTGTATCAGCAACAATAACAACAGCAACAGCAGCAGCAGCAGCAGCAGCAACAATAACAACAACAGCAGCAGCAGCAGCAATAACAACAGCAGCAGCAGCTATATAGACGATTGATATAATCATTAACTATCGCCTCTCTTTATTGTTACGATCTATTTTAGGGACGTTTTGTCAATATTTCTTTTTTTTGTTTTTTTTTGTTTTGTTTTTAAGGAGAAGAGCTTATCAAAAAATGGCGTCAAAAGAATACGAGTACGAGTAAACAAATTGAAAAAAAAAAAACAAAAACAAAAACAAAAACAACACGAAACAAACTAAAAAGCAAAAAAAAATATCTAGAAATGTATTGAGATCCATTCAACGTAGATATTGCGAAAAATATATATATATGTGTATGTGTGTGTGTGTGTGTGTGTGTGTGTGTGTGTGTAAAGAAAAAGCCTTAAATACCGGGGGTATAGCGATTATGGTCCATTTCCACCCGTGGGTATCTGAGACCCACCGAGCTTCCTCAGATGACTTTATTGAAACTCCACTTTGAATAAAGTGATCTGAGGAAGCTCGGTAGGTCTCAGATAACCACGGGTGGAAATGGACCATAATCGCTATACCCCCGGTATTAAAGGCTTTTTCTTTACAAATTACTTTGCACTGTATCAAAATTAAACATTGAGCTCTCAAACATGACCTTGACTCTGCAGCAACATACTGTTGGAGAAAAGGACCAGCTTTGAATCATCCTAATACCAAGAAACTTGGTACCCCACCAATATATATATATATATATATATATATATGGGAGAATATGTGCTTAATTGAAGTCTAACCTAATTTTTTTGAAAGTTAATTCATTAATGATTAATTAGGCGGGATTTAATGAATTAACTTTCAAAAAAAATTAGGTTTGACTTCAATTAAGTACATATTCTCCCAAATATTGTCGGCTGAAAATAGCCATAATCTACTGAATCAGACGAACCTACTATTATCGCATAAAGCTCTTCAGGGCTAAAATCTGAGTCAGATTTTAGCCCTGAAGAGCCGAAACAATAGTATTCGTCTGACTCAGTAGATTATCTTTATTAAATCGAGCACTTTTTTTATATATATGTTATAGACACATATAAACAAATACATACACGAATATCAAAATTTTTTTCTTTCTATATATACAATATCCGCAAGGATCTACGCTTGGTATATATATATAATATATATAATATATATATATATATATATATATAAAGACCTATAGGAGTCAGGTACTATCTAACTAAGTTTCACCCGAATGGCTCTTCAGGATAATTCTGACTCTTTAAAAAATGCCTCATCTGGGGTCTCGTTTGTGATCGAAGGGTAAAATTCTTTAATGTCATATTTTATGCATGCACTTTTTTCCTTATTTAATTTATAACCCTTAAACCATTTTATGCGGTCATTTGTGCTGCGCCATTGGTTGATATTTAGGGCAATTCGAAGGGTTTCGCAGATATCCTGGAGAATTACTTTGCTTATTTTCCCCATCTGTGTTTTGGCGGGGTAAGCCCCACCAAACTTAGAAGTAGACATAAATAAAGAAGCTAAAATATTAAAGACTTCAAAACAAAAAATTGCTTCATCACAGTGAATGATCATAAAGTTGACTTCAGAAAAAAAACCCGGGATTTAGACTGGTAAACGCCACCGAAACACAGATGGGGAAAATAAGCAAAGAAGAGTCAGAATTATCCTGAAGAGCCGTTCGGGTAAAACCTAGGTAGATAGTGCCTGACTCCTATAGGTCCTTATAATCATGCTCTACTTAATGTATTGAGCACTTTTTACATATACAACTTAGAAACCTCCCCTGGTGTTTTTTTTTTCTTCTTTTGGCCACTACATACGATACTGATGATTATTTTCAGAAAGTATGGAAGTGCCGGTATTTTATTTAAAAAAAATTTTTTTTTTCCCCAGATGTCAGTTTTTTGAAAAACTGAAATGTTTATATATATATATATATATATATAAAGTTAAACCTAATGAGTCAGATATACCTACTAAAAGTTTCGCTTTGTGCTCTTCAGCTTTAACCTTTCCGTTGCAGTGGCATCAGTAAATAATATATACATACATACATACATAATATATATATATATATATATATATATATATTTATATAATAGTAATACTCGTGTTCCTTAAAAGTAAGTTACATCTTGCAACACGCCCCGGTTAAAAATGATACCGTCTAAATGGTCCAATAGGAAATGAAAAAAATGTAAATCCTGATTACCTAGTGTTGCTTATCCACCGAATTCTTATTTATTATGAGAGTCGCAACCTCATTATTTTTTACTCCTTTTGAGTTTTCACATCAGTGTTAGCTGATGGTATTTCACTGGAGTCTGAGTGACAGCAAGTCTCCTCAGGTCTCCAGGACTCTTCTGAGTATTCTGGCAGATTGCAGCAGTGCAGTGTTCTGAATGGTTTCAATCCTTCCTTTGATATCCAAACTTTCCAAACCCTTTTCTAATCCTTTTGGGACTGTTCCTAAAAAGTGCACCAACCACTTTGACTTTCATGTTCCATAACCTTTTTCAGTTCTCTGGCAAGGTCCAGGTATTTGTCCATTTTTTCATTTTCCTTTAGCTTCACCCTGTGATCTGCTGACACTGCAAAATCCACCAGTTGACAAGTTCTTTCTTTTTTGTTTATCAACACTTGGTCTGGTCTTCTTGCTGGGATAAGGTGATCCGTTTTTATTTCAAAGTCCCAGAGAATTTTATGCGTTTCGTTCTCAAGAACAGATTCTGGTTTATGCATATACCATTTTGTTCTATGGTCAAAATTATTTTTTTTGCATAATTCCCAGTGGATCACTACCCAGCCCAGTCGTGTCTAGTTTTATACTCCCATTGTGCTAATTTGCTACATTCGCATAGTAAATGGTTTACAGTCTCATCTCTATTACCGCATAATCTACATTTACTATTTTGTTGGGTCTTATCAATTTTTGCTTTGATATATTTTGTTATTTTTTATTAGTGATTCAGTTTCTCTTTTAAGGTTTTCTTTTCTTAACCACGTCCAGGCCTTTTCGTGTGCAACCTCTCTAATTTGTTGTTTGAAGTGTCCATATAATTGTTTTTCTTCCCATTTTTGGTTTTATTATTAATATTATTATTATTATTATTATTATTATTATTATTATTATTATTATTATTATTCCTTGCGAGATTTTAACTGGAGTGACAACTTCCTCTGATTTCCAATCACTCAGTCTCCTTATTCTATGCTTTTGGTGACCGTTCCAAGTGCACCAAATACAATTGGTATCACTTTTGCCCTCATATTCTACAACTTTTTCAATTCTCTGGCAAGGTCCAGGTATTTGTCTATCTTTTCGTTTTCTTTCATTTTCACCCTGTGATCTGCTGGAACTGAAAAATCTACCAGTTGGCAAGTTCTCTTTTTTTTTGTTAATCAATACTAAGTCTAGTCTTCTGGCTGGGATAAGGTGATCCATCTTTATCTCAATGTCCCAGAGAATACTAGGTCTGGTCTTAAGAACAATTAATATTAATAAAATAAACAAAAGCTGTTCTTTATAATTCAAAGATTGAATCCTTTCCATTGTAATAAATAAATTATATATTATCTATTAATAATGGAGATTCGCTTCCGGTTTTTGTCTGTAACAAAAATTACGTCACTGCTTACGTCACATTACCCAAAATCGTAATAACATAGAATAAATACACTCAAAATTTGAACATGCAACATTAGACAGTCCTCATTGTTTTTTAAAACAAGTTTTAATAAATACATGACTGGTATTATATATCTATATATAGTTTGTTTTATTTTAATACATATTTAAAGTTTACATTTCAAATTGTTTTATTTTTTAATCCTTTAATGAATTTGATGATTTTACTTACTTAGGGTACAAATTCGCTGACATTGAATTTTTACTCCCACCCCCCAGGCAATATGTTTCAAAAATCTATTTTTACATGTTTTGACTCCCGCCCCTTTCAGTAACAAGAAGTTAACTAAAAATTTCAAATTCTTATTATGGTTTCGTTTTGATTTGTTTTACAGCATATCAACCTCAGTGGGTCATTTAATGCCAATAAAGTTTTGAAATAAATTCATCTTTAATGGATGCTCAATTTTTTTATAAATACATTTTTCTATTTAACCCATAGATGGGACCCTAACAAGTACTACCACTCCGGGTAGTGGACCAGGGAGCAATGGTGATGAAGGGGTGTTCCACATTCCCCAAACCTCCAAAACCGGAACCTCACCATCAGATAGAGTTTACCGTCATTCCCAGGACATGTAGACACTCAGCCATTGCCTTCTAATACCCATATGATAAACCGGATTGAGGCTTGCCATAAGGGCAATAGGGTTGGGGCAGTCATATAGGTGCTAGGGCTTGACGTGACCAGCCCATTGATCGGGGGGGCTCTCCGACCGCCGTCTAGCCCAAGAAAGGGTCAAAGTGGAATATTGCAAGTCATTGACTGCTCAACCACCTGGGTTTCATCCTTAAGTATCACGGGTCGCCATCCACGGCTAACAGGTGGCCCAATTTGGAGAGTCTTACCCCTCTGCAGAGGTGCAGTCGGTGCATTCTAACGCCCCAGCCGACAGGGCGGCACAAATAAATAAATACTTAAGATTTTGTGTAAAATTTATGTGTAAGATATTCAGAATAATCATTTAATTAATGATTAATAGCTGAACGCAATATTTTATTTGAGGCGGAAAAAACTAAGTTTCCATTTCAAATTGTTTTATTTTTTTTTTATTCCTTTAATAAATTTGATGATTTTACTTACTTATGATACAAACTCTCTGACATTGAATTTTTAACTCCTTCCCACTTAGGCAATATTTAAAAAAAAATTTTTTTTGCACCGTTCGGAGGGTGTTTTTTGCAAGTCTTATTATAATGGAGATTGTGTGTTTTTCTGTCTGTAACCGAAACTATATTACTATTCAAGTCACAATTCCCTTAGTTATTGACATCACATTCTCTATGATTTTATTTTTATTTAAACCTCCCTTATTAATAAAATTATTTTACATTATTAATACTGTTAACCATGTCTACATACTGACAACATGCTATTATATTTATATATACAACAAAATAGTGGTTTACAGTGTGAATGGGAAGGCTAATTTGCGTATTAATATTAAAAAATCGAATTTAATAAATATGTGCTTAATATTATTGATTTCTAACTGTTTGGTTTTATTTAATGAATATAAGCAAAATCTCTTCAATAAATCTTAAATGAGATCCATTAACAAGATGAAATAACTGTCATTTTATTATTTACTTCCTCTTTTAATTAAATACTTAAATTAGAAAAAATAACAATGAAAGACGAGAGTGATGGAAGAGTAAGTTTCAGTTGTTCTATTTTTTATTATACTCCCTCTGTTTCAAATCTTTTTATCTGCATTCTTATTTAGTTTCATTAGCCTTTCTGATTTAATACAATATTTTATTACATTAAAACTTAAATACTTGCACCCGGAGGGTGCATATATTTGCTAGTATACATAATATACATATATTGAATACATGCATTTTATATATACAAAATTCATGCAGATTATATGTATTAAACACATGCATTTACATTTTGCTATCGGCTGTCTGATGATTGACCTCTTCACTGACCTACGAACACAAAACAAACTCGCTTTCTCGGATCGGTAAAAATATAAATAAACATCTTCAACGAAGATTATATTAAAAATCATTTCCAGTGCATTTTTATAGTAAAAAATCATTTCCAATGAATTTTTATAGTAAAAATCATTGTCCAATGAATTTTTATAGTAAAAATCATTTCCAATGCATTTTCATAGTAAAATCATTTCCTATGCATTTTATAGGAAAAATAATTTCCAATGCATTTTATAGTAAAATCATTTCCAATGCAATGCATTTTTATAGCATAGTATTGTCCAATGCATTTTATAGTAAAAATCATTATATAACGCTCTATTCGCCTTCTTTCACTTTCACTTTGACTTTAATTATATTATTCATAATTTGAACTATTATATTTCTAATGTTCTGGAATACAAATAATGCAGAGTGTTACTTCCACGTGTCACGGTTGTTTGGGTGTTTTTTTCATATTTGACATCCTGGCACCGATAGGTTAGGAGTTAAGTGACACCAAGTCTTAAAAACAACCCAACGCGAGTATCCTTCTCAGTATTCCTGCAGATCTCAACACGGCCCGGGTCAGGACGATCTTATTGTTAGATTCCTCCTTGCGAGTTCTTTTTTTTTTCTCGCACGAGTTCTAACGGATGTTTTTGTTTCCAATGGAGTCTGTGTGGTAGCAAGACTCTTAGGTTCTCCGGGACTCTACTAAAGAACCTGGCTGATTTTTATAGTGCTGTGGTCTGGATGGTTTCAATCTTTCCCTTAATAATAATAATAATAATAATAATAATAATCTAGAGATTATGGGAAAAAAATTGAAACCATTCAGACGATAGCACTGCAAAAATCAGCCAGGTTCCTTATTATTATATTATTATTATTATTATTATATCACCACTTATGATTTTTTTTTCATACCAGCCGTAGCTGATAGTCTGGATTATTACAATTTTAGGTATTTGCATAGTTCCACTAGCGATAAACACACACACACACACACACACACACCACACCGATATATATATATATATATATATATATATATATATATATATATATATATATATATATATATATATATATACTATATATATATATATATATATATATATATATATATATATATATATATATATATATATATATATATATATATATATATATATATATATATATATATATATATATATATATATATATATATATATATATATATAATTTCGTCTGAATATCGCATGAGGCAAGAACTGTCAGTAATTTAGCACCGTTGCCCCAATGTCCACGCTACCTTAACTTAGATATAAACGCTCTATAAATGATATTGAGCACTGTTTACTTATAAGTATGACATATATATATATATATATATATATAATATATATATATATATATATATATATATATATATCTGTGTTTGAGAGTGGACCGCTACTAGGAACTTACAAATGCATAGTTAATAATGATGAATAATAATAAATACATAAGTGTCCGTATATATAGTCTTACAGGTAATTAAATATATTTACAAAAACTAGTATATATTTATTCATTATTATCATATATTAGCTCTATCACAGATATTGAGCACACTCATATATATAAAAGGTCTGTCTACAAAAACTATCGAAAACACACACAGAGGCAATATATATATATATATATATATATATATATATATATATATATATATATATATATATATATATATATATATATAATAATATTATGGTTTCACACTCATAACTTAATTACCATAAAACTTTAATATGAGTGTGAAACCATAATATTACCATTGATTATAAATTTGCTCTGCTTTATTAGCATTGAGCACCTTTCCATGCAAATACTTTTCTCATTTTTTCATTCACTATTCATTATATATATATATATATATATATATATATATATATATATATATATATATATAGTGTGCGTGTGTGTGATGCTTTGCTAATTTTTGTAGACAGATAGATGTCGATCTCTCTGTCTATCTATCTGTCTGTCTGTCAACGCAAACAAACAAACAAGCAAATAAACCATCACACACACACACACAACACACACACACACACACACACACACACACCACTATATATATATATATATATATATATATATATATATATATAATATATATCGAGACAAGCTGAGATAGATATACATAAATGGATAGAGAAAAGCAGAGATAGATAGATATAGAAAGATAGGTAGAAAAAAAGAAAGAAAGAACGATAGATAGATCGATCGATCGATCGATATAGATAGATAGGAACCGGCTTATATAAACAAAAAGAAAGGAAAATGTTACAGGCTGTTATATACACCCACATAGACAGACTGAGACAGACAGACACACAGATAGATAGATAGATAGACAGACAGACAGATAGATAGATAGATAGATAGATAGATAATGAGAGATAGATGTTGTCAGAGAAATAATTAAATAATTTAATAAATAAATAAAGGAACCAGCTGATATAGGCAAACACACAGACGGACTGGGATAGATTAAGAGAGAGAGAGAGAGAGAGAGAGAGAGGAGAGAGAGAGAGAGAGACAGACAGACAGACAGACAGACAGACAGACAGACAGATTCATGAAAACATTAGATATTAAAAAATGATATGAATACATGGCCGGGCAATTCGTATAATAACAAAATGTTTCAGTATAGTACATCAGCTGTAACCATCGTTCAGGGATGTCTAGAGAGTTTTAAGGATCTTAGAGAACAGGCAGACAAATACATAGTCTGAGAGAGAGAGAGAGAGAGAGAGAGAGAGAGAGAGAGAGAGAGAGAGAGAGAGAGAGAGAGAGAGAGAGAAAATGTCGGCACTTGGAAGTTTGGAAATAAGCCAGCAAAAAAAATGAAATGTAAAATGTGAGGATGTCACTAACAATAATATCCAATTTTAACACTGGGAAATTAATAGGGAAACAATGATCCTAAATCATATCCAATGTATATTTAAATGCCCTGTATATATATGTCTTTTCATATATATATATATATATATATATATATATATATATGAAAAGACTGAGATAGATAGATGGATCGGTAGGAACATACTGAGATGAATATATATGAACGGACTGAGATAGATAGATAGATAGATAGATAGAGTTACATATAAATAGATAAA
>CM042176.1:14704524-14712024 GCA_023376005.1 Doryteuthis pealeii | reverse complement strand
CGAGACTAACTTTAACCCCCCCCTCTACCCAGGCGACGCCGAGTAGCAACTTCTAGTACATATATAAAGGGCAGTTGTGTTTATGTGTATGTCCGGAGGAAATTTCGAAAATAAAACAATTAACGACAAAGTATATTTCCATTTAGTTGCCGGGTAGCCATTCTAGTATATATATATATATATATATATATATATATATATATATATATGTGTGTGTGTGTGTGTGTGTGTGTGTGTGAAGAAAAGGAAGTGAATCCGACGGTATGTAGTATATTAAGAAAGATTGAAAAAAAAAAACACAGGTTTAAATGAGTTAAGTGGTGAGTTTATTGGCCGACGCTGCAGTGTTTCGATCTATTAATTAGATCATCTTCAGGGCTTTTGTTGGTATATGGAAGGTAATAAGATTTTTTTATCACAGAATAACGAGAAAAGCGAGTGATAGTCGTTGTTTATCAGTCTGTTTAATATATATATATATATCATCATCATCATGTCGCGCAGTTTGCACGGATATCCATGACAATCTCTCGCCAAACTTCCCTATCATTCATCGACTCTGGGAGTTCCTCCGCGCAGCAGCCAGCATCCATACATAGTTGGTCAATGTAGGTCCTGACTGGGCGGCCCACATTAGCGTGTCCATGTGCTGGCTTCCATAATAGTACGTCGCTTACGATCTCGTCCTTGTTTCTCCAGCAGTGTCCTGCATGCCTAGCTCGTCTTACTCGTATGGTTTGTGAGATGGGGGGTAGGTGGCCATACAGTTGCTTTTTTTGTGGGGTGTTGCTTCCACGACTTATTCAGGACCACTCGCAGCATTCTGGTGCAGCTCCCATCTAGCTTATTCTCAAGGCGCTTTGTTAGGGTCCAGGTGGTACAGCCATACAGCAGTACCGATACAACCACAGCCTGGAAGAATCGTCTCTTTAGCTTGTTGGGGAGATCGGATTTCCATATGACTGATAATTTGTTGGTGGCCAACCATGCCTTTCCTATTCGAATGTTAACATCGCTTTCTGTGGATGAGATATTACTACCTAGGTATGTGAATTGTTCCACCGACTTAAGAGGCTTGCCGTCTTTTAAATAAAATTCATTTTATTTTTAAATAAAATTGATATTATTTTTAATACAGACAGCACAATTTTTTTTTTTGATTAATTCCAACGTTTGACTAGCAGCGTTCTGTTTTTACTAACGGTCTTTTTCCCGTCTTATATTTTTGTTGATGACCGACCACGTGCGGTTGATACATTATAATGCAATAGGGTCCTCATATTAGTTGAGGATGGGCCGAGTGTTGCTTTTTTAAACCGTCAAAGAGAATTGGGCCCCGAAACGGTTTGCACACTTTCTCTTCTGATGAGCCTATTTCAGTTGTAAACATCGTTTGTTTTTTTTCTTCATTATATCTTATTCATACTGTCGGATTAATTTCCATTTTATTTTCACATATATATATATATATATATATATATATATATATATATATATAGGAGTTTTCCATGTAATCTAAGATTTGAATAGTAAATTAAGTTTTTCTTACTTTTAGGTATTGATTTTGGTGATTCTCATAGTGCGGTAGAGTCTAAAAGAAATTGCATATGTAGTCGAAGAATACTTCACCAGCCAAAGATCCATCGTTGGATTATTTTCTGTGGTGTTACCTGAAAGATCGGGTGTTGTATACCCTTTCTTACTTCTTACTCTGGTCGTCTTTTCTTCTGGCCGGCTTTGGTTCTATCTTCTAACATCTTGGTCTGGTCTCTCCTAAGGTCTGGACTTTCTTGGGGACTTCGGGTCTGGTTTCTGTTAGGGATTTCTCGTTATCAGAAGCCCTGTGTCATTGTTAGTTTTTAGGTAATAACCACAAGACTTCGATTTACGTTGATGTTACTTTATTTGTAAATCCCCAAACCAGACATCTGCGCACATCCTACGAGCTCGGCTCCTACTTGCTAACCGACTAAAACTCACTATCCTTAAACCGGAAGACAGGGTCTTCCATGCCTTCCGGTTCTCACGATTTATCCCGGAAGGCAAGGTGAGAGTGAGGTCAAGCGCCGTCACTCACTCTCAAGGCCATCAGCTGCACTAATCGCCATTATGTTTCTATACTATCTTATATAATTATTAGGGATCTAATAATTATGTAACACGGGTATACGCAGTCAGACCCCACACGACAGCGGAACTGAAAGAGAGCATCCGTAGAGAGAAAGCCGCTATTTCAGTTGATATGCTAAACCACACTTGGTAATTTACGAGGGAGCGCGTCCCGGTCTCCTGCCTCAAAATTGCTACCCGGTGACTATTAAAATAACGACCCAGCGCAGTCTATTCAAAACTATCCATCTTCATATCTATCTATCTATCTATCTCAATTTGTTCATATTTATCTATATTACTTTAAATACTAAGATTTTTTTTATTTATTCAGGTTTGTTTAATGTCTTGTTTTTAGTTTAAATAAACAAGAATTACGACAAAAAAGAAGCGACCCCCCCAAATACATTTACTTGTCGAAAATATCTATCTATCTCCATTTGTTCATAGCTATCTATATTATTTTGTTTGTTTATCTATCTATCTCAGTCTATTCCAAACTATATATCCATCTTCATATCTAAACAAGAATTACGACAAATTACGATAAATAAACAAGAATTACGACGAGCTGGGGTTGTTATTTTGATAGTCACCGGGTAGCAATTTTTGAGACAGGAGACCGGGACGCACTTCCTCATAAATTACGCCACACTTTACGTGATATGAGAAATCGAGCTCTCGAATGTTTTCATCATGATGGTGACTATCTCAAGGACATAATATTCAAATCTTAGATCTAATAAAACCAATCCACTGTCAAAGTCTTTTCCGACTTATCAAATCAGACATTATTTTTCATTTTAAACACATCATCAAACAACGATTAGGTTTTTTCCATATCACGTCTAGTTTAGTAAAAAAAAATTATAATCCATAAGAATAAGATTAAGATTGACACAAGATAAAGAATAAAAAATATAGAAATAAAAACATTTTTTATTTCTCTACCATAACTCCATACTTAATAATATTTTTCATCCATTTTCCCTTCCTTTTTCCCACTTCCTGTTCAAATGTTAATTGTATACAATAACTCCTGTGTACCAGTTATATGTTAAATCTACTTAGTATCCTGTGTCTCTTTTGTAATATGAGAAAATAGCATTTAAAATGTGTCCCATCATTATGGTCCACCCTGTATATACAATCCCAAAAGAGAAAAAAATGTATCCTGGGTACGACTCTAAAATGTATCTGGTGGCGAGGCTCCTGTTCTGGAGCACTAGTGAGTGTGGAGTACCCTTTCGTTACCATTACTCCCTGGTCCACTCTGACCCAGAATGGTAGTACCTGTTAGGATACATCTATAGGTCAAATAGATGTTTGAAAATTAGAGGTTTATACGAGGGTGAGTCAAAAAGTAATGCCATTTTGTTTAGGACAGGTATAATTACCAACACAGGAACATGTATCATACATCAAAATGAAGCTGGTCCTCGGTGGATAACATCCCTACTTTTCCACATAGGTGAGTGAAAAAGTAATGCCATTTTGTTTAGGACAGGTATAATTACCAACACAGGAACATGTATCATACATAAAAATGAAGCTGGTCCTCTATGGATCACATCCCTATTTCTCCACATAGGTGAGTCAAAAAGTAATGCATTTTGTTTAGGACAGGTATAATTATCAACACAGGAACATGTATCATACATAAAAATGAAGCTGGTTCTCAGTGGATCACATCCCTACTTCTCCACATAGTCACATTTCCCTCAATAGCAATGTTCCAACTTCAGATGAGTGCATGTATCCCTGACCCGTAAAATTCTGTTGACTCTTCTTTGGGCCACTTCTTCACTACATATTTTACTTCCTCGTCACTGGAATAATGTTTGCCTCAGACTATCATCTCTTGACAGGCAAACATTATTCCAGTGACGAGGAAGTGAAATCTGTAGTGAAGTTTATATACATTTATATATAATCTTATTATAATGGAGATTGTGTGTTTTTCTGTCTGTAACAGAAACTATATCACTACTCAAGTCACAATTCCCTTAATTATTTACGTCAAATTCTCCATGGTTTCATTCTTTTAAACCTTCAATTATTAATAAAATTGTTTTACATTATTAATACTGTTGACCATATCTACATACTAATAATGTAATTGTATTTATATATACTACAAAAATAGCGGTTTACAGTGTGAACGGGAAGGCTTATTTGCATATTCATACTTAAAATTTGATTTTAATAAATATGTGCTTGGTATTATTGATTTCTAATTGTTTGGTTTTATCTTATTGAATATGAGCAAAAATTTCGGGGATAAATCTTAAAAGAAATCCCTTAACAAGAAGAAATAACTGTCATTTTATTCTTTACTTCCTATTTTAACTAAATAGTTAAATTAGGAAAATATACCAATGAAAGACGGGAGTAATGGAAAACGATGGAAGAGTTAGTTTCAAAGTTGTTCTATTTTTCAATCATACCCCCTCTGTTCCAAATCTTTTTATTTGCATTCTTATTCAGTTTCATTAGCCTTTCTAATTTAATATGATATTTTATTATATTAAAACTTAAATACTTGCACCCGGAGGGTGCATATATTTGCTAGTTATTATAATATACACATTTATTCAATACAGAAAAAGCATTGTACGGTTATTATATATCTTATATGTCTAGAAAGAAAGATGATACAAAGAACATTGTGTATTGACTAATGTGCTGGACTACAACATAAAAGTAAGTAAATAGCGCTATTAAGTCCACGTTCGTATTAATACACTTTCGGACTGATGTTACATAATTTAAGAGCAGTTATAAATTATGAACGTACCTGTAGTTAGAATTTTGAATTAGGGTCCGGTAAATTAAAATGACGGGGTCCATTGAAAGTTACCCGACAGTTGTGACGGGTAATGGTTGTAGTTGACATGTCATCAATGTCATCACCTGAGCCATCCTGTGACATAAATAGCCGCACGCATGGTAATATGGTCCCATCTAACTATATCTAACTAGTCCAAAAAAGACAACCCACCCTTAAAAAAAGCCCAAACAGATCAACAGAGAAAATGGCCGACGACCAAAACTAGTTAGCAGGAACCAGCAGTAAGCCTAAGTTACCAAGTAAGACCACCTATCATGAACCACCATCTCTAATGTCTCTCTCTACCGATTATATATAATTACCAACCCCTCCGAACGAGCAGGATGTGACGCAAGGTCAATTTATAAGAATATATATACACATATAATATACTAATCCTATGAGTAAACCCTTGCAGCAAGAAAAAAAAGGCAAATAATTTGTTAGTAAAAATATACTACAAAACTTTGCCTGGGGAAAAAAAAAAGACCAAGAGAGTTGCACCAACCAAAAATAATCGATTAACAATATAACACTTGTCCAAAAGAAAAAAAAAAAAGAAAAAAATATTTACCAACCCCTCCGCACGAGCAGGATGTGACACAAGGTCAATTTCTTAAGCGGAGTTCAACAGGTTTGAATTCAGAGTGTTCCTTCTCCTAAGCCGTTTACCTAACCAAGGTTAAAGATCCCAGTCTGCCCTACTATTTACCCATAGCTGGAGGGAGAGTAGGATTCATACCTTTCCCAAGGGTAAATCTACCGATTATATACAACCGAGTAAAGGGGTATATAACACTTTTTCTTTAATGAAAATAGAAAATCCACAGAAACGGAGCCGAGGAACATCTTGATATTCTCAAAATTAAAAGCATAAAAAATGATCCCAGAATAAACGTCACGAGCCGGAGAGGAAGGTTCTTGTCAAATGGATCGAACAGGAAAGCCCAGCACAAAGAAGAATCAACCCCCAGCAGAAGCCCCGAAGAGACAAACAAGTCTTGTTGTGTTAATTAAATATTAAAACAAGCCATGTCCAGCCCTGCACAAAGAAGAATCACCCCAGCAGAAGCCCCGAAGAGACAAACAAGTCTTGTTGTGTTAATTAAATATTAAAACAAGCCATGTCCAGCCCTGCACAAAGAAGAATCAACCCCAGCAGAAGCCCCGAAGAGACAAACAAGTCTTGTTGTGTTAATTAAATATTAAAACAAGCCATGTCCAGCCCTGCACAAAGAAGAATCAACCCCCAGCAGAAGCCCCGAAGAGACAAACAAGTCTTGT
Organism: Doryteuthis pealeii; assembly: GCA_023376005.1. Lineage (NCBI taxonomy): Eukaryota > Metazoa > Mollusca > Cephalopoda > Myopsida > Loliginidae > Doryteuthis > Doryteuthis pealeii. The sequence goes on along the minus strand of CM042176.1, from coordinate 14,705,801 downwards.
TGTGTTAATTAAATATTAAAACAGCCATGTCCAGCCCTGCACAAAGAAGAATCAACCCCCAGCAGAAGCCCGAAGAGACAAACAAGTCTTGTTGTGTTAATTAAATATTAAAACAGCCATGTCCAGCCCTGCACAAAGAAGAATCAACCCCGCAGCAGAAGCCCCGAAGAGACAAACAAGTCTTGTTGTGTTAATTAAATATTAAAACAAGCCATGTCCAGCCCTGCACAAAGAAGAATCAACCCCCAGCAGAAGCCCCGAAGAGACAAACAAGTCTTGTTGTGTTAATTAAATTTAAACAAGCCATGTCCAGCCCTGCACAAAGAAGAATCAACCCCCAGCAGAAGCCCCGAAGAGACAAACAAGTCTTGTTGTGTTAATTAATATTAAAACAAGCCATGTCCAGCCCTGCACAAAGAAGAATCAACCCCAGCAGAAGCCCCGAAGAGACAAACAAGTCTTGTTGTGTTAATTAAATATTAAAACAAGCATGTCTGCACAAGAAGAATCAACCCCCAGCAGAGAAGTCAGCCCAAACAGAGAATATGGTGTCGAGACGAGTAGACGAAGTAAACAGAATGTAAAGTAAGACAATCATCATCAGCATCATCATCATCATCATCTCTCTGTTTTTCTCTGCCCCCCCCCCCCCTCGATTATATACTCGAGTATGTTAGAAGGATATATAACACTGATACTCGGAAGTGCGTGGTGTAATGGTTAGCATCACGAGAAATGGACTCGTCGTCCCGAGTTCAAATCCTGGACGTGCTAATTGCATTTCACTTAGCGCTAATACCCTTGGGAAAAGGTATGAATCCTACTCTCTCCCCCAGCTATGGATAAATAGTAGGGTAGAATGGGCTCTTTAACCTTGATTATGCAACCGGTCTAGGAGAAAGAAAACTCTGAATTCAAACCTGTTGAACTCCGCTTAAGAAATTGACCTTGTGTCACATCCTGCTCTTGCGGAGGGGTTGGTAAATATATATAACACTGATACTCTTAGAAAAGTTATTAACCTCCTCATCCATCAGCTATGGGTTTAATAGAACTGATATGTTTTCTTCTACAAGAAAGGCGTTAGCATTAAATAACCCATGAAGGTTGATATGCCATTAAACAAAGAAACCAAAGCAATTCAAACATTAACTGGTGTAAAAAAACAACAACAAAAAAACACCAACACAAAGAGTCCACAATACATTACTATTACGTTTTGGTAAAAGTTTGACAGTGAAATAATATCGAACATTTTTAGATGCTTTTATAAGATT
>CM042176.1:14694524-14699524 GCA_023376005.1 Doryteuthis pealeii | reverse complement strand
TCAATACAACTGCATGTTTTAACACGAAAATATCGGTTATTACAACATAAACAAAGGGGAGCAACTCTTGACTGATGAATTATTTATTTATTCATTGATCTACTAGGAAAAAAGAAAACAGGGTTAGGGTTAGGGTTAGGTTTAGGTTTAGGGTTAGGGTTAGTTTAATAGGAAAATAAATAAAAATAATTTATCAGTCAAGAGTGGTTCCCTTTTGTTTATGTTGGAGTTATATGAAATATAAAAAATATAATAAACGTGTTCTTGATTGTGCTTGAGCATTATTTGAAATGAACTTAATTGTTATTAAGAACACATTTTATGATATTTTCGTGTTAAAACATGCAGTTGATTACGGTGAAATGAAAATAGCCGACCAAAACATATGGCTTCCTCAAAGTGAAACAAACAGGAGGATATTACTCTCATTTTTGTAACTAATGTTCAGATTACCATATGTATTGACATTGTCTCGATCTGTTTAGCCTTACATTTGAACATATATGCCCGCCTAAATTCATTAATTATTAACTAATTAATTTTCAAAAATTAGGTATGACTTCAATTAAGCACATATCCTCCAAAAATTGTCGGCTAAAAGCCATATCAAATAAACACAATGTTTATTTACGTACTTTCATATATATATATATATATATATATATATATATATAAAGTGTGTCATAAAAGTATCGAGATTGAAGCTGTATTTCAGAATACTAGGTGTGTAAAAATTACTAAAAAAATCTCGATATTTTTTGACACACCTTGCATATATAAGAGATAAGACAAATATGATTATTTCTTTTTATGTTATTTCTTTTTTATTGCTCTCAACTAGTTTTGGCCTTGAGCCATCGTCAGGAGAAAAAGATTTTGTGGAAAATTTTCATTTTTAGATAGTTTAAAAAAATTGATATGCTAAAAAAGAAGCAACTAAAAATGGTCTGGTGAGACCATTTCTTGAATGAAAATTAGGACTATATGACCTTTAGGCACCCCTTTTGCGATCTCGATTCGTGGGGACATTTTTTACATTTACACCTTCAAAATCCGGTTAATTGTTAACAGACGATTTTTTTTAATTATAAAATAACCCCTAACCCTAACCCCTAACCCCTAACAAACAACCAGATTTTGACCGTGTAAATGGAAAAAAGTGTCCCCACGAATCGAGATCGCAAAAGGGGTGCCTAAAGGTCATATGATCCGAACATTATTTTCTGGTATCCAAGTGACTTCAACCTTTCCCTTTGCAAAGGCCCCATTGGAACTTATTGTCTTCTAATTGAGACCGCACTCAAGAAATTCTTCGAACCAGGTATCCAATAGGCACCCCATCTTGGAGCTGTTTTGAAAGGAACACCTTTTGCTTTTCACCGTAAACTCCCGATGTTTGTTTACTGTAATATTTTTTTAAAAGTTTGTTCATGTACATTTACAACCCAAAGGCACGTTTTTATACTAAAATAGGATTTAAAAAAAAAGTTTCACAAACTTTAAATGAAAGACACCTTTTTATATTAAAGACGCATTTTTATATTAAAATAGTTTTTATTTAATCAGAAAAGAAATGCAGATATGTTTATTTAAATGAAAATAGTTTTTATTTACTAAATATTTTTTTTATGTTGATTTAAATAAAAGGATGTTGTTCGGAAATGGTATCACACAATTTATAAATTGTATTTTCCATGTGCCTCTCGTACCACAACCGGAAGTGTACGGTGAAAACGCAAAAGGTGTCCTTTACAAAACAGCTCCCAGCTGGGGTGCCTATTGGATACTTGGTCCAATTTTTCGAATGTTTGCAACAAAATCTAAAAAGTCAAAATTTTGAGTGAACAACTTAATCCGAATTGAATTAACATTTACGAATCTTAAAGAAATGAAAAAACTTTACGAAACTTAGGACCATATGACCTTTAGGCACCCCTTTTGGGTCTCGATTCAGAAGGACATGTTTTTCATTTACACCGTCAATATCCGGTTGTTTGTGAACAGACGATTTTTAGAGTTTTTAAAAATTATAAAACTAACCGCTAACCCTAACCGCTAACCCTAACCCTAACCCCTAACAAACAACCGGATATTGACGGTGTAAAAAAAAACATGTCCTTCTCAATCGAGATAAAAAGGGGTGCCTAAAGGTCATATGGTCCATTTGATTCACTACGCCATGTGTCCAATTGGACGTCTATATCCAAGTAGATATAGGCGTTGAGTTAATACGATTCTAAGTGACAGTTATCTCTGAGCAGCAGGTTCAATCCTGGTCAAGGGCGACAGTAACATAAAATGATAATTAACACAACTTAACACTTGTATCCAGTAATGGTTAATGGACTGAATAAAAGTTTCGTGAATGCTCCCGATTACGACAAAAAGGTTCCCGATTTATCTATCTATATATATATCGATCTATGTCCGGTTGTTTGCTTAGGGTTAGGGTTAGGGGTTAGAGTTAGGGGTTAGTTTTATAATTTAAAAAAAATCTAAAAATCGTTGGTTAAAACAACCGGATATTGACGGTTTAAATGAAAAACATGTCCTTTCTTAATCGAGATCAAAAAGGGGTGCCTAAAGGTCATATGGTCCAATCAAATAGTGAATCAAATTTTCTTAAGTATGGATGATCAAATGAGTAATAATCCGTGTTTTTTATGTTAATAAATTTTCGGAAAATATCTATCTCTCTTAAAAATTAGTTCTCTTGCGGCCCTCTGTAGGAAAATAACGTCCAATGAAAAACGGTTAAAAAAAAACGGCTGAATGTTATTTTTTACTTAAATTTTAACCGTTAGTTGTTTTTTTGGCAAACTTGCAAATTGGTCGGAAAATTAAAACGGAAAGTTTTTTGGTGGTCCCCCATGACAGTTTAACTACAGTCTATGAATGAACTTTTTGCGAATTGGGTTACGGTTTAGGGGTTTGGGGATTAAGGTTGTTTTTAATTACGTATTGCTTATAAAACAAACAAACAAAACAACAACCAAAATTACTATACATTTAATTAACAATTGAAATTAATTATTGAACCCAACTGTAGACACATTAGTCTCAGTTGTTTGTGTTAGTATTGCAATGTATAATTTCAATTAAACTTGGTTTAAAAAATATTTTTCAACATTAAATGTATAGTAATTTTTTTTTATGTTTCTTTTTAAGCAATACGTAATTAAAAACAACCTTAATCCCCAAACCCCTAAACCGTAACCCAATTCGCAAGAAGTTCATTCACACGCTGTAGTTAAACTGTTTTGGGGGACCACCAAAAAACTTTCCGTTTAAATTTTCCGACCAATTTGCTAGTTTAGCCAAAAAACAAAACAACTAACGGTTAAAATTTAAGTTAAAAATAACATAAATTGTGTCCTTAGTAATAATTAAATTCATTAAAATCTATGCCCAAGCCAAATTTTTCCGTTTTAATTTTGATAACAATTTGCAATTTTAACCCTAATTGGATGTTCTCTTGCAGTTCTCTGTAGGAAAATAAAATCCAATGAAAAATGGTTAAAAACACAACTAACGGTTGAAATTTAAGTAAAAAATAACATAAATCGTTTCCTTAGTAATAATTAAATTCATTAAAATCTATGCCCAAACCAAATTTTTGCCGTTTTAATTTTGACGACGATTTGCAATTTTAAGCGGTTATTATTTATTATTGAATCAAAACTGCAACATCTTCGAAATGGAGAAAGGAGCCATCTGGAATTTTGGCTGGATTCTTTAAAAAAAAAAAAAAGCGAACTAGCAAGACGACAATGTATAACAGGCGAGGTGTATGTGTATGTGTGGTGTGTGGGGAGTGTGTGCGTGTATGGGGGGGGGCGTGTGGATGAGGGTCGCGGTTATGGAATAATTGTCGGACTGTAAAAATGGAAGAGCGCACGACCGAATTCTTCAGCAGACAATGCAAAGAAAAATCTAATGGGAAGGAACTGAGTTATGGGGGTGGGGGTGTTTGGTGGTGGGGGTGGGTGGTGTGTTTTTCTAAAAGAATAATCGTGAAGGAAACGGATTTGGTCTTGGAGAGAAAAAAAAACAAAAAAACCCCAAAACAAAAAACAAAAACAAACAAACAAACAAACTTTAATCCAATTACCAAGCGTGTTCCAGACTGATCCAAAAACGAAGCCTCAGAATAAACACATCTCTTATTATAATGGAGCTTTGGTATCTACCTGTCTGTAACCGAAACTACGTCACTACTTATGTCACAATGCCCTAAAAAATTGAGTAATTTTATCAATAAGTATCTAATTTATAATGGAGCTTCGGTATCTACCTGTCTGTAACCGAAATTACGTCACTACTTATGTCACAATACTCTCAAGATTTGTGTAATTTTATCAATAAGTATTTAATTTATAATGGAGCTTCGGTATCTACCTGTCTGTAACCGAAACTACGTCACTACTTATGTCACAAAACCCTCAAGATTTGTGTAATTTTATCAATAAGTATTTAATTTATAATGGAGCTTCGATATCTATCTATCTGTAACCGAAACTACGTCACTACTTATGTCCCAATACCCTCAAGAATTGCGTAAGTTTATCAATAGGTATTCAATTTATAATGGAGCTTCGGTATCTACCTGTCTGTAACCGAAATTACGTCACTACTTATGTCCCAATACCCCCAAGAATTGCGTAAGTTTATCAATACGTATTCAGTTTATAATGGAGCTTCGGTATCTACCTGTCTGTAACCGAAACCACGTCACTACTTATGTCACAATACCCTCAAGTTTTGTGTAAGTTTATCAATAAGTATTCAATTTATAATGGAGCTTCGGTATCTACCTGTCTGTAACCGAAACTACGTCACTACTTATGTCCCAATACCCTCAAGAATTGCGTAAGTTTATCAATAAGTATTCAATTTATATTATAGCCAAATCATCAATACAGAGAATAATTCTTATATATTAGCGATTAGATATTAGTACATTGTACAATATATTAGTACATATATATGTAGTAACAATA
>CM042176.1:14684435-14694424 GCA_023376005.1 Doryteuthis pealeii | reverse complement strand
AAAGGAGATTGCTCAACATAAAAACAAACAAAGTCAAATTTAATTAAGCTAAATTAACTTTACATTAAATTTAATTTTCTGCTATGGGGTTTTTGTATCGACCCTTTATAAGTTGTATGCCGTCATTCGATCCAAGTCCATTTACCCAGGTAGTATTGGCAATATTTACACGAAGTTAATCAATCTACCCAGCAATGAAATCCGGGTAAAAGATAGCTACAAAAAAGAAAAAGAAAGAACATTTGAATGGTTGACAGAAAGAAAGAATGAAATAAAGAAGAAAAGAAAGAAAGAAAGAAAGAAAATTTGATTTGTACGAAAAAAATGAAAGACTAGGAAATACGAAGAAAGAAGATTGAAAGAAAGAAAGAAAAAAAAGAAAAAAAAGATTGATTTGTAAAAAGAACAAAAATTGGAAAATAAAAAGAAAAGAAAGAAAGAAAAAGAAAAAAATGAAAGAAAAGAAAAGAAAGAAAGAAAGAAAAATTGATTTGTACGAAAAAATGAAAGACTAGGAAATACGAAGAAAGAAAGAAAGAATGATTGAAAGAAAGAAGAAAGAAAGAAAGAAAAAAGAAAGAAAGAAAAAGAAAGAAAGATTGATTTGTAAAAAGAAACAAAGATTGGAAAAAGAAAAAGAAAAAAAGGAAAGAAAAAGAAAAGAAAGAAAGAAAGAAAAGTTGCTAAAAAGAAAGAAAAAGAGAAAAAACGATAGAAAAGTTGACAGAAAGGAAAGAAGAAAGAAAGAAGGAAAGAAAGAAAGATTGATTTGTAAAATAAAACAAAATAGGGGAATAAGAAGAAAAGAAAGAAAGAAAAAAGAAAGAAAAAAGACAGAAAAGCTGACAAAAAGAAAGAAAGAAGAAAAGTTGTCAGAAAGAAAGCACGAAAGAAAGAAAGAAAGAAAAAAGAAAGAAAGAAAGAATAGTTGACAAAAAGAAAGAAAAGTAGACAGAAAAGAAGGAAAAAGAAGAAAGAAAGAAAAAAGAAAGAAAGAAGAAAGAAGAAATTGAATGGTTGACAGAAAGAAAGAATGAATAAAGGGAAGAAAGAAAAAAAGAAAGAAAGAAAGAAAGAAAATTTGATTTGAACGAAAAAATGAAAGACTGGGAAATATGAAGAAAGAAAGAAAGAAAAATAAATAAAGAAAGAAATATTGATTTGTATAAAGAAACAAAAATTGGAAAATAAAATAGAAAAGATAGAAGGAAAGAAAGAAAGATTGATTTGTAAAATAAAACGAAATAGGGAAATAAGAAGAAAAGAAAGAAAGAAAAAAGAAAGCAAAAAGAAAGAAAAGCTGACAAAAAGAATGAAAGAAAGAAAAGGTGTTAGAAAGGAAGCACGAAAGAAAGAAAGAAAGAAAGAAAAAGAAGAAGAAGAATAGTTGACAAAAAGAAAGAAAAGTAGACAGAAAAGAAGGACGAAAAAAAGAAAGAAGAAAAGTTCAAAGAAAGAAAGAAAGAAAGAAAGAAAGAAAGAAAATTTGACAGAAAGGAAGGATGAAAGAAAGAAAAGAAAGAAAGAAAGGACGAAAGAATGATCGACAAAAAAAAAAAAAACTATAAGAATCTTATAATTGAAAGAAAACAAAAACAAACAAAAAAATCTTCTTGAGAAAATATTGAATTTGCGAAATAGCGAAATTGTTACATCCTGAATCAAGTTTTATTATAAATTGATTTTCATCGTTTTTCAGGCCGGCCAACGCTAATAACAGATGCTACGTATCATTTTGTCATTTTTCTTCTTTTACTTCTTGAGATCCGCCATTTTTATTTCCTCCCGCCCGTCATTCGACGCACTCGTGCGCATGCGCGAGTCAGAGCTTTTTCTCGCCTTAAGGTTAGCAATTATTTTTCGTGTTGTTTCTTCTTCTGCTTTTATATTTTTCTATTCCTTCTCGTTCGAGGCGTATTTATTTAGCTAGATTCTATTATCACGTGATCGGTGCAATTATTTTTCGTTACTTTTGGGGAAAGAGCCGGCTTGGTTCAGCCTAAGAGCGCTAGTTTTAACGTAATCTTAATTGCGGAATTAGCAGCTATGATCCACGCAGTCGTTAAAGGTAGAGCCAATAACGGTGTCGACGGACGAAGTTCGAATCCAGATAAGATTAGTAACTTTTTATTTATTTTTAACATTTTTTAGATCAAACTTTGTCAACCGTTATGACATGTTAATTTTTCATACTAGTTTTTTCACTGGGGTCTAAGATTCGGATATAAGAAAGAAAGAAAAAAAGAAAGAAAGAAAGAAAAAAAAGAAAAAGTTGACAAATGAAAGTAAGAAAAGAAAGAAGAAAGAAAGTTGACCGAAAGACGAAGGAAGAACGAAAGAAAAGAAAGAAAAAAAAAGAAAAGAAAGAACGAAATAGATAAAGAAAGAAAAGTCGACAAAATGAATGAATGAAAGAGAGAAAGAATGAAAGAGAGAAAGAATGAAAGAAAAGAAAGAAAAAGAGAAAGAAGAAAGAAAGAAAAGTTGATCGAAAAAAAAGAACGAAACAAATGAAAGAAAGAAAGAAAAAAGAGAAGAAAGAAAAGAAAGAAAAGTTTACAAAATGAAAGAAAGAAAGAAAGAAAGAAAGGAAGAAAGAAAAACTGAAAGAAAGTTTGGTTATTTCCTATAAGTCTAACATGATCAAAGGGGAACCACTCTTGACTGATAATTTATTTATTTATTTATTGATCTACTAGGAAAAAAGAAGACGGGGTTAGGGTTAGGGTTAGGGTTTAGGGTTAGGGTTGTTAGGATTAGGATTTTATTTAATGGAAAAATAAATAAATAATTGATCAGTCAAGAGTGGTTCCCTTTTGATCATGTTAGATTTATAGGAAATAACGTGAAGTCTGTTTTCTAAACTTTTGGGGACCGTACCAAGTGCCCCAACTGCAATTGGTATCACTTTCACCCTCATATTCGACAGTATTTTTTTTCGATTGTCTTGCAAGGTCTGGGTATTTGTCTAACTTTTCGTTTTCTTTCATATTCACCCTATGATCTGCTGGGACTGCAAGATCTACCAGTTGACGAGTTCTCTTTATTTAAAAATTGATCAATACTAGTATTATTATTACTTGCGAATTTTTCACATTAGCTCTCAATGGCGTTTTTTTTTTAAATTTAATTTTTTAACTGAAATCTAAGTGACAGCAAGTCTCATCATTTCAACCAGTCTCTTTCCCGTGTTCCATTTATAATTGGTATCACCACCATCTTCAGGTTCCACCGTCTTTTCAGTTCTCCGGCAAGATCCCAGTATTTGTCGGATTTTTGTTTCTTTTATTATCCCTCTCTGGTCTACTGGAACAGTGTTCTTATTTATGGCCGATACTCTAATACCTAATAATATCCGTTCTGATTATATAATGTTTCACTGGAAATAAAAAATGCCGGCATTTTTGGTTATCGAAGAAAATTAAATTTTTATCAAAAAATTGATAAGGGGCTGTATTTGAATAATGTCGAAACAGTATTTACAAAGCTTATTCTGGTACATGGTCATTATTTTATGGGTGATACTGTATTTACGAAGCTTAGTCTTGCACATGGTCATTATTTATGGGTGATAATGTATTTACGAAGCTTAGTCGGGTACATGGTCATTATTTATGGGCGATACTGTATTACGAAGCTTAGTCTTGCACATGGTCATTATTTATGGGTGATACTGTATTTACGAAGCTTAGTCTTGCACATGGGTCATTATTTATGGGTGATTGTATTTACGAAGCTTAGTCGGGTTGGTCATTATTTATGGGTGATACTGTATTTACGAAGCTTAGACTTGCACATGGTCATTATTTATGGTTGATACTGTATTTACGAAGCTTAGTCTTGCACATGGTCATTATGGATGGGCGATACTGTATTTACGAAGCTTAGTCTGGCACATGGTCATTATGATGGGCGATATGTATTACGAGCTTAGTCTTGCACATGGTCATTATTTATGGGTGATACTGTATTTACGAAGCTTAGTCTTGCACATGGTCATTATTGATGGGTGATACTGTATTTACGAAGCTTAGTCTGGCACATGGTCATTATTGATGGGCGATACTGTATTTACGATGCTTAGTCTGGCACATGGTCATTATTGATGGGCGATACTGTATTTACGAAGCTTAGTCTTGCACATGGTCATTATTGATGGGTGATACTGTATTTACGAAGCTTAGTCTGGCACATGGTCATTATTGATGGGCGATACTGTATTTACGAAGCTTAGTCTTGCACATGGTCATTATTATGGGCGATACTGTATTTACGAAGCTTTGTCTTGCATATGGTCATTATTGATGGTGATACTGTATTTACGAAGCTTAGTCTGGCACATGGTCATTATTTATGGGTAATACTGTATTTATGAAGCTTAGTCGGGCACATGGTCATTATTTATGGGTGATACTGTATTTACGAAGCTTAGTCTTGCACATGGTCATTATTTATGGGCGATACTGTATTTACGAAGCTTAGTCGGGTACATGGTCATTATTTATGGGCGATACCCTATTTACGAAGTTTAGTCTTGCACATGGTCATTATTTACGAGTGATACTCTATTTATGAAGCTTAGTCTGGCACATGGTCATTATTTATGATTGATACTGTATTTATGAAGCTTAGTCTTGCACATGATCATTATTTATGGGCGATACTGTATTTACGAAGCTTAGTCTTGCACATGATCATTATTTATGGGCGATACTGTATTTACGTAGTTTAGCCTTGCACATGGTCATTATCTATGGACGATACTGTATTTACGAAGCTTAGGAAATTCGTATTTCCGGCCGGCATGAAGATATCAGTAACCCTCTCTGGACCTCCTACTCTGGAAAAGTACCGCTCCCCTTTAGTTCTAACCAGCAAATCGAATTCTTTTCCGCTCATCAATCCAAGTGCTATCTCTTCCGGTTACTTAAATGGATTTTAAACAAAGAGTTCACCAGAAAGCCTTCGCTTGATTTTTATCTAAGAAAAATCTTTTCATTCTTTTCTTAGCGGAAAAAAGTCCTTTATTCTAACATTGAACTAAATATGCTGGTGGTCAATTTTATTGCTGATTCCTATCTACGCCCACTCTTTACCTTTTCAGTGGAAAAATCCCTTATTCTTTTTTTATTCATAAATTCTGATCGGCGACAAAAAACGATTTCCAGTATCTTAATTCCGGTCTGCTCAAACCCATGACCAGGTCACAACTGTATTTACGAAGCTTAGTCGGGTACATGGTCATTATTTATGGGCGATACTGTATTTATGAAGCTTAGTCTTGCACATGGTCATTATTTATGATTGATACTGTATTTACGAAGCTTAGTCTGGTACATGGTCATTATTTATGGGAGATACTGTATTTACGAAGCTTAGTCGGGTACATGGTCATTACTTATGGGTGATACTGTATTTATGAAGCTTAGTCTTGCACATGGTCATTATTTATGGGAGATACTGTATTTACGAAGCTTAGTCGGGTACATGGTCATTATTTATGGGCGATAATGTATTTACAAAGCTTAGTGGGGTACATGATCATTATTTATGGGTGATACTGTATTTATGAAGCTTAGTCGGGCACATGGTCATTATTTATGGTTGATACTGTATTTACGAAGCTTAGTCTTGCACATGGTCATTATTTATGGGTAATACTGTATTTACGAAGTTTAGTCGTGTACATGGTCATTATTTATGGGCGATACTGTATTTACGAAGCTTAGTCGGGTACATGGTGATTATTTATGGGTGATACTGTATTTACGAAGATTACTCTTGCACATGGTCATTATTTATGGGCGATACTGTATTTACGAACCTTAGTCGGGTACATTGTCATTATTTATGGGCGATACTGTATTTATGAACTTAGTCTTGCACATGGTCATTATTTATGGGAGATACTGTATTTACGAAGCTTAGTCGGGTATGGTCATTATTTATGGGCAATACTGTATTACGAAGCTTAGTCTTGCACATGGTCATTATTTATGGGCAATACTGTATTTACGAAGCTTAGTCTTGCACATGGTCATTATTTATGGGTGATACTGTATTTACGAAGCTTAGTCTTGCACATGGTCATTATTGATGGGTGATACTGTATTTACGAAGCTTAGTCTGGTACATGGTCATTATTTATGGTCGATGCTGTATTTAAAAAAGTTAGTCTGTTCATGGTCATTATTTATGGGTAATATGCAGTGCAGCTTGTTTGAATTCAGGTTTTCCTTCTCCTTGACTGGTTGCCCTACCAAAGCTAAAATAACCAATCTGTACTACTATTTACAAGGAGAGAGCGAGGGTGAATGGATTCATGCCTTTCCCAAGTGAATTGTGATCTTTCTATTTCTCTGAATTTTTAGATGAGGCTTGATAATTAGTATTATTTGTATTATTCGGACTAACTTCAGGTATTTCTTTTCGAACTCGGGAACCTGCAGTCTATAGATAACTGTCACTTAGAATTGATTTAACCTAACTTCTTTATCCACTAGGCTATGTCCAATTGGACAAACCAGTGTGAATTTTGGAAACTTATAAACCTAATGTTTTGTTTTGCCTATAATATATACCTACTCACTTATGCGTGATTTTTTACCTAGACTCATATTGGGTGGTTTTAAAAAATCTAATCTCGCCCTTTTAATTATAGGTCCCCATATTGTGTTCTTTTTCTATGCTCAGTCAACTTACAGCCTATCATATGAGTCTTCTCTTCCAATGTTCTTCCTTATTATCTATTATCCTAACTTCACCCCATAAGGGCATATGGTTTCCCTCCATATATGGTCAGCCATACCTGACTTTTCTATTTCTCCTCGAACCACTGCTTTACGGTGGACAACTACATATGGACATACCAGTGTAGGCCGACTAGCAAAAACCTAGATCGATCAGTTCTGTGCAGATTCTGGATGCTGTACGGAGGACCTCACAGAGGCGATGACCGAAAGAGACGGTTGGATATATATATATATATATATATATATATATATTATATATATATATAGAGAGAGAGAGAGAGAGAGAGAGAGAGAGAGTCATGGGAATTCTATTTTTAGGACAATTTATCAACGATCTGAAATACATGTTTGTCGTTTTTTCATTGGTTAATTCAGCTCTTGCTACTTGGAATAGTCTATAAATATAAGTGGTGACTTTTCATACAGCTTATACCTATGAGCAATACTTACGCCGCCCCTCGGGGCCTGTATTCAGAGTGCTTCGGCCTCTAAACCGGATAAGTAAAGTTAACAGCGTTGATCCTAGGGGGCTATACATCCAAGCAATACATGTCTCCTAGATTTAAAGGGACAGGGCTGGGTTTATTGCCCAGTGTCTGAGGCACCCCCTTGAGGGGGAATACCGACGGGATCAACGCATGTTTTGCACTCACCACCCATGAGTCACGGCTTGTGGGTGGTCTCACATTAATAGGGCCTTATGCCTTGCCCTCACTCGTGGGGTGTGTGGTAAATACGTATACCTATGAATAATCCAAGTCTTTCTCGTCAAAATGTCATTAATTTTCTTCTCATTTATTTCTTTTTCTTTTTTTCTTTTTTCTTCTTTTTCTCTTTCTTTTTTTCCCATTTTTCTTTCTTCAATGGCTGCCGTATGAATAACTAAAATTGAATAGCTCATCAATTCGATACTTCTTGTATATTTTTCAAATAAGAATTCTTTTTTTTCTTCTTTATTTTATTCACTCTGTAATGAAGTTGTCTCGTTCCTCATCACGCATTTATATTTTTATTGTATTATTAAACATAAACGAGCTGTAAATCGGTCAAATATTTGCTTTATGATGAGATCTGAGATTTGAGATATTTTCATTGCATTAAACTAAAAATAACAATGGTACCTTGACTAAGAAGTGTCCCAACTTACGACTTTTCCGAGTTACGAGCTATAAATCGGTCAAATTTTTGCTTAATGTTGAGAGCTGAGATTTGAGGTACGAGTGAGCTTCAGATACGCTTATGTTAATAAAATCGCAACAAATATTTAAGTTTCCAAATTTATTACTCCAAAGAAAAATATTACAGTTGTACTTAGACTTACTAGTGATTCAACTTTTCAGAGTTATTTTCTGTTCTCTTGGTTTCCTCTATCTCTCTTCTTCTCTATTACTCTCTCATTTTAGTCTCTCTCTCTCTTCTTCTCTTCGACCCTCTCTCTATTATCTATCAAATGTTGGCATAAAATAATCCATCCACCCTGTCGGCTGGGGCGTTAGAATGCACCGACTGCACCTCTGCAGAGGGGTAAGACTCCCCCAATGGGGCCACCTGTTGGCCGTGGGTGGCGACCTGTGACGCTTGAGGATAGAGCCCAGGTGGATGAGCAGTTCATGACATGCAATACTCCACTTTGGCCTATCTTGGGCTAGACGGGCGGTCGGAGAGGCCCCTCCGATCAATCGGCTGGTCACGTCAAGCCCTAGCACTTCTATGATTTTCCCAACCCTATTACCCTTATGGCAAGCCCCAGCCCCTTTTTATCATATGGGTGCTAGAAGGTGGTGGCTGCGGGTCTACATGTCCTGGGAATGACGTTAAACTCTATCTGATGGTGAGGTTCCAGTTTTGGAGGTTTGGGGAATGTGGAGCACCCCATCATCACCATTGCTCCCTTGTCCACTCTGACCCGGAGTGGTAGTACCTGTTAGGGTCCCATCTATGGGTTAAATAGAAAAATGTATTTATAAAAAAATTGTATTATCCATTAAGAATTTATTTCAAAACTTTATCGGCATTAAATGATCCACTGAGGTTGATATGCCGTAAAACAAAACAAACCAAACCAAAATAATCCATAAAGTGTTGATATGCCATTAAACAAATAAAACCAAATGTTTCTGTAATAATAAATGAACACACACGGTTGGGCTTGAGAAAACTTTATATATATACTATTATATATATACTCTCAGAAACGTCAAGGATTTACACAAAGGGGAGGTAATAATAAAACAGGGGAAATAACTCTTAATTACTTATTACAGTTTCTTTCTTCTTCTCTCCTTTCTCTCTCTCTCTCTTTTTATTATTTTTTATTTTTCTCTCCCTTCCCTTCTATTTCTCTCTCTTCTTCTATTTTCTCCCCTCTCTACTTCTTTACTTCTCTTTTCTCTCTCTCTCTCTCTCTCTCTCTCTCTCTCTCTCTTATCATCTATTTCTTCTTCTTCTTCTCATCGATTAGAGTAAACATTTATAAGTGAATCAAATTTGACTGGAAAAAACTGAAACAGAAATACATCACCATGAAGATGTGTCGAAAGTACTTGGGACAAGATCTTTGGTGGACTGATCCACAGAGTCAATCCAAATATAAGAAAGTTGAATAGAAAGCTTGAAAAGATCGAAAATAAATTTGTTAAACAGGAGACATCTGTTTTGTTTAATTCTATATGTATAAATGAAAGAATGCTGCCCAAATATACATAGATTGATTTCGTATTTGTATATTATGGGAGGTGGTGCTCAGTGTGAAATCATGGTATAAAAATTGTTTTTTTTAAATTTGAGTTTGGGTTTTGTACAACAAAAAAACAAAAATCCTGCACGTTTTCCCATGTTTTTTGACCTGGAAAAGCCGAAAATCATAATCATTTTGAGGTAAAATGTCAGGAACCTTTGCCTCATTGGACCTCAAGATATTAAGCCCGCGATAGTAGAAAATTGCCAAATTTTGCCTTCTGCCAGACAGTTTTTCACCTGTAACTTTTGTTACAATTGGGATAGAACAACAAACTCGGTATCAAATTGAAGCATTTGTAATACTCTTTCTGGACAAACAATCCACGTAAACATATAAGAAAAAAAAAGACACATCCTATTCTGAAAAATATCAAAATTTCATAAACATTACAATCTTGATATCAGAAAATGTGTGACAAAGACCCTAAAAATTATTTTCAAGTGGCAGAAAAGTCTATTGTCCATGACAGGTTTTTATGCCTATTTAAGAATTCGTAA
>CM042176.1:14659435-14679435 GCA_023376005.1 Doryteuthis pealeii | reverse complement strand
TAAGGAAGACTACTACTACTACTGACTTATACTACAACTCAAGCTTGGCCCTATGTAACATCTTACTGTTCCCAAACATGCCAGGATATCACCGATAACTGAGTGCGCATGGCGTTATTTTTAGTAATTTTTTGTTCAGGGCTCTACAATCTACACAGAATCGCTTGCTACCATCTCTTTTCTCAACGATCGGAAATCCCCGTGGACTTCTAGAATGTTCTACAACCCCGGCGTTGAGTATTTCATTAATAGTTTCATCTATTGTTCTGGCAAAGAAGAGAGTAGTATCTCTTTTTCTTTATGGGTTCATGGTCCCTAGTATCGCATCCACCCCAAACGAATTATTCGTTGCCAATGTAACTTTTCTACAACTATTAATGCTTTATATTTTACAAGATATATTGAGAAAGGAAATGAATCCGACGGTATGAGTATAGATAAAAGGATATGAAAACACCACAAAATGATGTTAAAGTGAAAACATTTTATAACATATTCATAGCTGATATTGAACAATATTTCGATGATATACATGATCCGGTGACTGAGAAAAATGCGGCGGAAGTGCTCACATTCGAAACTGTTGTATAACTTTTTTTTTGCAACATCAAGGTTTTTGTTTTGAACTCATATGACTTCTGTCTCCGTTCTTGATAATACGGAGTATAAACAAGCTCTGAAGATGATTTTTATAAAATCAAAATATTGTTCAATATCAGCTATGAATATGTTATAAAATGTTTTCACTTTAACATCATTTTGTGGTGTTTTCATATCCTTTTATCTATACTATATTAATATATATATATATATATATATATATATATACCGCAATCCAACCCTTCACCCCACCCACAGTATACAACATTTGAAATGTTAAAATTAAAATTATTTAACCTCCTTCATTAAATCACCCCGCACCCAAACAGGTGAAAGTATCCATTCCCCCCACCAACTTTATACACGCCCCATGCTAACATCCGCTCATACCAAAAAATACACACACCCATGCACACATATGCACCAGAATACAAACGCTCACACGTCCGCATTGATCAAACGTTACACATTCATAGAACAATGTAAATATGTGCGAGAACCGCTATTCCCTAGCTTGCAATGCTTTCCCTGGATTTACTACAATGAAAACATCGTAGTAACTTGTTGATGAATGTATATATATATATATATATATATAACCGCAATCCTAACTCCCCACCCCACCCACAGTATACAACATTTGAAATGTTAAAATTAGAATTATTTAACCTCCTTCCTTGAATCGTCCCGCACCCAAACTGGTGACAGTATCCATTCCCCCCCAACCTCATACACGCCCCATGCTAACATCTGCTCATACCAAAAAAAATACACACACGCACGCACACATATGCACGAAAATACAAACGCTCACACGTCCGCATTGATCAAACGTTACACTTTCATAGAACAATGTAAATGTGTGCGAGAACCGTTATTCCCTAGCTTGCAATGCTTTCCATAGTTTGCATAATGTGTGTATCAAGACATACAGACTACAGTGATTTTGATAAGTCTTTTATTCTTGTTGGAATTTTTGTATATAAGGCATGAGGCAAATGGTCACTTCTACTTATAGCCTCGTTGACTAGCACGTGACCTGAGAAAGATTCCTATTATCCAATCACTGGCAATGCTGCTGCTGCTGCTGTTGGTGTATATATAGAGGCCTGATTCTAATCTTAGCTCACTGCTATTTGGATCATCTTGGACGTCGGACCTAAAGGATACTATCCCACAAGGACTTGTTTACTTTAAGTTCTTTTACAACTGGAACCAAGGATGGCGGCCAGATACTCAACAATTCTCACACCAACGCAGTCGTGAAACTTGTTAGCATCATCGGGATTTGGATTCGAGAGACTATGTAATTTTATACCAAGAATGCGGTGACAAATTTTACCGCGCAGAATGCTCCAGTTAAAAGTTAACTGGAGACCCAAAATTGTGACTGTCCTCTACAGCCGATCAAAAGGGAAGGATCGGATTTTTCTGGGTCGTCTTAGCCTGCTTACTACCAAAATTACTACGCGAATCAAAGCCCTACAAACTTTCATATTTTCCACTAAAACCTTTTGTTTTCACCGTCTACTGCAGTGTTCTTATCTCAAATAGCTACACAAGACAAACAAGTCTTCCACCTATCTCAAAAAATACATTTACACTTACTTTTAGTTTTTGTTTTTTAAAACCAACGAACTATTTTCTTTAAGGGAATTCTTAAATTTTAACATTTTGTCCGTCCTGCCTAAATCCGTATCCTCACTAGTAAATATATCTGACCATATGACCTTTAGGCACCCTTTTTTGATCTCGATTAAGAAAGGACATGATTTTCATTTACACCGTCAATATCGTTTTAACAGACGAATTTTAGATTTAAAAAAAATCATAAAACTACCCCCTATCCCCTAACCCCTAACCCTAACCCTAACGCCTAACAAACTACCGGATATTAACGGTGTAAATGAAAAACATGTCCTTTTTTAATCGAGATCAAAAAGGGGTGCCTAAAGGTCATATGATCCAATAAATCTATATTTTCCCTAAGCAATGTATTTTCCTAGTAATATTTTTCCTTCATCCATTACTTCCATTTTCGTTTCAATTCTTCTTTTTTTCTTATCTACCATTTAGCTACACTTACATACATAATTCGTAGGATACCTACGAACTGTGTAACAGAAAGCAAACTTTTGATAATCTGGTATTTGAGAATTTGCGCAACGTCTTCCGGTTTTTGTGAGCGATTAAAACGTTTGAATTATTAACCGATACACACACACACAAAAAAAAAAACAAAAAAAAAACAGGAAATTAAAAGTGAATGATTGATTTTCAGGAAAAAATAATCTTCGAAAAATTAATTCTTTTCAATCCAATAAAGAGCTTTGTCTTGAAGGGAAAAAAATTGTCCATAATTCACCAGCAATTCTTCTCTCGTAATAATAATGTTGGGTTAATTTTTGTGATATAAGGCGTGCTGTAATCCACCACTTAAATCTATAGACTAAGCGGGGTCACGTGGTTTAAACCCCAGCCAAGCAACAGCCCGAATACGTGGTTGGTTTATGTTATGGTAATTTACCACGCACGCATGAACTCTTCGAACTATATATAGCAGCAGGTTATGCACTTAAGCGAGAGTTAATATTTCAGCGGATAGCCGATTAGACAGCCTCGCATGGGATCGTCTCATTTGTACTACTGTTCTTTGCTAATATATTTGTTTAATTCATTTCCTCTCTTGTGTCTTTATTCTGGCCCCTAGCCAGGCCACAACAGTTAACTATTTAATCGCTGATATTGACAGCCGTCCATTTGCACTTCGACATTGACGAACGGACCTGCCTGAAACACCAAGGAACACTAAGCGCTAAGGAGCACCAAGGAACAACCAAAGGATTCTTCACTAAGGGTCGCGCTCTGCTAAACACAAAGGATCTCCGCTGGACACTGCTCTTGCTTGAAACCGAAGAATGGCCACAATCCTCATAAATACGAGAGTAGTCTTATACCACCAGCAGTGGTTTACCTTCTTCATGTCACTGGTTAGTATCGTATTTTGTTAATGTTATAAAAGATTCCATTTCATTTCCAACCTCCGTTTTGTTTATTTTTCATTTAGTAACCTTTGTTAGGTTTTTTGAATTGAGTACTCATGAAGAACTGTCGGAGTATTTCTGTATATAAGCCGTGCTGTAATCCACCACTTAAATTTGTAGACTAAGCGAGGTCACGTGGTTTAGACCTCATTCAATCAACAGCCTGAATACGTGGTTGGTGAACTATTTAATCGCTGATATTGACAGCCGTCTATTTGCACTCTATTCGACATTGACGAACGGACCTGCCTGCAACACTAAGGAACACCAAGGAACAACCAAAGGATTCTTCACTAAAGATCGTGCTCTGCCTAACACAAAGGATCTCCGCTGGACAGTGCTCTTGCTTGAAGCCTAAAAATGGCCACAAAAATCGCAATAATAATAAATTAAACAAAATATCTTCGGCATAAAATAACCAACAAGGGTTGACATGCCGTAAAATCCAACTAACTAACCTAAACCTCAAACCCTTTAGACTCTTCAATCAGAACTGATTATTATGGGAGTTGACAAGTTCTGCGAGAATTAATGACTTTTTTAATTAATATTTTGAGGTGAAGTTTATCAACAGTCAATCAACAGCCTGAATACGTTGTTGGTGAACTATTTGATCGCTGATATTGACAGCCGTCTATTTGCACTCTATTCGACATTGACGAACGGACCTGCCTGCAACACTAAGGAACACCAAGGAACAACCAAAGGATTCTTCACTAAGGATCGTGCTCTGCTAAACACAAAGGATCTCCGTTGGACTGTGCTTTTGCTTGAAGCCAAAGGATGGCCACAAAATCGTAACAGACTTGGTTATAAAGCTCGTGTCAC
Organism: Doryteuthis pealeii; assembly: GCA_023376005.1. NCBI lineage: Eukaryota > Metazoa > Mollusca > Cephalopoda > Myopsida > Loliginidae > Doryteuthis > Doryteuthis pealeii. The sequence goes on along the minus strand of CM042176.1, from coordinate 14,674,963 downwards.
AAACCAATTACTATTAAGCAGTCTGTTTTATCCTCACTAGGTTCCCATACTTGTTCTTCCAATAATGCGGTCACCTATCTATCAAAGGAAAGAAACAATGCCTAAACATTCTACTCAAAGCAGGTTCAAACATTTACTAATGAGGAACCAAGAAGGCGTGATGGTATATCAGAAAAGATCTAACGACTTTCCAGGTATGATGTTCAAGGTGGAAGGATGAGTCAACGGCTCACCCGAGCAAATCTTCAAGTACCTCGACTTGACCCCTAACCTACCGGCGTCTCGGGTGGGATAAGCGCCTGGCCGGCGTTGACCACTTGCAAGTCATAAACCCGAACACCACTCTCACGAGCTCCTACACGACTGCTGAGTTAGCGGGGATCATCACCGCCCGGGATTTTATCGACCTTATCACAACGGTGAAGACTAGTGATTACTCATTTTGCCGTAAGTGTTACTGGTGACAAGTTTCCTATTCAGCCGGGCTTTGTTCGCGTCTTTGACTATCCCAGCGGGATATTTTGTTTCAGTGTGCAGGGTGAGCCGAACACGACGTTATTTTTCTGAATGTTTGAGATGAAGTTTGATGATTAGTATTATCTGGGTTATTCTTCATTGTTATCTGTACAACGTTTCGGCTGATATGCCCTCCGGCTCTCTTCAGGTATTTCTTATCGAACTCATGAACCTTCTTTTCGGACTCGGTAACCTTCTTATCGGACTCGGGAATTTTCTTTTCAGACTCGGGAACTTTCTTGTCGTAATCAGGAACCTTCTTGTCGTAATCGGGAGCCATCACGGAACTTTGAACCTAACCCTTTATTCAATCCACGGGGGTATGCCTGTTCTATTCCGCTAACCATAGCTGGTTAGAGGTGTTAAGCTGTGTTAATTATTATTCTATGTTACTGCTGCCCTTGATCAGGATTGAACCTGCAGTCTAGAGAAAAACTGTCACTTAGAACTGTCTTAACCTAACTCCTTTATCCACTAGGTCATGTGTCCAATTGGTTCAAAGTTCCGTGATGGCTTCCGATTACGACAAGAAGGTTTCCGATTACAAGAAGGTATCCGCGTCCGAAAAGAAGGTTCACGAGTCCGAGAAGGTTCCTGAGTTCAACAAGAAATACCTGAAGAAGGCTGGAACAGTGTTACCAATAGCTGCACAGAAAGTTTTCCTGCGTCCCCGACGCTTTAGTGACCTTACTTTTGGGATTAATCTCGTATATACCAACCCCTCCGCACGAGCAGGATGTGACACAAGGTCAATTTCTTGAACGGAGTTTAACAGGTTCTCCTTCCCTTTGGCAAGTTGCCCAATGAAGTTTAAAGAGCCCACCTACTATTTTACCGATAGCTGAAGGGAGAATAGTTGGATGGACATTTTAACCTTGATTAAGCAACCGGTATATATATATATATATATATATATTAGCAAGAATATGCGCCCTCCGGGCTTAAGTATTTAAGTTTTAATGTAATGAAATATATCAAATTAAAAAGACTAACGAAATTAAATAAGAAGGCACATAAAAAGATTACAATTATTTTAATGATATTTTAATTGGTTTCTATATAAAAATATTCATAGGATTAATTTTAATACGTAGGAGAATATTAGAGATCAATAACACTAAGTAATTATCAAATAAAGTCAGTATGCAGATTAACCACACTATATATTATATAAACCATATTTCTTAAACCAAATAATAACATGGCCTGTTTTGAGGCAAATCTAACTCAGATTTTTTATCGTTAATAAATAAGATTTATTCTGTTCTATACATTAATGAGTTTTATTATAAATTGAATACTCAATCAGTAGAAGACTTACGCAATTCTTAAGGGTATTGTGACGAAGTTTTTTACAGACAGACACGAGTCTTCATTATAATAAAATGTTTTATATATATATATATATATATATATATAACGCCACACACACACACACACACACACACACACACACAATATATATATAATATATATATATATATATATTTGGATGATATCAAGTGTTTTCCTGATAGGATTCAACAAGACTGAGAAATCAAAACGTACATATAAAGATGTACGTATATATATTTGCATATACGGAGTATTATAAAGAAATTTCATATATTATATCTGTACCAGTTATACATTTATTCATATATATATATATATATATATATATATATATATATATATTATATATATATATATATATATTATATTATATATATATAATAGTCATCCACAACACGTGTTTCGGCGTTTCACGCCTCTTCAGTGTGACTAGACACAACTATCTTTGGTTAGGGTCGAATCAGACTGACCGTTTGGCAGCCTGATATCTTACCCCTCGTCCACTGACAGCTGTAGCGGGACTGGTGTTTTTTAAACTATAAGTACATAGGTTTTTTAATAGATTTTTACGGTCACAGGAGATACATTTCCGGAGAAACGATCATTGTTTATATGCTTAGTAGTGAGAGTTTCTAAATTACCATTAGAGAGCTCATACCAAATTTATGGGAGCATACATTTATAAATCATATATATATATATATATATATATATATATATATATATATATATATATATATATCAGAGATGAATTATTATAGTGTTATTAAGGCTGCGATTTTCACATTAATTCTCCATTATACACACACACACACACACACACACAGACACACACACACACACAACACACACACACACACACACACACACACATATATAATATTTATATATGTAATATATGTATATATATTTGAGATTTTTTGTATATGTATCGTTTATGGAGGTACATATATCAGGTTTGGGAATTAGTATGAAGCATTCAAGTAATAAATATCAGAAACTCAATTGTTTCGTTTATTAAGTAGTAGTTAATTTTCCGCATTATTATAGATCCCTTTTTCAGACTGTGTGAGGACAGTAGTGTTGCTGGCTGCTGGTTGTTTCTTCTAGTGGGGGTAGTTGCATCTTGTGGTAGTGTACATGTCATATTTGTATGTGGGTGTACAAAGCGCGATTGGTCAGTTGGTAATTTAGGAGTTTGTACTCTGTGTCCCTTGTAGTCTTTTGGGGGTCATGGAGTTGGTGGTGGTGGGGGTATTTTGGAAATATTTATAGGCTTTTAGTGGTCCTGTATCGCTGCTGAGATCTTTGGTGTGAGTGTTTAATCTAATTATCCATTTTAATTCTGCTAGTTTTCTTGATTGAGTGGATGGAAAAACATGCTCTATCAAAACACATTTAAGGTTATCTAGATTGTGTGATGGGGTGCTAAAGTGATGTGCGATTTTGCTGTGTGGTGATTTGAGTTTTATAGTTGACTTATGGTTATTTAAACGTAGTCTAAAAGGTGTTGATGTTTCTCCTACGTATCCACTATTTTTGCATTTTGTAATAACAATAAAGATGAGGACAATAAACCGAATAATCCAAATAATACTAACTATCAAGCCTCATCTCAAAAATTCAGAGAAATAGTGTAGATAACAATAAAGATGAGGACAATAGTCCGAATAATCCAAATAATACTAATTATCAAGCCTCATCTAAAAATTCAGAGAATAGTGTAGATAACAATAAAGATGAGGACTATAGTCGAATAATCCAAATAATACTAATTATCAAGCCTCATCTCAAAAATTCAGAGAAAAGTGTAGATATAAAGATGAGGACAATAGTCTGAATAATCCAAATAATACTATTATCAAGCCTCATGCTCAAAAAATTCAGAAGAAATAGTTGTAGATAACAATAAAGATGAGGACAATAGTCCGAATAATCAAATAATACTAATTATCAAGCATCATCTCAAAAATTTCAGAGAATAGTGTAGAATAACAATAAAGATGAGGAACAATAGTCCGAAATAATCCAAATAATTATTAATTATCAAGCCTCATCTCAAAAATTCAGAGAAATAGTGTAGATAACAATAAGATGAGGACAATAGTCCGAATAATCCAAATAATACTAATTATCAAGCCTCATCTCAAAAATTCAGAGAAATAGTGTAGATAACAATAAGATGAGGACAATAGTCGAATAATCCCAAATAATAATTATCAAGCTCATCAAAAATCAGAGAATAGTGTAGATAAATAAAGATGAGGATAGTCGAATAATCCAAATAAGCAAGCCTCATCTCAAAAATTCAGAGAAAGTGTAGATAACAATAAAGATGATATTTGCACTGTCGCATGTGAGTTGTGGAGTTGGATTCTTATGTTAGTGTGTGGTATTTGATTGTGGGTTCGGTGTTTGAGTGCATATTTAGCACCTAGGTTTGTTGTATTTTTGGTTGCCTTTTTTTAGTGGTGTTGTGTAAGTGTTTTTTAGATGCTGTGAGGATGTTCCGTAGGTTCGGTGGTTGTCTTTTGGCGTTGATGGTTTTTTTTGAAGGTGGATTTTATTGTGGGATCGGTTTGTAGGATTTTGTATTGTTTAGTGAGTTGTTTGGTTAGTTTGTGCATGTGTTGACCGTGGTGGAATATCATGGGGATTCGGTTGTTAGTTTGGTGTTGTTTGTATTTGAGGAGTTCTTGTCTGTTTAGGGATGATGCCTTGTCGATCGCATTTTTTATTAGTTTTATGGGGGATTGTACTGAGATAAGTGTTCCAATCGCAGCAATGCCAGAATTCGCAATCTGATTTTCAACACAAGCCGCTTTCTCTTTCAAGATATAAACACCACAGTCTTTAGGCCTCATGTTTGCATTTTGAATTTCTACATTAACTAACTTGGTTTCCTAACTGGTAAATGCTTTCCTCCTGTTAGTCACCTATATGGGCACTTACTATTTATGGGGGAGTCACTGTTTAATAATCTCAGTGCTAGGTTAGCTGTGTGGTGTGTGTATTCTTGTGGGTCTGCACATATACGTTTAATTCTTACGCTTTTGAGACTGAGATGCTCTCACACCAGAAAGAGACTTTCAAAACGAAGCACCAATTTTCCAAGAGGACGTTAATGGCGTGTCGCTAATTATCAAGCCGAGTCCTAAGTGCCGGTCGGCCAGGGCGGGAAACTGAATAGGAACAAATTAGGAAGTGCCGGCATGGATTATTTGTTGCGTGGCAAAATGAAAATGAAAAGAAGAAATGAAATGAAATGGAAACAAATTAGGAAAGTGCCGGCATGGATTATTTGTTCGTGCAAAATGACAATGAAAAGAAGAAATGAATGATAGGAAAAATTAGGAAGTGGCCGGCATGGATTATTTGTTTGCGTGCAAATCGACAATGAAAAGAAGAAATGAAATGAATAAGAACAATTAGGAAGTGCGGCATGGATTATTTGTTTCGTGCGAAAATGACAATGAAAAGACAAGAAAGAATGAAATCTTAAAGGCGGGTAGGGGGGTGGGGTGAGAAAGGGATTTATGAGATGATGACGAGGAGTCGAAACTTTAATGGACGCGTCTCATCCAATGGTACTTCAGAGATTGATAGCTGATTCGCTTATATATTATATATTATATATATAATATATATATATATATATTATATATAAACACAGGTTTGTTTAGAAATGGCCTTTTTGCCCCGATAATTTTTTTTGGAGAATAAGTGCGTTAACTTGGGAGTCGTACTAATTCTTGAAAATTAATTAATTAATAATGATTTCGAATTTGTTTAGCCATAACAATTTAATAGGTATTACCCGCATAATTCATTATTAATCCAATTAATTTTCAAATTAGGTACGAACTCCAATTAAGCACACATGATGATATATACATATATATATTATATATATATATATTAATTAATGATTTGAGGCATTACTAATGCGTAAAACTAAAATAAAAACATTTCTGATATGCACTCTGAAGATGAGTTTTCATACTTCGAAATCGATAAGACAAAAAATAAATCTTTTTTAAGAAAATTTTTATACGCATTCGTAATTGACTTAAATCATTAATATCATTATACACTACTTATGCAACTCTTTTAAGCAAATTACAAATTACTTACTTAAATATAATATATTATATATATATATATATATATTATATATGAGATGGCCAAATGATAAGTCCAGCCGACCTTCACGTCATTATGGCTTGGCTTACGAAAGATGCGTGATGGTTCAGGTGAAAGGACATCACAATACTTGAGAACAAACAATTGGAGTTTTTTGGATTCCAGAAGATCATTACAGCACAATCCATTTCAGCGAATTTGTTAAATGTCATATATGCTTTTCTTAATAATAAATAAATTCAACTAACTGGAAAATTGATATTGGGATATGCTGGGATGCTTATCTCTCCTTACTTATGTAACTGGTGAATCGGAGATGATAATGCGTAATGCTGAAACACCATAAGAAAACTGTCCCATCTATGAAGGCTTCCTGGATGATGTAACCCTCGTCGTCAGATCCGGATCCCATATGAAACAACTTTGATCGCCCACAGGAGCTTTCAAATGGGCTGCGATGAAGATAAAGCCTTCTAATCGCCGCGTCTTTCTGTTTACATAATCTATGGCATAGTTATTGGTCACCCCCCTGTATTTCCGAAGGGATGGCCGCCTTTTCATATCCGGGCGGACTTTCCATGGATATTACAGAAAGCCCGGAAATACCTGAAGTCACGTGGGACTGGTTGGGCTCTCAGTTTTCGCGAGCTTGGACGTCAGTAGATAAGGCCTTAGCTGGAGCTCACTGCATACGCGCGCTATGTTTAGTTAGAGAAATAGTAGTTTAGGTTACGTCAAATAAGAGGTTTAAATAAAATAGTATTGTTTTAGTGTTGATGATTCTTGGCACAGACTGATCTAGGAGAAGAAACTGAATTTAGGGACTGACCACCAAGACGAAGTTCCAGACGCTAGAAGAGATCAGTTTAGAAGAGACGCCTAGCAGAAGAACGTATATACAAGGATGAGCAGAAAGAAAATATGAAGTAAAAAAAGAAGTATATACAACATTTTCCAGTAGGAAATGAATCGTGCAAAAAAAGTTAGGTTTTAAGTGATGGGAATGAAATCCCACAACCCGCGAAAAAAAGTTGGTTAAGAGCCTGGTCGCTGCTATTACCCTACAAATGTACTGATAGACATGTTGGCAGGACATTATCAAACAATTAAAGAATGGCCTAGCCCATTTTTGATAATGTGATCTCATAAATAAAGACAAAAATTGGTGCATTTATTTTGGAATACGATTCTAAATTATCATGGCCGTGCAAATATATGAGTATCACTGAAAAGGTTGTAAACAATGGAGTTTTTTTTTTACTACAGAATTATGTAAAAAAATGGTTGGGGGTACGCCTAATTCCTTACCAATGTGGCACTATACATTCAATAACGAAGCTAAAAACTTCTGATGGTGTCACTTGTGTTGAGAAATTCAAATTAGGTAAAGCGCGACTTTTCCAAATGCTGCGGTGCCTGCTCGAGACCATTGGGTGAAGAACGCACAAGCCTGATCGCGTAAATAACTGGTCTGAAATGGAAGGCACAACAAGCGGTGAAACGCAGATCGTACCGTCAAGATGAGCAAATAATTGGAACTGTGACATAATGGGCACGAATCAGGGTTAAGGTCTTCACCCTCAAAAAGGGTGAGTGCTNACCACAGCGTTGGTGGTCTAAAGGAGATCCACTTAAATAAAAGTGATTAATGATTTCGGGGGAAATTCATCACTGGAGTGAGAGTCAAGGGTATGTGCTGACAGCTGTGGGTGCGAGAAGTGAACAGGGTGCGCATGGAACCAGGTGGGAAGTGCAATAGATAGGAGTTTGTGACATGGGAGCGTACGGATCAGACGATATGGATGCCTAAAAAGAATAGTTGGTCCAATGTAATGCAGCTACTGTACAGTTATTACGTGCGAACACAGCTCAATCTTTCACGTCTGCGGGGTTAGCTAGCGTCAGACCTGATGCAAAGCATGTGGGAACTGCTACCTGGAAACATGATGGTCGGCGACAGGATGCCGAGAATTGCTCGTAAGAGAGATACACGTGGGAGACACGGAAGTGAGAGTCCTCGGAGTTGTATGGAGGGGCGGTCAATAGTATATGTTTGTGAGACTGGCAAATAAAGCGTTAATAACATTTCAACAGCGTAGCATTGTCGTTAAAGAGAGGAAAGGCAATTTTCGAAATGTTTCCGTAAGAATTAGGGACGTGTCCGTGCAATATTTGATGGCTCTCACGGACTGAACGATTGTCGTGCATCCTGATACTGAACTGAACTTTTTTCGAACTGAAATATTACGGTTAGACTGGTCCAGCGCCTGATATTGTCATTTGGTCTGTTGAATCAAGAAAGAAAAGCTTTTATCGTGATGGACAGTGTCCATTTGAGAGAAATCGTGCTGAGGGCACATCATCGTAATAGTTGGAAAAAAATATGAAGAATACGCGAAACAATGCGTCAGAACGGATGGATAAAGATTGTATTTGTCCTATCGAAGTGTGATGCCCGGGTGGATTTATTACCACTCAACCTTTGCATTTTTGTTCTAAGACTTGGTCTTTCTCCACCAAACAGAGGAAATACAAAAGAAAAAGATCCAGGATAGAGGCCTGATAACCTGCATAGCGTGGATAGTGGCAATCGCTATGCAATTGGTGAATCAAAACCAACAAAGTCTGGTGGTCATCGTGTGGAGATACTGCTGGGGCGCTCTGGTTAGTGGTAAATGATTGCTCTATCGGCACCGAAACATGCCTGGAACCAAGGTGCATCGATCTGATGAGCAGCCTTTGTTTGGTTGGCATATGCTAACTGTGTAAATAGCAGTCAGTTGTATGGGAATGATTTATTAGATTGGTATTATTATGATATGATTTAGTATTATATAGGTTTAATGGTATTAAGTATGTATGATGTATAGGTGGGTGAGGTGGTGTGTGTGTGTGAGTGTGTGTTGGCGTGTGTTGTGTGTGGTTGAGAAAGTAGATGGATTGCTGTTGGACATAATAACACATGACATGTTAGAGATTCAGTTGTATTTTCTGCCTCATTATTGTGTTAGAAGTCGTTTTTTTAGAAACTTTGGATGCAACAAGTGAGTGGAGAAATAGGTCACTGGAATTTTCTTTGCTGTTTGTGTATGTCCGCACTTTCCTATATTCTTAACTACATTTATTGGATTAATTCAAATATTCATCTCACACACACACACACGACACACAAGTAGTAGATATGTAGTCATCTATGCGATCATGTCGGCGCAGTTTGCGACGGATATCCCATGAGGATCGTGCTCGCTAGGCGCTTCGTAGTCATGTCATTTGACTGCGGTTGCTCCGCAGCTCCTCTGCGCAGCAAAGCCAGTACCCTACATAGTTGGTCAATGTAGGTCCTGGCTGGGCGGCCCACATTAGCGTGCCATGGCTGGCTTCCCAGTAGTAGAGAAGATTTCTCCTCATCTGTTTCTATTGGCCATTGTTAATATCAATGCGATCAATCATCAACTCTATCTATCTATCGAATCTATCTATCTTATCAACCTATGCCAGTCTGTTAATAATCTATCTATGCCAAATCTTTTTTAATATCTATCTATCTATTATCTATCTATCTATCTATGCTATGCCAGTCTGTTTATATCTATTCTATCCATCTATCTATCTATGCCAGTCTGTTAATATCATCGCGATCTAATTCAATCGAGATCTAGTCTATCTATCGACCTATTCTATCACTTTATGCCAATCTGTTAATATCTATTATGCCAATCTATTTAATATCTATCTATCTATCTCTCTATCTATCTATTCTATCTATTCATCTATCTATGCCAAGTTCTGTTTAATACTATCTATTATCTTCTATCTATGCCAATCTGTTAATATCTATCATATGCCAATCTTTTAATATCTGAATCTATCTAAGTCTCTCTATCTATCTATCTATCTATTCTATCTATCTATCTATGGCCAGTCTGTATATCATATCTGATCTATCTATCTTCTATCTATCTAATCTATCTATTGCTAATCTGTTAATGATCTATCTATGCAATCTTTTAATATCTATTATCTATCTATCTATTATCTATCTATGGCCAGTCTGTTAATATCTATCTATCTATTTATCTATCTATCATCTCTCTGTCCCTGTCTCTGTCTGTCTGTCTGTCTGTCTCTTTCTCTCTCCCCCTCTCTCTCTATATATATATGCCAGTCTATTCATATCTATCTATCAATATATCTATCTATCTATCTATCTATCTATATTTCTAATCACCACTTTAATGATATATTCTACTAATATCGACGTATACCCTAGCACCATCAAGTACCTTTTCCATTCCTTGAACCAGATTCAACTCTTTCCCTTTTTCAGTCCTTCGCAATCCGGCTGTCTTCATTTTTTGTAAACTTCCCCTATAAAACTGAACGCTCACGTTGCTATTTTAAGAAAGTAAATAAACGACAAGTTCGCTCAGGTTTGATTTGACAAGTGGACATCGTTAAAGCCATATTGAAGACCGGGCAGACACCTGAACATCTTTTTTTAGAAAAAATCTCCAGTCATTTTGGGATAAAAGTCATAACCTGAAAAAAATGTCAGATGCTACCGCACAAAAAAAAAAAACCCCAACAAGTAACACACACACACACACACACACACACACACACAATTATATATATATATATAATTTAAACACCCATATATTATACACAATACATATATATAATAATATACATATATATACATATATGCACACAATAATGTCCAGTCACTTTGGGATAAAAGTCATAACCTGAAGAAAATGTCATATGCTAAAAAAAAAACGCTAAAAAAACAAAACAAAAACACACACACATATATATATATACATATGTATACACACACACACATATATATACATATATATACACACAGATATACATATATATATATACTACATGCACACGTATATATATATATACACACACATATATATATATACATACATTAGATATAATAATAATAATAATAATAATAATAATAATAATAATAATAATAATAATAATAATAATAATAGTCTACTTCCACTTATATATTATATATATTAGACTTCGATTCAATTACTTCGGCTCTCAGCATTCAGAAACACACACACCACACACACACACACACACACCACACACCACACACACATATATATATATATATATATTACATACACACGCATATATATATAACACACACACATATTATATATATATATACACATGCATATACGCACACATATATATATATACACACACATATAATACATATACATACACACACACACACACACACACACACACACACACACACACACATATATATATATATATATATATATATATATATATATACACTTAGTAATTGGTATTATGGATGATTTTCCCTTTTTCGTCCTTCGCAATCCGGCTGTCTTCATTTTTTGTAAACTTCCCTTATAAAACTGAACGCTCACGTTGCTATTTTTAACTTAAAGTTTCATGGTTATGCAATCCTCAAATGAGTTCAGATCTTAGAAACCAGTAGTTTTTTAGCGTTTATACATACATACACACACATATATATATATAATATATATATGCACACACACACAACACACACACACACACACACATATATATATATATATATATATATATATATATATACCACAATAAAGATGAGAAGAAGAAAGATGTTTGGTTATATTTAATGGCAAAAATTGTCGTGTACGAAGAATTCTCGAGTTCCATGCTTCTCGGTAACTGATTTGCATAAACACTTAACTCAGGTATCAGGTATTCTCCAGACAGAGTCGAAATGGAAATTGGAAATTCGAGTAGATAAAGAGTTTCTACAATAATAAGAATTTCTCTGTCGTCTTTAGAGAACCAAGAATGATATAGAGATACCAAATGTATTTTGATAACAGAAAATAATTTGTTTGTCTGTGTTCTAAAAACGGTCACACTGTATTCCGAGTAGAGCTATCAAATGAGGACAACAGTCCGAAAAATCAAAATAATACACATCAAACTTCATTTCAGAACAGAATCGTCCATTTATTTCGATGAAGAAACTCTGAATATATATATAAATAACTTAAAATTTGTTTGTCTGTGATCTAAAAATGGTCACGCTGTATTCCGAGTAGAGCTATCAAATGAGGACAACAGTCCGAAAAATAAAAATAATACACATCGAACTTCATTTCAGAACAGAATCGTCCATTTATTTCGATGAAGAAACTCTGAATATATATATATATAAATAACTTGAAATTTGTTTGTCTGTGATCTAAAAATGGTCACGCTGTATTCCGAGGAGAGCTATCAAATCTATATAGATTATTTAAAAGAGTTTATGTCTGCTTTCGATGGAGAAGTTAACGGTTCATTTCTTACGATGCAAAAACTCTGAATATATTGAAATAACTGGAAATAATTTGTTTATCTGTGTTCTAAAAACGGTCACACAGTTTTCTGAGTAGAGTTATCAAATCTATATAGTTTTTAAGTTTTTTTTGTCTTTTTTAATTTTTTTAAATTGAGAGCCAAACAGTTTGGAGTAGAAACCGTTTGTTTGTCTGTGCTCAAGAAACGGTCACACTGTTTGCTGAGTAGAATTATCCAATCTCTATATATTTTTTTAAAGCAAGTCCTCCTCACGTCATCCAGTATCCGCATAGAGCAAATCAATATAAGTTTTTGCTAATTGGTTTACACTGGTGTGTCCATATGGATATATTTACCAACCCCGAGCAGGATGTGACACGAGGTCAAATTCTTAAGAGGAGTTTAGCAGATATCAGATATCTAGATGATCAATAATCTGTTAATAGCAGTCCATGCCTTTCCTATGCTTAAATTCGTAGACCATTGTTAGTGAATTCGATTCTCACTGGGTGCCACATACTTCTTATCATGTGTCACATCTAAGCTAAGCTTAGTAAATAACTAAATGGAAATGGAAATTGGGCACCTCGTGTGGTGTAATGGTTAGTAAGCTAGATTCGCAGACCATTGATAGTGAGTTCGATTTTCACTGGATGCCCCATACATCTGGCCTTGTGCCACATCTAAGCTAAGCTTAGTAAATAACTAAGGGGCCTCACTTTGTGTAATGGTTAGCAAGCTAGATTTGCAGACCATTGTTAGTGAGTTCGATTCTCATTGGGAGCCCCATACTTCTGGCCTTGTGCCACATCTAAGCTTAGTAAATAACTATATCAACATCACTTTCTGTAGATGAAATATTGTTGCCTAAGTATTGGATCCGATCTACTAATTTCTGAAACTTGTCATCCAATTCAAATTAAGAAGAAAAAGAAAAAAAAAAGAAAAAGAAATCCATTAACAAGAAGAAATAAATGTAATTTTATTCTTTACTTCCTATTTTAAGTAAATAGTTAAATTAGGAAAATTTAGCAATGAAAGATGGGAGTGATGGAAGAGTAAGTTTCCGTTGTTCTATTTTTCAATTATAACCCATCTGTTTCAAATCTTTTTATCTGCATTCTTATTTAGTTTCATTAGCCTTTCTAATTTAATATGATATCTTATTGCATTAAAACTTAACTACTTGCACCCGGAGGGTGCATATATTTGCTAGTACATCTGAAAAAAAAATCCGTTACTAACCGACCATGAACGGGTCAAAACTCTCCTTTTTGAAAAAGAGAATCTTTCTATTTTTGAATTTGAAGTATTTCTTTTCTTTTAAAAACTGTTGCACCAAAAGAAACACGATGTAGCGAAATGTACATGACGTTAGCGAAACAGCGAGACGCAGCGAATGAACAAGACGAAGCGATCGCATGGGATACACGCGTTTTGGGAAAACAATGCTTCCGGTTTGAATTTAAATTATTTCTGCTTCTCTCTTGATGTGTCCGGATTAAAAGCATTTACATCTAGAAACTGACCTAATTATCATTATGCTCTGATGATGATTTTTTATAGTGTGTTTTTCGTACCCTTTTATGATCCCCAGCAGATTACAAAGGACACAGAGTACAAACTCTTAAATTACCGACTGACCAATCAGCGCCATGTACACCCACACACAAAGATGACAACTACACTACCACAAGCAGCAGCAAACCCCACTAGAAGGAACAACCAGAAGCCAGCAACACTACTGTCCTTACACAGTCTGAAGAAGGGAGCTATAAAAATCGTGAAAATTTACTACTACTAAAGAAACGAAACTCTACTAAAAAACAACCGAGTTTCCTATATTTAATTCTTTAATGCTTCATACAAATGCCCAAACCTGATATATGTACCTCCCACAAACGGATACATATACCAAAATAATCTCTAATATATATATATATATATATATATATATATATATATATATATATATATACAATTTTTGTTGAACTGTACAGACAATTCTTGTCGGACAAGTTTTTGGTTGATCCTTTCTAATTTTCGGGCCATCTTTTTGGTGTCGGGGTGTAACTGGTGTAACAGTCCACCAAAGGTTTCAAAACGAGCGCTTTCGGCTATACAGTTTACCATCATCAGGTAGGAAACAATGGTATGGATTCGTGTCTCGTTTTTAACGAGAACGAGTAGTAGCAAGGAATTTGAAGTGGGTGGTAATAACAATTGGTAGTGGGAGGTTGTAGGAATGGTAGTGGTTCGAGCGAGCGATGCTGTAGTGATTTTTTGTGGGAGGGGGGCACAAGTCGTGAGAAGGGGGGGGTATAGTGGAAGGAGGATAGGCCAAAAAGATGGCCCGAAAATTAGAAAGGATCAACCAAAAACTTGTCCGACAAGAATTGTCTGTACAGTTCAACAAAACTTGTATAAAGAAGAAAAATGCTGCCAAAATACACTTATTCAATATATATATATATATATATATATATATATTATATATATATATTATATATATATATGTGTGTGTGTGTGTGTGTGTGTGTATATATGAATTTGATATATTGAAAAAACAAATGATGTTTACAAATGCATGGGATCATCAGGAGAGAATGTGCTCCGTTTCTCTCCTGATGACCACAAGCTTTTGTAAACATCATTTGTTTTTTCAATATATCAAATTCACACTGTCGGATTAATTTCCTTTTATTTCACACACACACACACACACACACACACACACACACACACACACACACACACACACACAGACAGGTTTCGAATCACACACGGGGCGGTCTTCGTATCTATAGCTCTGCTGATGAGGCCTAATAGGTCGAAATGTACATACAGAGATTGATTTTTCTCGATTTGTTTAGCCTTACATTTAAATAGGTAATCCCGCCTAATTAATTATTAATGAATTAACTTTCAAAAATTAGGTTCGACTTCAATTAAGCAAATATTCTCCCAAATATTGTCGGCTGAAAATAGCCATATCACAAACATCGTCTGTTTGTTTACTTCTCATATATATATATATATATATGTATATATATATATATATGAATGTTTAATTCCTGTCTTGTTAGGCCTCGGACTTTTCAGCGTATAGTTTTAAATCTTCCGACTCAGTCATTGCCATTCAGCGAGAGCAGAGAAAGCACGTGCAAGAAAACAAGCAGC
>CM042176.1:14649435-14654435 GCA_023376005.1 Doryteuthis pealeii | reverse complement strand
CTCGATCAGTACCGGAATTTTCAAAATTAAAAAAATACGTATTTAATGTTAAAAATAAAATAAATTTTATTTTTAAAAATTATAAGCATTTTTATCATAAAAAAACTTTTAACATCTTGTTGTTTTTCTATAAAACTTTCTACACACAGACACACACACACACACACACACACACACACACACACACACACACACACACACACATATATATATATATATATAAGCTATTATTTTCCCTTTATGAAAAGAAAAACGAGACATTATTTGAAGTATTTCAACGTGTGCAGACGATTAATCTTGTGGTATTGTTCTTTATCCAAAGTCCAAAGTCCAGACGTGACCACACCCTCTTCACCCTTTGTCCAAACTTTCATTCGTGCTTATTTTATCCCGTCTGTGTTGCAAGTCACAGACGATACACGTTAATATAATTATTGTCGTAAACAATTCGACTTGAAGATAGAAATCTCTGACGTCATAATCGGATTACACCTGCTATGGTGATTAATAATAATAATAATAATATAATAATAATAATAATAATAATAATAATAATAAAAACTTGATGAAGCTTGTTGTCACTCAGACTCCAGTGAAATATCATCAGCTAACGCTGACGTGAAAAACTCAAAAAGGAGTGAAAATAATAATAATAATAATAATAATAATAATAATAATAATAATAATAATAAGAAGAAGAAGAAGAAGAAGAAGAAGAAAAAAGGAAAAAATGGACAAATATCTGGACCTTGCCAGAGACCTGAAAAAGTTATAGAATATGAAAGTGAAAGTGATACCAATTGTGGTTGGTTCACTTGGAACAGTCCCAAAAGGATTGGAAAAGGGTCTGGAATGTTTGGAAATCAGAGGAAGGATTGAAACCATTCAGAACACTGCACTGCTGCAATCTACCAGAATACTCAGAAGAGTCCTGGAGACCTGAGGAGACTTGCTGTCACTCAGACTCACAAAAGGAGTGAACAATAATAATAATAATAATAATCCGGATGTTCCATGACGCAAGGTTCAGATCTTTGTAACTTATTACTCTGGACGATGTTCTGCCAGTATAGATATTTATTTTTGTTGTTCATATTTCGCAATGGAAAACAGACAAATTTAGTTTAGGGTGCACAAGGGTTTGCCAGTTGTTTGTGCGAAATAAAGAATAACTCATTCGAAGGATTTTACCAATGAACGTATTTGAATAGCTTTCGTACTGGAAGTTTTATGGTAAAGCTGAACCCCCCCCCCAAAAAAAAAAAAAACTAAAAAAACATTAAAAATATTTGGCAGAACCTCTCGCATTAGAGCTAGAAGAAATATTTTTTCCCTTTTTTTTTGTGATGAAAATATCTCGCCACAAACAGATGCGTTCAGAGGATATATATATTTTTTTATTTTGAAAAAAGGAATTTCGGGCTATATTGAATTTGTGTGAAAATGTCAGCTGAACCGAAATACTCATCCTTGAATATGTCCTTCAGTCAAATCAACAACTCGATGAAGATTAAAAAAACTAAAAAAAAAAAAAAAAAACAAAAAAACTAAAAAAAACAAAACAAAAAAAACTTAAGTTTTGCACAGGCGTATTTTAAAAAAAAAGCTGAAACCGTTCAGGTCTTCTTTTTTTTAAAAATCCGGTTTGTTTTGGTTTGGTTTTGTTTTATTTTACGGCATATCAACCTCAGTGGGTTATTTAATGCCGATAAAGTTTTGAAATAAATTCATTCTTAATGAATAATACAATTTTTTTATAAATACATTTTTCGATTTAAGCCATAGATGGGACCTTAACAGGACTCCGAGTCAGAGTGGACCAGGGAGCAATGGTGATGAAGGGGTGCTCAACATTCCCCAAACCTCCAAAACTGGAACCTCACCATCAGATAGAGTTTAACGTCATTCCCAGTCACCGCCTTCTAGCACTCTAGCATATGATAAAAAGGGGTTGGGGGTTGCTATAAGGGCAATAGGGTTGGGAACAATCATAGAGGTGCTAGGGCTTGACGTGACCAGCCGATTGATCGGAGGTGGTCTCTCCGACCGCTCGTCTAGCCCAATAAAGGGCCAAAGTGAAGTATTGCAAGTCATGAACTGCTCATCCACCTGGGTTCTATCCTTAAGCATCACGGGTCGCCACCCACGGCCAGCAGGTGGCCCCATTGGGGGAGTCTTACCCCTCTGCAGAGGTGCAGTCGGTGCATTCTAACGCCCCACAGACAGGGCGGTTTTTACATCCGGGTAAACATTCGTATATACTCTGAGAGAAAATGATGTTGATTTTTACGGGGTGGGGGGGGGGGTATAGTGTGGAACAATTCACATACCTAAGAAATAATATAGTTATCATCAATCATCATCATCGTCGTCGTCGTACATGTAGCACAGATATCCATGACAATCTCTCGCCAACCTTCCCTATCACTCATTGCACCTGGGAGGTCCTCTGCGTAGCAACCAGCATCCTCGCATAGTTGGTCTATGTAGGTCCTTGGTGGGCGGCCCACATTAGCATGTCCATGTGCCGGCTTCCAGAGGAGAACGTCACTTATGAGCTCATTCTTGCTTCTCCAGCCTGTCCTGCGTTCCTAGTCCGTCTCACTCGGATGGTTTGTGAGATGCAGGGGGGGGTAGGCGGCCATACAGCTGCTTCCTTGTGGGGTGCTGCTTCCAAGACTGCACGCAGCATTCTTGTGCAGCTCCCATCTATCTTATTCTCAATATAATTATATAGCCAATTAATCTGGAGAAGATATATATATATATAGATATATATAATATATATATTATAGAGAAGAGAGAGAGAGAGAGAGAGAGAGAGAGACAGAGACAGACAGACAGACAGAGACAGACAGAGAGAGAGAGAGAGAGAGAGAGAGAGAGAGAGAGAGAGAGAGAGATAGATAGACAGACAGACAAGAGAGAGAGAGAGAGAGAGAGAGAGAGACAGAGACAGAGAAGAGAGAGAGAGAGAGAGAGAGAGAGAGAGAGAGAGAGAGAGAGAGAGAGAGAGTGAGAGAGAGAGAGAGACAGACAGAGAGTGAGAGAGAGAGAGAGTGAGAGAGAGAGAGGGGAGAGACTGAGACAGAGACAGAGACAGACAGACAGACAACTCGCTGAAAATTAAGTTTTAGCATAGGTGTATAAAAAAAACTGATTTTTTTTTAAATAGAGAAAATATTCATAAGTGCTCTAACAGAAAATGATGCTGATTTTGACGGGGGGTGGGTGGGTGGGGGTGGATACAGTGTAGAACCAATCACACACCTAAGTAATAATATTGTTACTATGACGTTAGTAGTGGGTGTGTCTTGTTTGTCTGCTCTGGGTGTGTTGGAATATTTTTGATATAAGGTGTGCTACCATTCCCCACTTAAATTTATAGACTAGGCGAGGTCACGGGGTTTATTCCTACGCCAATCAACAGTTCGGCTGATTAACTATTTAAAAACCGATCCTTTCATTAGTATACTTGCAGCCATTGACGAAAGAACTTAAAATACTGAAGATTCTTTACCAGAGGATTACCAAGGATTTCCGTTGGACAAGTGCTCTTGCTTGAAGGCTAAAGGATGGCCCATAAAAACTCAACAGGGTGTGATGTGTTTGTGTGTGTGATGTTATTGGGGCACTGTATCTCACTTATCGACAAATGGGCCAGAGCTCGAACCCGTGGACTGGATGCAGTATGATTTTATATTTTTTGTGTGCTGTCATAGGTTTGGTTGGCTCGATGTCGGTAGAACTATCACTCGCTTCTCTCGTTATTCTGTGATAAAAAATTCTTATTACCTTCCATATACCAACAAATGCCCTGAAGATGATCTAATTATTAGATCGAAACACTGTAGCGTCGGCCAATAAACTCACCACTTAACTCATTTAAACCTGTGTTTTTTCAATCTTTCTTAATATACTACATACCGTCGGATTCACTTCCTTTTCTTCATATATATATATATATTATTATATATATATATATATATATATATATATATATATATATTATTTCTAAACTAAACCTTTATAAAAAAACCCAGATAACTCAGTAATATTTGTTATGTTAAGTAAATGTAAATGCTTCCTGCACCCTTGAAGAGTGTGTCTGTGAGTTTAACAAAATTGAATACTATCACGAAAGAATTAAACAAAACGTCTTCGACATAAAATAACCCAACAAGGGTTGACATGCCGTAAAATACAACCAATCAACAAACAAACAAACAAACCAAGACGATAACCATTACTCGATGAGCATCTCCTTTGCAGTCTTTCTTTCTTTCTTTCTTTCGTATTATATTTTTTCTGTGTAGCATGTCCCTTTTTGTTCCCTTTCTTTCTAAGTAATAAAAACGAAATGGTCCATTATTTTGCTGAGGTGACGACACTCATATAAAATAAGAATTCTGCGGATAAGCAACACTAGATGATCAGGATTTAGATTTTTGCATTTCATCTTGGACGATTTGGACGGACTCATTTTTAATCATAGGGTGATGCAAGATGATAATAGTCGAACAATTAAGAAACATGAGTATTAATATATAGTTTATATATTACATTGGTGTGTGTGTGGGGGGGCATCTGTATTTTAGAAATGCTTAGGGAGAATGACCCCCCAAAAACGTTAGGAAAGAAGTTGAATACCTCAAATTGTACATCCTTTTAAATTGCAACATAGAATAGGTCGATTTCGGAACTGTAACGTTTCTCATGTAGCAAAACTTGCAAATTAGCATAAAGAATTACCACATAAAATATTTTCTTCAAAAATTTGCCTTCGTTTGAGGAAATAGATTTCAATCTTTTAAAATGTTATCACTGTTACAGCTTAATTATTTGGTAAAAAGCAGCATATCAGAGGTGTCGGTGGTGATGGGGGTATATTTTCAATTTGAATTCTAGTTATAATATTTTATTGGCTTCATTTAAAATGACAACCTTTTCTGTTTTAAATATTGAAATTGCTACATTTTCTAACCAATTTCTAGGCTAGA
>CM042176.1:14636935-14646935 GCA_023376005.1 Doryteuthis pealeii | reverse complement strand
AGAGATTTAGAGAAGAGAGATATAGAGAGACAGAGAGACAGAGAGAGACAGATAGAGAGTCGTGTAACTTACTTGGTTGTTATTTTCTATCTTTGTTTCTCTCCACTGCGGCCATGATGTGAACGTCTAGGTTCTTGCTTTACTTCTTTGTATCTTCGTTGGATCATCTAACTTGTTGCTAACTTCATTTTTTAACTAAGGGCCTTCTTTAAGAGCATCTTTAGTCATGTACTAACTAGAAAAAGACTTGTATTACTTTTGGTCAAAGTTTTATTTTAGCCCATTCTAACTCATCGCGCGGAGTCACAACCGATATAAGACACTGTCCCACTTGAGGTCTGGTTGTAAACTGACTTAACTAAGTCTCACGTGACTTGCGAGATTCTAACTGTCCAGTAGTTTTCCATTCCCTGATCTGAAAACACTGGCCCCTTAGAATTCTCCTACAGGGTGTTGCCAATAATCTATGCTACCACATAGATTAGGCAACACTTCCTCATGCGAGACGGATAGCACGGAGTCGCATATGGTTGGATATTCCGCTGGTCTTTCTCAGTATAAAGCGCCTAAACAATCCACCATATAGTGTATTTGCTGCTGTGATCTCATTCACTGACCACAAGCTGGTGGCTGATCAACGCTAGATGGGTCAACCAGGTGAGGGTGTATGATATTGCAAGACCCGAAATGCCTAATGATACTGGGATTACATCACTGACGATGTGATTACGGGCAACTTTATTGTTTTGTTTGTTTTGTTTTACGGCATATCAACCTCACTGGGTCATTTAATGCCGATAAAGTTTTGAAATAAATCAATTCTTAATGGATAATACAATTTTGTTTATAAATACATTTTTCTATTTAACCCATAGATGGGACCCTAACAGGTACTACCGCTCCTGGTCAGAGTGGACCAGGGAACAATGGTGATGAAGGGGTGCTCCACATTTCCCAAACCTCCAAAATTGGAACCTCACCATCAGATAGAGTTTAACGTCATTCCCAGGACATGTAGACCCGCAGCCACCGCCTTCTAGTACCCATATGATAAAATGGGGTTGGGGCTTGCCATAGGGCAATAGGGTGGGAAAATCATATAGGTGATAGGGCTTGACGTGACCAGCCGATTGATTGGAGGGGGGGCCTCTCCGACTGCCTGTCTAGCCCAAGATAGGGCCAAAGTGGAGTATTGCATGTCATGAACTGCTCATCCACCTGGGCTCTATCCTTAAGCATCACGGGTCGCCACCTACGGCCAACAGGTGGCCCCATTGGGGGAGTTTTACCCCTCTGCAGAGGTGCAGTCGGTGCATTCTAACACCCCAGCCGGGGAAACTTTAGGGTGTATTCATTGAGATATACCGACAAAGAATACGTGGATCACATAAATGTAAACAAACCCATTTTTAACGCAAAACTCAAACGAGGATATTGTCTGTTATTATAAAAACAAGCCTATTATACACACGTGTTGTCTGACATTCCAAATTTGGTATATAAATAAAGAAAATGTTGTTGAAAATATGGTACATGCTGTGCGGCAAGCTATCAGTCTTTTGCAGTGTGGCGTTACATGTCAAATATAGCCACTAAATGCTTGGACTATTCAAGCATAGACGCCTTACGATCAATCGGCTGGGCATGTCAAGCCCTAGAACAGATATGATTGCCCAACCCTATTAACCTCATGGCAAGCCACCAACACTTTTTATCATAAGGGTACTAGAAAGTGGTGGCTGAGGGTCTTCCTGTCCTGAGAAGAATGTTAAAGCGTTTCCTGGTTTAAAAAAAAACCATGGAAATTTATATATATATATAAATATGTATATTGATGAATAAACACACACACACACACACACACACACACACATATATATATATATTAATATAAGGTGTGTCGAAAAAGTATCGAGATCTTTTGTACTTTTTGACACACCTTGTAATTCTGAAAAAATAAGGTTCCATTCATTCTTCATTTCTATCCTGGTAAATACAGCTTTAAACTTGGTAATTTTTTGACGCACCTTGTATACAAAAAAAATAATGAAGGGAACGTTATTTTTTGTGAATACAAATTAACGTCAAAAAGTACAAAAAGTCGATACTTTTTAGAATGCCTTGTATATATATATATACTAGCAAATATATGCACCCTCCGGGTGCAAGTATTTAAGTTTAATATAATAAATATCATTAAATTAGAAAGGCTAATGAAACTGAATAAGAATGCAAATAAAAAGATTTGGAACAGAGTGGTATGATTGAAAAATAGAACGAACTTGAAACTAACTCTTCCATCATTTTTCCATTACTCCCCGTCTTTCATTGGTAAATTTTCCCTAATTTAACTATTTAGTTAAAATAGGAAAGTAAAGAATAAAATTACAGTTATTTCTTCTTGTTAATGGGATTTCTTTTAAAGATTTATCCCCAGATTTTTGCTTATATTCATTAAGAATAAAACAAAACAATTAGAAATCAATAATACTGAGTAATATATTTATTAAAATCAAGATTTTAATTCAATATGCAAATTAGCCTTCCCATTCACACGTAAACCACTATTTTGAGTTGTATATATAAATACAATTGCATGTTATTAGTATGTTGATACGGGTCAACCAGTATTAATGATATAAAGCAATTTTATTGATAATTGAGGTTTAAAAATAAAATCAATGGAGATGTGATGTAAAAACAAAGGGAATTGTGACTTGTATAGTAATATAGTTTCGGTACAGACAGACAAACCCACAATCTCCATTATAATAAGATATATATATAATATATATATATATAATATATATATAATTAAAAAGAAAAGGAAATGAATCCGACGGTATGAGTATAGTAAAAAGAATATGAAAAAGCACCACAACAAATGCAGTTAAAGTGAAAAACATTTTATAACTTCGCATGAATATTGAACAATATTTCGATTTTATGTTATAAATGTTTTCACTTTAACTGCATTTTTGTGTGTTAGCTCAGTCGGGTAGAGCGTTTCGGCTAGAAACCACAAGGTTCCTAAGTTTGATAACCGGGTCTCGCCAAACTCAGCGTATAGAGTAGCACAGGGATCTGTGCGCGTAAAGTAAGAAGCCTGTTAGGGTTAGGTGTGGTGCTCCACCTCAGACGACAAAAAAAGCAATCACCTTGGTCTAGCGCAATTGAAAAGGTGATAGACTCACCGCTGACTGGCTGATAACCGGCGACTTTAAGGCCGCTCATTGAATGTTTAAGCAGAAGGAATATCAAAGCAAGAGTGACCTGGAAACGGGAATACCAGTTTTGCACCAATAAGGTTTTGGATGATTCTGAGGCCTATTCAGATAAGTTCAAGGTAAGGTACTTCGCTTTTGACTTTTTGTTTTACACTACTACTTGTAACATTTGACAAGGAAAGTGTCTTATGTGTGTATAAAAGCAAGCATTTTTAATTAGCGTTTTAATTCTTAAATCGAGTAATGATTGCTATCAATTCAAAAATAAAGTACACGTACCTACAGAAAAAAAATCCCTACACTACCAACACACTCAACAGCGCCTCACACCCACCAATTCAACTTTTTACTATAAAAAGCGCAAATGTATGTGAACCTATGTTCAAATCCTGCATGTGTTAATTGCATTTCACTTAGCGCTAAACCCTGGGGAAAGGTATTGGAATCCTTACTCTCTCCAGCTATGGGTAAATAGTAGCGGGGCAACTGGGATAACCTGGTAGGCAACTGGTCTCTGTATGACACATTGCTTCTCTATCATTCCAATTCTTTATAATTTGTTGAGTTCACTTGACGTATGTGTTTAAATTTTTTTTACTGATAATTATATATGACTACAATTAATATCTTTGCTTTTGCTTATCAATATATTAATACTCTTATTCCTTAATCTTCCCAACCCATTATCATCTTGCAACACCCTCTGGTTAAAAATGAGACCATCCAAATCGGCCAAACGATGTAATATTGTAAACATGTAAAATTATACTATTGTAGCCAGACTGGGCTCTTAACCTTGGTTAAGCAACCGTCTGAAGAAGGAAAACTCTTGAATTTTCAAACCTGTTTGATCCGCTTAACGAGATTGACTTGTTGTCACATCCTACGGTGCCGCGAGGGGTTGGTAATATATATGTTCAATTAAGCTGACGAAGCTTCATCAATATGTCAAATGATGCTATGAAATAACTTAAAGCCGTCTGATCTACCTTGTAACCTATTCCTTTTTTAACTCATTTCTAAGAAACTAATTGAAATATTTACAGTTAACGGCTTGAATATGATTTAGGGAAGAAAAAAAGAAAAACTATGGGTCTTCAACTAAACGTTTCTTAAGATTAAAGAGATTGTTGGTTTTTTTTTTATTAATGATCTGGGAGGAATTCAACTAAAGCCTCCGTAACTCCACCTTGTAACATATCCCGTGTAATTCATTTCCAAGAAACTATTGGAAATGTATTTACAGTTAGCTTGAAATGGGTTGGGAAGAAAAAGAAACACTTGGGTCTCAACTAAGTTTTAATAGATTGTGGGTTTTTATTTAATGATCTGGAGAATCAACTAAAGCCTCTAACTCCCACCTTGTAACATATCCCGTGTTAATTCATTTCCAAGAAACTATTTGAAATGTATTTACAGTTAAGCTTGAAATGGTTAGGGAGAAAAAGAAAAACATGGGTCTCAACTAAAGTTTCTTAATAGATTGTGTTTTTATTAATGATCTGGAGAATCAACCTTAAAGCCTCCTAACTCCCACCTTGTAACATATCCCGTGTAATTCATTTCCAAGAAACTATTGAAATGTATTTACAGTTAGCTTGAAATGGTTAGGGAAGAAAAAGAAAAACACTGGGTCTCAACATAAAGTTTCTTAATAGATTGTGGGTTTTTATTTAATTGATCTGGAGAATCAACTAAAGCCTCCTAACTCCCACCTTGTAACATTATTCCCCGCTGTAATTCATTTCAAGAAACTCATTGAAAGTATTTACAGTTTAGCTTGAAATTGGTTAGGAAGAAAAAAGAAAAACATGGTCTCAAACTAAAGTTTCTTATGATAGATTGTGGGTTTTTTTATTAATGATTCTGCGAGAATCACTAAAGCCTCCTAACTCCCACCTTGTAACATATCCCGTGTAATTCATTTCTAAGAAACTATATGAATTTGTTTTACAGTTAGCTTTTGAAATGGGTAGGGAAGAAAAAAGAAAAACATGGTCTCAACTAAAGTTCTTATAGATTGTGGTTTTTTATTAATGATATGGAGAATCAACTAAAGCCTCCTAACTCCCCACCTTGTAACATATCCCGTGGTAATTTTCATTTCCAGAAGAAACTATTGAATGTATTTACAGTTAGCTTGAAATGGTAGAAAGAAAAAAGAAAAAACACTGGGTTCAACTAAAAGTTTCTTAATGATTGTGGGTTTTATTAATTGATCTGGAGATCAACTTAAAGCCTCCTAACTTCCCACCTTGTAACATATTCCCGTGTAATTCATTTCCAAGAAACTATTGAAATGTATTTACAGTTAGCTTTTGAAATGGTTAGGAAGAAAAAGAAAAACACTGGGGTCTCAACTAAAGTTCTTAAAAGATTTGTGGGTTTTATTAATGATCTGAGAATCAAACTAAAGGCCTCCTAACTCCACCTTGTAACATATCCCGTGTAATTCATTCCAAGAAAACTATTGAAATGTATTTACAGTTAGCTTGAAATGGTTAGGGAGAAAAAAGAAAAACACTGGGTCTCAACTAAAGTTCTTATTAGATTGTGGGTTTAATGATCTTGGAGAATCAACTAAAGCCTCCTAACTCCCACTTGTAACATATTCCGTGTAATCATTTTCCAAGAAAACTATTAATTATTTACAGTTAGCTTGAAATGGTTAGGGAAGAAAAAAGAAAAACACTGGGTTCTCAACTAAAAAGTTTCTTAATAAGATTGCTGGGTTTTTAATTAATTGATCTGGAGAATCAACTAAAGCCTCCTAACTCCCAACCTTTGTAACATATCCCGTGTGAATCATTTTCCAAGAAACTATTGAAAATGTATTTACAGTTAGCTGAAATGGTAGGGTAAGAAAAAAGGAAAAACACTGGGTCTCAACTAAAGTTTCTTAATAGATTGGGGTTTTTTATTTAATGATCTGGAGAATCAACTAAAGCCTCTAACTCCCACCTTGTAACATATCCGTGGAAATTTCATTTTCAAGAAACTATTGAAAGTATTTTACAGTTAGCTTGAAATGGTTAGGGAAGAAAAGAAAAACACTGGGTCTCAAACTAAGTTTTCTTAATAGATTGTGGGTTTTTTATTAATGATCTGGAGAATCACTAAAGCCTTCCTACTCACTGTAACATATCCCGTGTAATTCATTTCCAAGAAACTATTTGAAATGTATTTACAGTTAGCTTGATGGTTTGGGAAGAAAAAAGAAAAAACACTGGGTCTCAACAAAGTTTCTTAATAGATTGGTGGGTTTTTTATTAATGATCTGGAGAATCAACTAAAGACCTCCTAACTCCCACCTTGTAACATATCCCGTGTAAATTCATTTCCAAGAAGAAACTATTGAAATGTATTTACAGTTAGCTTTGAAATGGTTAGGCGAAGAAAAAGAAAAAAACACTTCTAGCGGCTCAACTAAAGTCTAATAGATTGTGGGTTTTTTATTATATGATTGGGAGAATCAACTAAGCCTCCTAACTCCCACCTGTAACATATCCCGTGTAATTCATTTCCATGAAACTATTGAAATGTATTTACAGTTAGCTTGAATGGTTAGGGAAGAAAAAGAAAAACACTGGGTTCTCAACTAAAGTTTCTTAATAGATTGTTGGGTTTATTAATGATCTTGGAGAATCAACTAAGCCTCCTAACTCCCACCTTGTAACATACCGTGTATTCATTCTAGAAGAAACTATGAATTGTATTACAGTTAGCTTTTGAAATGGTTAGGGAAAGAAAAAAGAAAACACTGGGTCTCAACTAAAGTTTCTTAATAGATTGTTGGGTTTTTTATTAATGTCTGGAAGAATAACTAAGCCTCTAACCCCACCTTGTAACATATCCGTGTAATTGATTTCCAAGAAAACTATTGAAATTGTATTTACGTTATGTTTTGAAATGGTTAGGGAAGAAAAAGAAAAACCACTTGGTCTCAACTAAAGTTTTCTTATAAGATTGTGCGGTTTTTTTTATTAATGATCGGAGAATCAACTTAAAGCCTCCTAACTCCACCTTGTAACATATCCCGTGTAAATTCATTCCAAGAAACTATTGAAATGTATTTACAGTTAGCTTGAAATGGTTTAGGGAAGAAAAAGAAAAACACTGGGTCTCAACTAAAGTTCTTAATAGATTGTGGGGTTTTTTATTAATGATCTTGGAGAATCAACTAAAGCCTCCTAACTCCCACCTTGTAACATATCCCGTGTAATTATTTCCAAGAAACTTATTGAAATGTATTACGTTAGCTTGAAATGGTTAGGAAGAAAAAAAGAAAAACACTGGGTCTCAACTTAAAGTTTCTTAATAGATTGTGGGTTTTTTATTAATGATCTGGAGATATCAACTAAAGCCTCCTAACTCCACCTTGTAACATATCCGTGTAATTTCATTTCCAAGAAACTTTATTGAAATGTATTTTACAGTTAGCTTGAAATGGTTAGGGAAGAAAAAAGAAAACACGGGGTCTCAACTAAAGTTTCTTGAATAGATTGTGGGTTTTTTATTAATGATCTGGAGAATCAACTAAAGCCTCCTAACTCCCACCTTGTAACATATCCCGTGTAATTCATTTTCCAAAAGGAAACTATTGAAATGTATTTACAGTTAGCTTGAAAGGTTTAGGGAAGAAAAAAAAGAAAAACACTTGGGTCTCAACTAAAGTTTCTTTAATAGATTTTGGGGTTTTTTATTATATCTTGGAGAATCAACTAAAGCCTCCTAACTCCCACCTTGTAACATATTCCCGTGTAATTCATTTTCCAAGAAACTATTGAAATGATAAACTAACTATTTACAGTTAGCTTGAAATAGGTAGGGGAGAAAAAAAGAAAAACACTGGGATGGTGGATATGATTTTGCTGCGTCCATTTAGATGTTTGGTGCGTCAGGGACGCAGGATGCGTAGCTATCAGATCTTGATGACATTAACTGTGCATAACTTTTTTTCTTTTCTTTTTTTTTTTTTCTTTTTTTACTATGCATTACTTTTCTTTCCAAATTACTTTGAGGCTTCTTGTACTTTGTTTCATTGAACCAATTTGTCTGCAGGTCTTCATTAAGTTAAATAATGTAATATATTATAGAAGAAGAGAGAGTCGTCGGNAATAGGGTAAAATGGAGGGGGATAAGACTCAATGTAATATTAGTTTTTTATTTTCTTCTCATTCATGTTACTCATCACATATATACCAAAATTATACACTGAACTTAATTTGTAGGACGCCATAACCTTTTCCTTCACTATTCTTTATTACTAATCCTCTTATATTATTACCGAATCATTAATTATAATATATACATATATAGTTTGACTTTTTATACACAAACAGTTAACAACACCAACACACACACACCCGTTTGCTCACATTAATCTTATTTTAGTAAAAAAAGCAATCGAGTCGATAAAAGGGCACCTTAAGTTATATTACTCCTACTAATACTTTTACGCTCTTCTTTTCTTTTTATATATCGTTTTTAATTATGCTGATCAATAAAGTATGATACTTTTTAAAATATTATTTGTAATATTATATATTAATAAATATACACATCAACATTAATAATATAATTTTACTTTAGAATAAGAGGTAAATAGTGTAGTAGATATATATACAAACAACAGACAGTTAACATATGCCCACTTTTACTATCTAATCTCCACCACATTATTTATTGTATGGATTTTGTTAAAATTCTTCCACTCCTCATTAATATATATATATATATATATATATATTGGTTGGTGGTTATTAGTTTTAAAAGGCTATATTACATTGCCATAACGTGAATGTCGCAGGACAGAGATAGGTAAAGCTATATAGTATGAGTGTTCTTTGATAACTGAACCTGCTCTGATTCTCTATCATTTAATATTTCGAGATAAAAATGTCTTCTACCGTCCTACTAAGAATCATGCTTCACTGCAATTACTCTGACGTCGTTGGACGGTCCTCATTTTGCAGCGAGACCCTCGCTCTGGCGTCGAGTGCTGTGCAGAGTCGGAGGTGATGTAAACGTCTTTATGCTAGGTCGGATCATACCACACTGGCGGATAGCACCCAATCCGTGACTGACTTTCTCAACAGAAGTATATGAGATGTCACTTATGAAGTTTCGTCTTTGCTTCTCACTAGCAGTGAGTCCCGCGTTGTCTAGTTCCGATCTTACTCGGATGGTTTTGTGTGATTGTGGCAAGGTGGCCGTACATTTTAAAGCTGACTTTATTCTGATGGGTTGCTGTTTCCACTCTTTGTTCATTATGAGAATCATATCAGTAAGCATTACTCTATGTGCAGCTCCCCATATTCATAGTTTATTCTCTAAGTCCTTCTAGTAGGGTCCAGTAGTTAGTTGTACAACACATATATTGACCCTACTGAAGACAGCTACTGAGTAATAATCAGGCATGAAAGTGCCCAGTGGATAGGAAACTAGTCTCTACATTACTGTCTGTGAGATAAGCCGCAATTATCCATTATATATATATACTGAATTTTAATAATCTGTCTATTCTGCTATATAATTAATATAACTCAGTGAGTATGCTAGTCTCGAGAAACATGACGATCAATCAGTCACCGGGAGAATGGAACACTATGTTATCACTCAATCTCACTCACTCCTCATCATTATGACACTTAGCTATTGATTTATTTGTTACCGCGTTTTTCCTATATGGTAGTTTATGTGTGGATGGCATCAGTAGGAAAAGGTCAATGAGACCTTATCAGTTATCTATAAGTGAGGAGACCTAGTGATGA
>CM042176.1:14581935-14631935 GCA_023376005.1 Doryteuthis pealeii | reverse complement strand
AATTTATCAGTCAAGAGTGGTTCCCCATTGATCATATTAGTCGACTAGGAAATTACCAGTAAAAATATAACAGAAGACTCAGAGTTTTTGCATTATAGCCTATTTCAAGAAGCTTAGGCACAATCTCTAACACACCCAAATCATCAGATGCGAATGGGGGTGTTAGACACTGTGTCTAAGCTTCTTGAAATAGGCTATAACGCAAAAAATCTTCTGTTATATTTTTTACTTATAAATTTGCTCTGTGACTCTAACAATAAAGCACACATTGAGCTCTGCAAACTGCAATACGTTTAAAAAAAACAAAAAAACAGTCGTAAGGAAAATTTATTCTCCGGATTTTTGGATTATATATATATATATATATATATATATATATATATATATCAGTCATCCACAGACACCTGTTTCAACGTTTACGTATCATAAGTGCGGCTCAACTTTTTTTAAACAGCTACCTCTAGCCGGGAGAGAAACCCGACAGAATTTTTGTCTGCCAAGTTCCTTACCCCTACGGACGTCAGTGACTGTCAGTCCGGGGTGAACAATTAGTTGATACATACTTACAGGATATATGTTTTTACAATCACCAGAGAACTCAAGTCTGTAAAAAACAGGCGAGTAAATGCTTACGCTAAACGGTGAAATTTCAACTAATGTCTATATATATATGTGTGTGTGTGTGTGTGTGTGTGTGTGTGTTGAAGGGATAAAGAAATAAAGGAAAGAATATATATATATATATATATATAATCCAAAAGTCCAGAGAAGAAATCTTCCTTACGACATAGGTTTTTTTAAAAAAAACTTGTCGCAGTTTGAGAGCTCAATGTGTGCTCTTTGTTAGAGTCACAGAGCAAATTTATATTTAAAAAATAACAAAAGACTTAGAGATCTTGCATTATAGACTATTTCAGGGAGCTTAGACAAAAATGCGACTCATCAGATGCGAATGATGTAAGGCATTTGAAAACAGATCAAAAAATTTTCTGAAGTTTAAAAAAAGACGGTTTTGAAATATGACATCAAATATTCAACTGAAGGAAACATTGTGCATTTTTAGGTATGTGGTAGTGTGTGTGTGTATATGTGAAATTTAGGCCTGTGTGTGTGTGTGTAGTGTGTCATATTTGTCAGAGTGTTTTCAATGGAATTCATCATTATATGAGAGAATAGAATTTTTGTCTAAGAAATAGATATCTATAATTTATAAATATATATTATATATATATATATATATATATATATATATATATATATATATATAAGGTGTGTCAAAATGCATTTTTATAATAAAAATCATTTCCAGTGTATTTTTCTCATGAAAATTATTTCCAATGCATTTTCAAAGTAAAAATCATTTCTAATGCATTTTTAGGGAAAATCATTTCCAATGTATTTTTAGGGCAAAAATAATTTCCAATGTATTTTTATAGTAAAAATCATTCCCAATGCATTTTTATAGTAAAAATCCTTTCCAATGCATTTTCATAGTAAAAATCATTTCTAATGCATTTTAATAGTAAAAATCATTTCCAATGCCTTTTTATAGTAAAAATCATTTCCAATGCATTTTCACTGTAAAAATTTTATTGTAAAAAAATTTCCAATGCATTTTTATAGTAAAAAAAATTTCCAATGCATTTTTATAATAAAATTCATTTCTAATGCATTTTTATAGTAAAAATCATTTCCAATGCATTTTCATAGTAAAAATCATTTCCAATGCATTTTCATAGTAAAAATCATTTCCAATGCATTTTTATAGTAAAAATCATTTCCAATGCATTTTTATAGTAAAAAAAATTCCAATGCATTTTTATAGTAAAAATCATTTCCAATGTATTTACATAGTAAGATATTTCCCATGCATTTTCATCGTAAACATAATTTGCAATTCATCTTTTTTAGATGATCTCAAATAGAATAATCACCAACTTACTTGTCTATTGGATATTTTGATTGCAATGAATAATGGCTGTGGGAAAAAAACCTTGATGAGTCGCGGTAAGAAATATTTGAAAATGCTCAATACCTACTTGTAAAGCTGGTTAATATATAATATATATATATATATATATAACGTTTCGGTCTGTTAGACCTTCTTCGGGACGTTGGATTGAGTTCTTCGAAACGTTATAAAGTCGACATCACTACCTACAATAAACATCTATCTTGTACAACATCCTGTGTTTGTCTAGCTTTCTCCATATTATATATATATATATATATAATATATATATATATATATATATAGAAATAATATAAGTAACCTACTGAGTTTCATCATCTAAATCGTCAGGGTTACATCCGTGAATTAATCGAGTTTAATCAAGCGTCCATCTGTAACGATAAGACCCGTTTCAACAGACATACGTGGTATCAACTGATATTAATCGAAAACTCGATTAATTCAGCGGATGTAACCCTGACGATTTAGATGATGAAACTCGAGTAGGTTACTTTATATCCATTTCTTAAATAAATTTTGCTCTACATTTATTGAGCACTTTGTATTTGTTTTTCACGTCTTAACCCCTGGATCTTGTGCGCTCCCAACAATCGTACTCGTACCCACCGTAAGTATACTCATATATATATATATATATATATATATATATATAAGGGTTTTATGATTATATACCCCCCACACACACACGCAGACAGTCACTAGCAACAACTTCAGTTCCGGAGATCTTCTGTAGAAGACATTTTTATCTCGAAATATTAAGAATAAAATCACAGGTTACAAACAACACAATATTTACCTTATTTTTCTTTACACTTGCATTGTGATAGCCTTTAAAACAAACCACCAAACCAATATATATATATATATATATATATATATATATATATATATATATATATATATATATACAATTTTAAAAAGTATCATACTTTATTGATCAGCAATTTTAAACGAATAAAAAGAAAAGAGAGCGAAAGAAGGAGAAACTTAAGGGCCCTTTCGACCGGTGCTTTTTCAAAAGTAACAAACGGTATACTGTTTAAAAGTCAAACTGTATATATATTCGGTAAAAGAGGGGGGATAAGATCATGTAAATGTTGGGGTAACATGAAGGAAAGAAAAAAAACATTTACATGGTCTTATCCCCTCTTTTACCCAATATATATATATACAGTGACTTTTCAACGATCTACCGGTTGTTACTTTTGAAAAAGCACCGGTCGAAAGGGCCCTAAAGTTTCTCCTTCTTTCGCTCTCTTTTCTTTTTATTCGTTTAAAATTGCAGATCAATAAAATATGATACTTTTAAAAATTATATACAAATTTAGCTGTACCAAAAATATATGTATATATATATATATATATATATATATATATATATATATATATATGATAAGTAAATATACATTAATGATGTGTTTATGATATGGCTTTTTAGCCGACAATATATATATATATATATATATATATATATATATATATATATATATATATATATGGGAGTAAATATGGAAATAAATCCGACAATATTAAAAAATTGAAAAAAAAGCAAGTGTTCCAAAAATAAGATGAATTTATTTATCGACGCTTAAACGTTTCAGTTTCTTTAAACCTTCATCAGGATGTATTATGGGGTAAATAATACATCCTGATGAAGGTTTAAAGAAACCGAAACGTTTAAGCGTCGATAAATAAATTTATCTTATTTTTGGAACACTTGTTTTTTCTAATTTCTTTATATATATATATATATATATATATATATATATATATATATATGGGAGTATAAGCACAATATATTATAATATTTATCTACACGTTGCCTTTATATGAAAGAATACTGCATTTATTTCTGAAATGTTCCGAGTTTTTTTTTTTTGTCACAATAGAAGCTGTTATACAAAGATATCTGTTTTCAGACATATTAGTTGGGGGAGAGGCGAGGGTCTTAACAATGTTGCAATGGAGTGTCTTGTTGAAGAAATACAATGATGAAAAAAAAAATACAATAGCATAAATAACAACATGGCGATCATGAAAGAGGTTCAGCAGCAAAGATCCACATGAAAATATATATATATATATACGCATGCGCACGCATAAATAGAAGGATGATATCCGGTGGTATTGCATCATGGGACAAAAATGGCATCAGGCTAATTGGCGAAGAAAAGAATATATTTATTTATTTATTTGTTTATTTATTTATTTATTCATTCATTTATTTTCTTTAGCTTTTATTGAAAAAAAAAGAATGTTTCAACGAGAAAAGCTTGAGAAATACGGGTGTATTTTATTAAATATACATATATAAACACATTATATATATATATATATATATATATATATATATATTATATATAAGATAATCTAATATTAGTTTCGCATAAAGCTCTTCAGGGCTAAAATCTTAGAGTCAGATTTTAGCCCTGAAGAGCTTTATGCGAAACTAATAGTAGGTTCGTCTGACTCATTAGATTATCTTTATTATTATTGGCTCTACTTAGGTATCGAGCACTTTTTACATATTAGCTTTCTCCTAGCAGTTATATGAATATATATATATATATCTTATATACATATATATACATATAAATTGTTTTTTCTTTTGGCCAAATACTGTACCAATAGATTATTTTTTGTTGGTACGAATATCTTGGTCCTTTCTTTTTTTCAAAAAAAAAATTTCTTCCTGGTTGATGTTTGGTAGTATATATTTTTACAATCAAACTTTCTGCTGTTTTTTTCTCTCTGCAAGGATCTACCAACACGCTTGGTATATTATATTATATTATATTATATATATATATATATATATATATATATATATATATGTGAAGTACTCAACCAATGTGTTTGAAATGGCAAAGGTCGACAATTTGTGAGAGATTATGTGCTTAATTAAAGTCATACCTAATTTTGTTAATTGATTAATTATAACTAAATGAATTAGGCGTGCATATCGGTTTAAATGTAAAGCGTAAACAAACCGAGAAAAAGTCATCTCTGTATGTACATTTCAGCCGATTAGGTCTCATCAGCAGAGCTATAGACAGGGTAGTGCTTTGTGCGTGATTCGAACCCTACCTGTCAGGCTGACATGCGGACATTCTAACCACTACACTAGCTGGCTTCCACAGAATTTCTGGTTCAATTTTTAAACTGGTATGTATAGCGCACTTTTTGGGTGACTTATGGCACGACAGTATGAAGTAGTCAAACAATGTGTTTGAAATGGCAAAGGCCGACAATTTGTGGGAGATTATGTGCTTAATTAAAGTCATACCTAATTTTGTTAATTAATTAATTATAGCTAAATGAATTAGGCGTGCATATCGGTTTGAATGTAAAGCGTAAACAAATCGAGAAAAAGTCATCTCTGTATGTACATTTCAGCCCATTTTTTTTATGCATATGTTATTGAATAACACGGAGTAATTCTTCATTATTTGGATCTGTATCTTTTCCAGTCGTCTGGCAATCTTTCTGGTGTTAGGATCCAATTGAAATAGGATATTTCCCATACTGTTAGCCCGAGCGCTTTCGACTGCTTCCTCAGTCAACATCATGGGGTATATGAATTATTTTGAGTTTTTTTTTTTTTTATCTATGTTTTTTTTTTTTTTTGTGTGTTTTTGATCGAAATAATGAAGAAGAAGTATCCGTGTTATTCAATAACACATGCCTGAAAAATAACTTGCTGCCAAAATACATAACATTTAAACTATATATATATATATATATATATATATATATATATATATATATATATATATATATATATATATATATATATATATATATATATATATATATATATATATATATATATTGATATATTATATATATATATGATGCATATTATATATTTTGAGAGAGAGAGAGAGAGAGAGAGAAGAGAGAGAGAGAGAGAGAGAGAGAGAGAGAGAGAGAGAGAGAGAGAGTTATTTGGCTACAGTATCGACAGATTTCATTGTTATTACTAGTAAGTATTTGAATTTTAATGTAATGAAATATATTAAATTAGAAAGACTAACGAAATTAGATAATAACGCATATAAAAAGATTACGCTTATTTTACATTATATTTTTATTGGTCATTCATAGGATTGATTTTAATACTTTGGAGAATAAACCATAATATTAGAGATATTGATTATTTATTAAACCCGAGTTTGTTAAAACCAGTATGCAAATTAACCATACCTTATATTATGTAAATCTTTATTTCTTAGTGATATGTAAGACTCATTGCAGGATTTTAAACACTAATAACATGGGCCTTTCGGGTCCTGTGTTTGTTAATGTAAATTAACAGCGTTGGTCCCAGGGAGCTACCCCCCAGGCAACACCTGCCCCCTTGATTTAAAGGGGCAGGGCTGGGTTTATTGCCCAGTGCCTGAGGCGCCTCCCTTGAGGGGGAATGCCGACGGGATCAACGCATTTTTTGCACCTACCATGAGCTTCGGCTTGGGGTGGGCCCACATAAAAATGTCCTTGTGTCACGCCCTCATAAGTAGGATGAGAGGCAAATACCATAACATGGGCTATTTTGAGGTAAATCCAACTCAGATTTTCAGAGAGACATCTCAAATAAATAAGGTTTATGCTATGTATTAATGATTTTGACTTCAAAATTAAATACTCATTGATAAACTTACGCAAGGGTATTGTGACGTAAGCACTGACGTAGTTTAGGTTACAGACAGATCGACATAAATTCTCCATTAGGATAAGATAAGACATTATGAAATGATAAAAAGTAAGTAAAGACGACGGATTGGCCTATTACGGTATCAGCCAGACAACGAGGGCGTCTAACCCCTGTTCACTAGCGGATTGTTTTGTGGATATAAGCCATGCTACAATGCACCACTTGAATTTATAGATTGGGCGAGGTCACGTGGTTTAAACATCAGCCAATCAACGGCCCTAATGCGTTGATGGTTGACTACTTAATCACTGATACTGAGAGATGTCCATTTGCAATCACTGACGAAGGACTTGCGATACTGAGGAGCACCAAGGAACAACCAAAGGATTCTTTACTAAGGATTTCCACTGGAAAGCGCTCTTGCTTGAAGCCTAAACACTTGCCTACGTAGATTGTTTTTGCGTTTGAAGTGGAGCGTCTCAACTACTCACTTTACCGCTCAGATCCCTATGCGCTAAGTTGGCGAGGGTCGGTATTGAACCCGAAACCTTGTGGTTCCTAGTCGTATGCTCTACCGACTGCTAAACATTGACAGAGACACAAGAATTTATCATCACTACCATCATGTCGCGCAATTAGCACGGATATCCATGACAATATCTCGCCAACCCTCTCTATCATTCATTGCCCCCGGGAGGTCCTCTGCGCAGCATCCAGTATCCTCGCAGAGTTGGTCAGTGTAGGTCTTGCTGAGCGGCCCACACTAGCATGTCCATGTGTTGGCTTCCACAGGAGAACGTCGCTTATGCGTTCGTCCTTGCTCCTCCAGCAGTATCCAGCATGCCTTGTCCATCTCACTTGGATGGTTTGTGAGATAGGGGGCAGGTGGCTGTACAGTTGCTTCCTGTGGGGTGCTGTTTCCACGACTTGTTCAAGACCGCACGCAGCATTCTTGTGCAGCTCCTTCTAGCTTATTCTCAAGTGGTGCAGCCATACAACAGCACTGATACAATCATAGCTTGGAAGAATTATCGCTTTAGACACAAGATAGAAGGTAATGATTGAGACAATAATTCCTTTTGGTTTATTGTTCTATCTATTTATCTATTTTTGACAACGTTTTGCCGCCCGAGATTTTTCACATAAAGATCCAAAAGGGATGTGGAATATTCAGCGTGACCTGGACGGTAGTCTACCCCAGAGATAATTTGTACATTTTCATCTGAGCGCAAATTGAATCTGTGCCAGTCTATTCCATACGTCACTCGATTTCATATCTCTGTTTATTTTCATTACTTGTGTTTATTCTTTAACACCCGTCTCAGTTTTAATTGCTATTAATATATCCTAGCGTATTGCACCGAACTTTATCTATTTATCTATCTCATGTCAATCAGTATGAATATCTTCTCTTCTCTCATCTCTCTCTCTCGTCTATGATAGATAAGTATATAGATAGTATAGATATCATATATATATTAATATAGTAGTATCGTATATTATATATTATATATAGTAATATAAAACCTCTATTTCTCCCATAACATATATATCATTGAAATGTATATATATATATATTATATATATTATATATATATATATATATAAAGTAAATAATTTCCGACAATTTTTGATTATATAATATATATTATATATATTAATATATACAATAACATTACATAATAATAATTTATATAATACATTTATATTTATGTATACATATACCTTATATAATATATATATATATGTGTGTGGTGTGTGTTGTGTGTGTTTGCACAATTAATATATATTTTATGGTATATAACAAGATCCGATTTCAAATCCTGGACGAGACTGTTTGCATTTCACATTGCGCTAATACACTTGGAAAAATGTATGCATCGAACTACTATCCCCCACTATTGGTAAATAGTAGGGCAGACTTGACTCTTTAAACTTGGCTAGGTAACCATCTAGGAGAAGGAAAATTATTCAAACCGGTTAATCTCCGTTTAAGTAATCAACTCTTGTGTCACATCCTGCTCATGCGTAGGGATTGGTATATACCCTCACACACACATATATATAGAATATATAGATATATATAGCACACATATATATATATATACATACTATAAATATAAAAATGAACAATTATGATATATGTATATATACACACACACATATATATATATATATATATTGTGTGTGTGTGTGTGTGTGTGTGTGTGTGTGTTTAGTGTATGTAAAAGGAATGACTTACGTAAAATATTGGGTTGGTCTCAATATTTGTTGGTAGAAATGTTATTTGGATAGTCACGTTATAACAAATATAAAGGCTCAATACGTAAGTAGAGCGGATTTATTATTATTATAGTGTGTACAAGAAATACCTACTCGAGTTTCACCTAAGGATCTTCAGGGTTAAGATCCACTAATTAATCAAGATATTGATTAATTACAGTTACTGGATAATTAAAACATGACTCCGCGCAGTTGGCTGTAATTAATCAATATCTTGATTATTTCATTGGATTTAACCCTGAAGATCTTATTGGTGAAATCTCGAGTAGTTTATTTTTGTACACACTATAATAATATAATATAATGATTTATTCATCTATATTGCTCTTTCCGTTTACAAACCTGACACAATGTACATCGAGCTCTATCTACGGATTACCTGTATCACAACAGAAGAATTCCGCAAGTTAGGTTAACGAAGAACATAAAGTCAACGAGCTTAATGTCTTCGTTACCCTAATTCATTATAACTCTATATCAATGATATAGAGTACTTTATATTATATATATATATTATATATATATATATATATATATATATATATATGTAGAAGAATGATAAAGGAAAGAAAGTACAGAATGGATAATAAAAATTTAATCAATATCACTTACAATGTGTTTCGGTCAGGAGTTTATCTATGTGTACATTTTCAAACTATTTATTATATTAAATAAATTTTCACTCTGATGAAGGTCAAATTTCTTGTGTACGGAATACTTTTACATTTTTTCTATTATTATTATTTCATTTCATTTGTTTATTTATAATAATAATAGTTTGAATAATGCAACATAAGTAAACTCCTGACGAAACACTGTGTAAGTGATATTGATTAAAATTCCTCTTTATCCTTATACTTTCTATCTTTTATTCATCTTTCTACATACCGTCGGTTCAATTCCAATTCATTTTTCACACACACACACACACACACACACACACATATATATATTATATAATATATATATATATATATATTCCAGGTGAGATCCAGGTCATTTGGTATTAGGATGGTTCTAAGCAGGTCCTTTCTTCCAACGGTAAAATGTTAGAGAGTTCTGGTTGCGATTTGAGAGCTAATGTTTAATTTTTAAACATAGCAATATAATTAGGAAAGACAAAAGCTAAATATCGGTATTATGCGTTACGATGCCATTTCCACCCATAGGTATCTGACTATACCTATGAGCTTCGTCGGACCGCATTGGTACCATAATCGCATAATACACGATTTTTAAGCTTTTGTTTTTACTAATATATATATATATATATATATATATATATATAGAAAAGGTCCGAAAAATGTATTGTGTTTTTAGAAAATTTTTAAATTCTTTTTATCTTACATATGCAACACGTGTTTCAGATCTTCTGGTATCTTCTTCAGGCTTGTGATCAATAATATGAAAATTTTATAATATTTTCATATTATTGATCAAAGCTGAAGAAAATACCAGAAGATCTGAAACACGTGTTGCATATGTAAGATAAAAAGACTAATTTTTTTTTCTAAAAACACAATACATTTTGCGGACCTTCAATTTTATAAAATATTGAATTTTCTCGCGTTGGAACAGGACAACATTTTTAAATGTATATATATTATATATATATATATATATATATATATGTATTGCCATCACATACAGTCTTGTTTTGCCATTTATGAGTAGACAAGGCAGGCTGCTTCAGGCTGTGATCGGAACCAGACCTATTTGTTATCAGTCAGACATCTTACCACCGGCGCATCTTCACACACACTTTTTAGAAATGGTTAATAACATACTAGCCTTTAAGAATTTTAAATTTTAAGTTATCTTTCTCCTAAGATGGTTGCCTACCGGCTTCTATCATACAGCTTATTGAGAAGAAATAATTCATACAATTCTCAACGCTAACACCAGTTTCCTACAGACGATAAAGTTATCTTCGTATATATATATATATAAATATATATTATTATAAATATATATATATACTGTGTGTGTGTGTGTGTGTGTGTGTGTGTGTGGTCGTGTGGTAATTAAGCAGCATTTTTCTTGTAGGCATATATTGTTAAATAATGCAGACTTTTCTGTCTGCAAGTTTTGCCCTTTGTTTTTTTGTATTGCCGTGATTATTTTTGTAATATCTGGCGAAAAATTGGCTGATGTTTTGCCATATATCATATACAAGTACTTTTCCCCCTATCGTGGGTATTTTTTGAAACCGTACAACATGGGCTATTCCATTTTCCTATTATATAGGTTGTGTTTATTATTGTTGTTGTTATAATTTTTGTCATTATCTTACTTTTATCTATTATTATATATCTATAGTAATTATAGGCATTTTAGAAGTTGTGCATATCAAAGTTTATTTTTGTTTATGTTTGGATTTGTTGTGTTAATATGCGGTTCTAAGATTTTTAGTCTTGTTTTACCATTAAGAATCACAATATATTGTATATATGTATATATCTAAACATACTATAATATATTATTATATAAGTATATATTAGTTATTATTATCATTATTTATATTTTTAAGGCAATTACATTGGTATATCGTATATAAATGATAATTATGAAAATAATCATGACAAGCAAACTCGTGAATACAGCGTGCGATGTATACACTGCTGATGAGACTTAATAAGAGTGAAAACAGCTGTATCGGTATTCACTCGTCGCACGTGTCATTCGCCGAGTTTGCTGTCATGATTATTTTCAATATTATAAATTTTATACATATACGCATTGTAATTCTTAAAAATATAAATAATAATATACTTACTTGACAATGCTTAAGCAAATTATCAAATTACTATTGATATATATATTTATATATATATATATATATATATAATATATCACTATATATACTATAGTAAATTGAAATTGAATGAACAACGGCTATTACGACATCACGACTTCTGCGTGCGTTAAAAAAGAAGCGCCAGAGACGCGTGTTATAACATAAAAAAAATAAAACTGATATAAATTAACGACACAGAAACGCGTTTCCATTTCTGAAAAACGTCTCTGAAAGATAAAGTTTACTTTGAAATCGTAAGACTAAAAAATTTTTTGTTTTATTTTATATGCATTGATATTGCCTCCAATCATTAATATTAATAACATACTTACAATGCTTCAAGGAAATTACCAATTACTATTTATATATATATATATTATATATATATATAGTTTATAATATATATATATATTATCTTTGGTTTGATAGAAAATGAAACTGATTTTAAATTTGTTTAAAAAAAAAATAGAATAAAAAAAGTTCATTTTCTTCTTGAAATATTCAAAAAACGTTTTTTTAAATATTTTAATATTAGAAATTAACGTTTTTTTAACGTTTGAACTGCCGACCACGTCTTCGCACTTTATACATTATTTGATTAAGTATTGTTATAGCTCTAATTTAACTAAATTTTATGAGAGTTTATGCCTAAGATACAAATGTTTTATGCCCAAGATACAATGTTTATATGTCTAAGATGCAAATGTTTTATAGCCCAAGATACAAATGTTTTATGCCAGGATACAATGTTTTTTGTAGTATCAAATTTACTAAAATCAAATGTTTTATGCTAAGAACTAATGTTTATACAATGATACAAATGTTTTATGCACAAGATACAAATGTTTTATGCCTAAGATAAAAGTTTTATGCTTTTTTTGTTAATTTAATCATTTATCGAAAGAGAAAGATTTATTCAAATGGCAAGTTTCTAATGGTTGCAACAGCATTATTTTTTTTCTCTTTCTCTTTCTCTTTTCTTTTTCTTTTTAAATATTTCTGTAAATTTCTTTTAAACTTATGTTTCATTTTTTATTTTTTTGGGTCTAAGTAGCCTGATTTTATGCCTACGATGCAAATACGGATGTTTACGCTTTTTAAACATCTTTTCATATTTATTAACATTTTATGGAAAGACAAGGATTGTTACCATGGCGAGGTTCTAATGGCTGTAACAGCAGTATTTTTTATTTTATTTCTTTTTTTCTTTTTCTTTTTTTTTTCGTTTTCGTTTTCTTTTTTTTTTCGTTCTTTTTTAAATAATAATCTTTTTAATTTTATTAAAATTATTTTACATTTTTTTTTATTTTCTTTGGGTCACATACGAGGTTTGTCCAGAAGGCAACAAGACTGATCATGTTAAAAAAATAATTATTATGAATTTGAATTGCAAATTATCTTTATCTATTTCAAGATAGTTC
The DNA here is from genome assembly GCA_023376005.1 of Doryteuthis pealeii. NCBI lineage: Eukaryota > Metazoa > Mollusca > Cephalopoda > Myopsida > Loliginidae > Doryteuthis > Doryteuthis pealeii. The sequence goes on along the minus strand of CM042176.1, from coordinate 14,618,808 downwards.
CATCGAGAAGCCACTCACCAACAAACACTGCGGAAGTCATCAACTGCCACTACGTTCAGCTGGTTCGTCATGATCCATCGCATGTATTCAACCGTTCGAAATTGAGACCATGTAGGTGGGGGGGTCTGATTTTAGGAAAAAGGAAATAGTCACAATGATACGTTTGGTTTCTTTGTTTAATGGCATATCAACTTTCGTGGGTTATTTAATGCAAAACCTTCTTGTGAAGAACAGTAGTGGTACTATTATTAACCCATAGCTTGGGGTGAGCGGGGTCATACCTTTCCCAAGGGTATTAAAAGAGAAGATAAGAAAGGTTTGACTTGGTTTCTTTGTTTTAATGGCTCATCAACTTTCTTGGTTATTCAATGTCAATGTCATCCTTGTAGAAGAACAGTAGTGATGCAATTTAACCAATAGGGATGAATGGGTTCATGCCTTTCCCAATGGTATTAGTCCGAAAATGAATGTAATATTTCGAACTCTCTTACAACGATTACGCAGCCCGCTGTTACAAGGCCACGGGGAGCTTCATGTATATGCATACGTATATATATTTATATATACTGAGGCTGCGTAAAAGCCTATACATCGTGAGAGGAAAATTTCTTAAAAGAAAATTAGAGTACCTTATAAATAGATATTAATCTAAGTAATATAATTCTTTTTTTCGATCAATTCTCATCGGAGAAATACATTGTTAGATGTTTGAACGAACGTTGGAATTGTTGTTGAAATAAATTTTTTTGGGGGCGGTTCTAGCTGGTTACAAGGCACGGGGAGCTTCAATGTATATGCATACGTATGTAAATTTTATATATACTGGGACTGCGTAAAAGCGTATACATATGAGAGGAAAATTTCTTAAAAGAAAATTAGGGTACCTTATAATAGATTAAATCTAAGTAATATAATTCTTTTTTCGATCAATTCTCATCGGAGAAATCATTGAATAGATGTTTGGAACGAACGTTGGAATTGTTGTTGAAAAAGAAAATTTTTTCTCCCCTTTTAAACAGGAAGAAGGAATTTAGAGAAATTACGGACCGTGTGGAGGGTTCGAAAGTTTCTCGTCCACACACATTTATAAACTGTATCCACAATAAACTCTTCTAATCAAACCGACTTTGGAGGCTGCAGACCAACTTTAAGGAAGTCTAGAAAGGAACAAGTCATTATGTCCCGATTATGCATTGGTCATACAAAACTAACACACTCTTATATACTCAAACAAGAACAACAGCCACAATGTGAAACATGTCAAAACACCCTGAAAGTTAAACACTTATTGCTGGATTGCAGATTTTTTGCTCCCATAGAAACCATTATTTTAAAGCAAACAATATGAAAGATCTGTTTGAAAATGTTAACATAGAGGATATCTTCTCCTTTTTAAGGAAATAAATTATACCATAGAATATAGACATGAAACAATCAATGCCATACAATATAATTCCCAATAATGCTAACACATTGTTAAAACCAATTACTAAATATAATATATGAATACACAATATGTAAACACCCCAACCGCTAGGCATGATTAACCCTGGACGGGTTGATATGCCGTTAAAATCAATAAACAAACCAAACCAACACATTTATATATATACGTACGTGTGAATGTAATGGTTTGAAAAGTCAACTGAGACGACATATTATTGTATTTCTAATGCATATCAACCTTCGTGGGTTATTTAATGCCAAATCACCCTTCTAGACACAGTGTAATGACTATTTTCATCCATAGCTGGGGTTTTGTTTGGTTTCTTGTTTAATGGCATATCACTCTTCATAGGTTATTTAATGCAAAGCCAACCTTTAGAAAAAAACAGAATGGTACTAATTAATCCATAGCTGGGGGATGAGGTGATTCATACCTTTCCCAAGGGCATTAGTCCGTAAGTGAACATAATACCGCGTCTGTAATAGTAGTGAAAAGTAAAATAGGTGGCCTATTATTCGTATTAGCCCGGAACCGCGAGGGAATCTATCCCCTTTTCACTAGCGCTTGACCAGGGAGATTCTTTTTGATTCTGAGATCGAGCGCCACGGCCACCATATTATTTAAATTATCATTTGACCCCCTGTTCAACATGAGTAGAATGTGACAGAAGGTTGCAAGAAGAGGACATCCAGTAAGGATCGATCTCACTCTTCAGTAATAATGGATCTGCGAGATTAGCTTACTAACTATTACATCACGATGGGACACACAAGAATACTGCGTGCTACTGGATGCAGTATCCTACTGTATGGCCACTTTCCACCGATCTCGAGAAAAACCATCCAAGTAAGACGTACATTATGGGCACTACTGTAGAAGTAAGAACCAAATCATAAGGGTATTTGCCTTTCATCGCACTTATGAGTGGCACAAGGACATTTTATGTGGGATCTCCCACAAGCCATGACTCATGAGTGGTGAGTGCAAAAAATGCGTTGATTTCATCGGCATTCCCCCTCAAGGAGGGCGCCTCAGGCACTGGGCAATAAACCAGCCCTGCCCTTTAAATCAAGTATTGCCTGGGGGATAGCCCCCTTGTGATCAACGCTGTTAATAACTTTATCGGCCCAAGGCCGAAGCCACTGGACATAGGACCCGAAAGTCCTACATCAAGGTAACCAACTCGTAAGCGACGTTCTCCTCTAGTAACTTATACATGAAAACAGCAGTGTTGGCTGACCAGGAAAAACATTCATCAGCTCTGTGCAGACACTGGGTGCCGTCTCGAGGACTTACCAAGGTCGATGGCCAATAGGGACAGATGGTGTGTGTGTGTGTGTGTGGAGAGAGAGAGAGAGAGAGAGAGAGAGAGAGAAAGAGAAAGAGAGAGAAAGAGAGAGAGAGAGAAAGAGAGAGAGAGAAGGGGTATGGAGGGAGTCAGTGTCGCTTTGAGAGAGAGAGAGAGAGAGAGAGAGAGAGAGAGAGAGAGAGAGAGAGGGGGGTCAAAGGAATCCGTTCTATCGGCACGTCATGATGATGATGATGATGATGTAAACGTTGAAACGAATATAGTTATTTACTAAGCTTAGCTTAGATGTGGCACAAGGCCAGAAATATGTGGTGCCTAATGAGAATTGAACTCACTAACAATGGTTTGTGAACCTTGCTTGCTAACCATTACACCACTGCCCACGTTGAAACGAAATATGAGAAAAGCAATCTGTTCCTTGCAAATCTGACTGGAGTACCATAAGAATGCAAGGTAGTAATATCTTGTATGGTTGACCAACTGGGAGAGAGAGAGAGAGAGAGAGAGAGAGAAAGAGAGAGAGAAAAAAAGAGAGAGAGAGAGAGAGAGAAAGAGAGAGAGAAAAGAGAGAGAGAAAGAGAGAGAAAGAGAGAGAGAGAGAGAAGAAAGAGAGAAAGAGAGAGAGACAGAGAAGGAGAGAGAAAAGAAAGAGAGAGAGAAGAGAAATAGACAGGGAAAGAAAGAAAGAGAGAAAGAAGAGAGAGTGAAGAGAAGAGAGAAAGAAAGAAAGAGAGAGAGAGAAGAAAGAGAGAAGAAAGAGAGAAGAGAAGAAAGAGAGAGTGAAGACAAGAGAGAGAGAGAGAGAGAGAGAGAGAGAGAGAGAGAGAGAGAGAGAGAGAGAGAGAGAGAGAGAGAGGGTATTGAGGGAGTCAGGGGTCGCTTTGAGGAAGTTAAGATAAACTAATGATCGCTGGCTGGTTGGATTTTACGGCATGTCAACCTTTGTTGGGTAATTTTATGCCAAACACATTGTTTTATTCATTCTTGATGGTTACATTTTAATGAACTCATTTTTTTCTATTTAACCCATAGATGGGACCCTAACAGGTACTACCACTCCAGGCCAGGATGGACCTGGGAGCAATGGCGATGAAGAGGTACTCCACACTCCCCAGAACTCCAGAATTGGAACCTCACAACAAGATGCAGTTTAACGTCATACCCAGGACAGGAAGATCGCTGGAGTGTTAGTAAATTGAAAGATGATACCACATGAAAATTCTTTGGGGTGGAGAAGAAGAGTGGAAATCTAGTTATCATCCCCGTGTTGGGAACATGCAACAGGCTTTGATGAACAGAACGGGGAGAGGCAGTGTCAGTTGAGGACTTTCGGGGTTTATTTCCTTGTTGAGTAACATGATATTACAGGGTGACCCAGAAAAAAAATAGAACCCAAATTATTTATTTTCCCATTAAACTAACCCTAAACCCTAACCCTAACCTTAACCCTAACCCTAACCCCACCCTAGTTGAGTAACAGGATGACCCAGAAAAAGCAGAACCCACAATTTTGTAATAAAACTGTTAATTTTAATTTTAACTTTTTTAAAGTTTGAGTCCAACAAGAGTTAGGGTGTAGGGTTAGGGTTATGGTTGGGTTTTAGGGTTAGTTTAATGGGAAATAAATAAATAATTTGGCTTCTGTTTTTTCTGGGACGCTCATGTTACTCAACTAGGAAATAACCCTTTCGGGACTGTTTCCGGTAGCTGGGAGGGGGTAATGTCTTCGTCGGTGTGCGGCTTCCGAGGCAATTATCTTTGAAGGAGATAGAGGCGATGATACATTTCCCTGGCACAATCAGTCTCCTTGCTGGCTAGAGGTGCCTCGAACACTGTTCGTCTTTGGGAAGGAAATGATATGGACGAAGAAATATGGCGTCTCTTCATGTGAACATGTATTCCCGTAATCCGTGCCTTACAATTTCACGGCATACTTTATCGGCATGTCGAGCTTTATACGCAAGCGCAGAGGTAATGTGGTTGTCTGTTTCTGCCCAGCTGACCATGTCCAAAAATGTCGGCAGGGATAGGAGCCCTTTTATTCCAATATTAACGTCCATGCCTGTAAGAAAAAAGAAAACAGAGACAAATAGAAAGATAGACATTTAGAGTTTTGATACATAAAGGTTCGTATACGAAGAGCTCATTTCAATGTGCTCTGACAACAGATATATAAAGCTCAATTGAAGACACTTTAGGGAAAAGTGGATTCATGCCTTTCTGGTCTCAAACCAATCCCATCGCTTGGCTGTTTCTATTGTTTTTGGAATCATAATTACTTAGCTAAAGATTTCCAATTTCGTTGTTATTTACACTTAGCCTTAGGGAAAAGTAGATTCATGCCTTTGTGACCTGAAACCAATCCCATTGCTTGGCTGTTTCTATTGTTTTTGGAACCATAATTACTTAGCTAAAGATCTCCCATTTCGTTGTTATTTATACTTAGCCTTAGGGAAAAGTAGATTCATGCCTTTGTGACCTGAAACCAATGTGCTCTGACAACAGATATATAAAGCTCACTCGAAGACACTTTAGGGAAAAGTCGATTCATGACTTTCTGGTCTCAAACCAATCCCATCGCTTGGCTGTTTCTATTGTTTTTGGAACCATAATTACTTAGCTAAAGATCTCCAATTTCGTTGTTATTTACACTTAGCTTAGGGAAAAGCAGATTCATGCCTTTCTGGCCTGAAACCAATCCCATCGCTTGGCTGTTTCTATTGTTTTTGGGAATCATAATTACTTAGCTAAAAGACTCCAATTTCGTTGTTATTTACACTTAGCCTTAGGGAAAAGTAGATTCATGCTTTGTGACCTGAAACCAATGTGCTCTGACAATAGATATATAACTCACTCGAAGACACTTTAGGGAAAAGTGGATTCATGCCTTTCTGGCCTCAAACCAATCCCATTGCGCTTGGCTGTTTTTATGGAATCATAATTACTTAGCTAAAAGACTCCAATTTCGTTGTTATTTACACTTAAGCTTAGGGAAAAGTAGATTCATGCCTTTGTGACCTGAAACCAATGTGCTCTGACAATAATATATAAAGCTCACTCGAAGACACTTTAGGGAAAAGTGGATTCATGCCTTTCTGGCCTCAAACCAATCCCATTTGGCTGTTCTGTTTTTTGGAATCATAATTACTTAGCTAAAAGATCTCCAATTTCGTTGTTATTTACACTTAAGCTTAGGGAAAAAGTAGATTCATGCCTTTCTGACCTGAAATCAATCCCATTGCTTGGCTGTTTCTATTGTTTTTGGAATCATAATTACTTAGCTAAAGATCTCCAATTTCGTTGTTATTTATACTTAGCCTTAGGGAAAAACGGATTCATGCCTTTCTAGCCTCGAACTAAATACATCATGCCTTTGTGATCTGAAACTAATTCCAACGTCTGTCCGTTTCCATCCTGCAGGACATTAACCCTCGTTCCAGTGCCCCCCCCCGCATGGAGACAACGATTAAAATCCTTTTTATCTTGGTTGACATTCGCGCTAATTTGCAAAAACAATGACGCATATGTCAAGTTTATTTTAATTTTGTATCTATTTTGGTTTTAAATTGAAAACATCTTTAAGTAGAAAGGCCAAAATTACCTGAAGTAAATTGAATGCGAAGAAAAATGAAATTAGTTGCTGACAAAAACAAACAACAAAAAAAACACGTCTTTCTTTTTCTTTTTCTTTTTTTTTTTTTCGTTTCATTGTTAAATATCATCGCCATTATTACATTTTTAAAGTTTTGTTTTATTTTTAATTTAGAAGAAAAAAAAATTATATTTAAATCTTCGTTTACGTTAATCGCTTTTATAATAACAAATTTGATCAACAGCCATCTCCAATGTCGATTAAACAATCCTTCCCATCAGGCTTAGCGATTTTAATTTATTTCAGATAATTATTGAAAAAAAAAAAGAAAAAAAAGAAATAAAGAAATAAAAGAAAAATGTCATATTTTTGTTTCACTCGGTTATTTTAATAGCGTCTACGTTTTCATTTCTATTTTAATTTATTTTATAATTGAAAATCTATAATCGGGTTATAAAAAAAAAGCGTACTAATGCAGAATAGCGCGCAATAGATAACATCATTAGATTACGTATAAAAAGCTTTGGTGCTAATGCAGAATAGCGCACAAGAAACAATATCATTAGATTACGTATAAAAAGTTTTGGTACTAATGCAGAATAGCGCGCAAGATACAATATCATTAGATTACGTATGAAAAGCTTTGGTGCTAATGCAGAATAGCGCGCAAGAGACAATATCATTAGATTACGTATAAAAAGTTTTGGTACTAATCCAGAATAGCGCGCAAGAGACAATATCTCAGATTACGTATAAAAAGCTTTGGTACTAATGCAGAATAGCGCGCAAGAGACAATATCATCAGATTACGTATAAAAAGCTTTGGTGCTAATGCAGAATAGCGCACAAGAAACAATATCATTAGATTACGTATAAAAAGTTTTGGTACTAATGCAGAATAGCGCGCAAGAGACAATATCATTAGATTACGTATAAAAAGCATTACATTTCACGGAAATCTTTGAGGGGTTAGAGTTAGGCTCCTTTGGCAGTTTCCATAATCGGTACTAGTGCAGAATAGCGCGCAAGAGATAACATCATTAGATTACGTATAAAAACATTACATTTCACAGAAATACCCGAAACCTTTCAGACGTTAGGGTTAGGGTAAGGTTTAGGGTTAGTTTTAGGATTAGGGTTAGTATTAGGGTCAGTGTTATGATCAGGGTTAATGTTAAGGTTAGGTTTAGGAGTTTCCGTAATCTAATGCTATTTATACGTAAAATGCGATTCTAATGATATTATCTGTCGCGCACTATTCTGCATGTGAACCAAAAAAGGTATGTCTCTTAATCTCGATGGTCAACCCCCCCCTGCAGGAGAGTAAGATCCCCACCCTTACAAAAAGGGGCGCCCTGGGCAGTTATTTGCATAACCCGTTTCTCATGGGTAGGATCTGACAGGATGTAACACAAGGTAGCTATTCAGTAGGAATGGATCTGCGAAAATAGTTTGCTAACAATTACATCACGATAAGATACCCCTTATACCCAACCCGTTCGCCACAGGCAGGATATGACACAAGGTCAAAAGTATGGGGCATCCAGCGAGGATCGATTTCGATATATAAGGGTGATGGATCTGCGAGACTAGTCGATGAGTCGCTCTTATAATATCCAACCCGTTCCACATAGATAGGATGTAAGACAAGGTAGTAGGTACGGGGCACCCAGCGAGGATCGAACTCGCTATTCAGTGGTAATGAATCTGCGAGACTAGTCTGCTAAACAATACACTACGATGGAACTACCTTGTCCTGGTAAGTATTTACCCAAACCGTTCGTCATGGGTAGGATGTGACACAAGATAGCAAGTATGGGTCGTCCAGCGAGGATGGAACTCGCCTTCAAGGAGTTTGGAAGTGAGACTGGAGGAATTGGATAATTAGAAGAAGATGCCACCCAGACAATAACATTGTCCAGATCGGCTAGAATACCCAGAATAATCCTGGAGACTCGAGGAAACTTGTTGTCACTCAGACTTCAGTGAAAGACTCCGAGCTAACACTGACGTGAAAACACGAAAGAAGTGAGATAATACAGTGAAAATGAAAGAGAGCGAAAAGATCGACAAATACTTAGACCTTGCCAGAGAACTAAGAAAAGTTTGGAACATGAAGGTGAAGGCCGTACCAATTGTAATTGGGGCCCTTGGAACGATTCCCATGGATCTGGAAAAGAGTCTGGATGAATTGGAAATCAGAGGAAGAATCGAGTCCATCCAGACTACAGCATTGTTGAGATCGGCTGGAATACTCAGAATAGTACTAAAGACCTGAAGAGACTTGCTGTCACTCAGCCTCCAGTGAACCATTGGCTACGACAGGTGTGAAAAACCCGAATGGAATGAGTTAATAATAATAAATTGTTTGGGAGTTTGAGATAAAGACGGATCACCCTATCCCAGCCAGGAGACCAGACCTAGTGTTGATTAACAAAAAACAAAGAGAACGTGTCAACTGGTGGACTTTGCATTCCAGCAGATCACAGAGTGAAGTTGAAAGAAAATGAAAAGATGGAAGAATATCCGGACCTTGCCAGAGAATTGAAAAAGCTGTGGAATATATGAGTGAAAGTGATACCAATTGTAATTGGTGCACTTGGAACGGTCCCAATAAACTTGGAAAAAAGACTGGAGTATCTGGAAATCAGAGAAAGAATTGAGACCATCCAGACTACTGCACTGCTGCAATCGGCTAGAATACTCAGAAGAGTCCTGGAGACCCGAGGAGATTTGTTTTCATTCAACCTCCAGCGAAATACCAACAGCTAACGCTGATGTGAAAAACTAAGAAAAGTGATAATAATAATAATAATAATAATAATAATAATAATAATAATAATAATTTTCAAAAAATGGACCTTGCCAGAGAACTGAAAAAGTTATGGAATATGAAAATGAAAGTGATACTAATTGTAGTTGGTGCACTTGGAACGTCGTGTTCCCTCGGTGTAACAGTTTTTTAAAGAAAAAGAAATACTTCAAATTCAAAAATAGAAAAATTCTCTTTTTCAAAAGGAAGAGTTTTTAACCGTTCATGGTCGATTAGTAACGGATTTTTTCAGAAAAGAAATGTTTTTATTTAATTATTTAAAAAATTACTTTTTATGTAAAATATGAATGGTGTAAGGGTGTATTGGAATAAGGTGAAATTTAAATTTGTTAGGAAGTGTATGTCTAAAATGGTTATGTGAAAGGGATTTTATGATTTCTGAGTACAAGTGTCGCTAAATATGGAGATATATTAAAAAAGCCTTGTCTTTGGGGGATGATTTGATGTGTGACAATAACGCAAGATTCCATAATTCTACGTAGTGTTCTATTGTGTATGTGAGTTAATATTTTGGCACCTTTAAAATCAAAGGTATGTTTTGTGTCTATAAAATGTTTAGCTAGGGAGTTGTTTAGAAAACCTCGTTTGATATGATATCTATGTTCTGTTCTAAATCTCACACACACACACACACACACAACACACACACACACATATATATATATATATATGAATTGATATATATATATATATATATATATATATATATATATACATGAATTGATATATATATATACATGAATTGATATATATATATATATATATATATATATATATATATATATATATATATAGGATATTAATCCGACATATATATATATAAATATATATATATATATATATATATATATAAATTCATTATAATTATTCATCATTTATATATAAGTAATTATATATAAATATTTTTCGCAGATTAAGAGTTACACATGCACACAAGTACACACACACACACACACACCACACACACACACATATATATATACATACATATATATATTATATACATATATATACATACATATACATATATACATACATACATACATTATATATATACATATATACATACATATATATATACTACATATATATACATACATACATATATATATATATATACATATATATATATATATATATATAATATATATATATATATACATACATACATACATATATACATATATATATATATATACATACATACATACATACATATATATATACATACATACATCTATATACATATATATATATATATATATATATATATATATATATATATATATACACGAGCGCAAATGTAAAAAAAGCCTCTAATAACAATCATTACATCAGGAAACAGCTAATCCTTAAAATGATTCGAATGATATGATCACGTGAGGTCAAATATTTACAAAAGAATTAAAGAAAGAAAATAAAATAATGGAAGAAATTAAAGAAATTCAGAAATAATGAAATTGAAGGAATAAAATAAAGAAAGTAAAGGAAGAAAGAAAAAATGAAAGAAAGGCAGAAAATGAAGGAGAAAAATAAAGGAAGAAAGAAGGAAATGTTAAAAGAAAAAGGTGAAGAAGGAAGGAAGGAAGGAAGGAAGGAAGGAAGGAAGGAAGACATAAAGAAAATGGTGAAGAAAGAAAGAAAGAAAGAAAGTGAATGAAGAAAGACATAAAGAAAATGGTGAAGAAAGAAAGAAAGAAAGTGAAGGAAGAAAGACACATAGAAAATGAAAGACAAAAAATTAAGGAAAATGAAAAAAAAAAGTAAGAAAGAAGGAATACGTAAAACATAAAAAACAGATAGAAACTGAAAGAAAGAAAGGAAAGAAAGAAAGAAAAAGAAAGAAAGAAAGAAAGAAAGAAAAAATAGAAGATAGAGAATTAAGGAAGAAAGAAAGAAAGAAAATGAAGAAAAGAACTAAAAGGAAGAAATTAATAAAAAAATGAAGAAAGTAGAAAGAAAGAAAATGGAAAACAAAGAAAGAAAAAAGAAAGAAAGAGAAAACTGAATGAAGAAAGAAGGAAAAAGGGGAAAGAAAAGTTAAGAAAGAAATAAGGAAAATGAAGAAAAAACGTAAATGAATGAAAAAAGAAAGGAGAGAAAAGAAAGGGAGAAAGAAAGAAAGAACGAAGAATGAAAGAAGGAAATACTAAAATAGATGGAAGACAAATACAAACTGAAGGAAAATAGACAGAAAACGGAAAAAAGAAAGAAAAATAAAAAGCAGATAGAAAATGAAGGAAGAAAGAAAGAAAGATGAACGAATGAAGAAATAATGAATGTAAAAGAAGAAATAACCAAAGGAAGAAAATAAGAAGAAAAATGATAGCAAATGACTAAAGAAAGAAAGAGAAAAATGAATGAAAAAAGAATGAAAAAGAAGAAAGAAAATTAAGGAAAAATAATGAAAATGAATAAAGAAAAAATGTAAATGAATGAAGAAAGAAAGTAGAAATTAAGAAGAAAGAAAGAAAACGAAAAAAAAAGATAGAATGAAAATTAAGAAAGAAAGAAAATGAAGATAGAAAAAAGAAGGAAAATAAAAGAAAGATGAAACACAAAGAAAGAAAGAAGAAAAATGAATAAAAAAGAAAGAAGGAAAACGAAAGAAAAAGAAAATTTAAAGAAGAAAGATGAATAAAGAAAAAGAACAATGAAAGAAAGAAAGAAAGAAAGAAAGAAAGAACGAAACAAAACCGCCATTCCTTGTTACCATGGAAACCGCTAATAGCATCTTTGTGACGATGCGGATGATATAATCACGCGAGGTAGAAATATTTACAAAAGAAAAGAAAGACAGAAAGAAAGAAAGAATTAAAGAAAGAAAAAAAAGAAAATGAGAAAGAAAGAAAGAAAAAAGATGCTTTTGCAGGTTACCAAGGAAACGGCTAATAGAATCCCTGAAAGATGAAGATCTGTTAATAATCTTCATGTTTCAAAATTCTTGGAAATCTTCGCGCCAAAATCGGTACGACAGATTCCTATCTTCTAAAAGCTCTTTGACAAAGAAAAATTTTCGTGTATGCAGAGATAAAAACGTGATTTTATTTATGTTGTATTGTCAAACGCATTTCGACTAAGAACCCCTGGGAAATCGGCTCGAGTAATGGAGGGGGTGTAATAAAGACACGATGTCTATAGAAATATACACAAGTTAACCCTACCCCCACAAAAAAGACTAAAGCAAAAGATAATTTTCAAAAAAGCGACAGTGCTGTATATTGATAAACCGTTGTTTTTTAGACGGTTAGTGTAGAGTTAGATTTTGAAGTAAAAATCGTTAAAATTCAAAATCCCTAGGGTTATATGATTGATAGGAAATAACCTTTTGGTGACCTTCTAGCTGGTTACATACATACTGTGGGAAAGAAGTCCCCAGAGCTTAGTCATTTAGTTAAGCGAGAGACGCCATGATGTAAGCATCGTGTTCCTTTCGACTCGGCCGCGGTTGAGAAAGTCTGGATCTAAATAAAAGAATGTGATCACTAAAAAATAAGCCTCGTGTTGTCTCTGCAAAAGGCAGCCTTGACAAACCATCTTAAAGTCAGACCAGCATCTCAAAGTCAGGCCAACATTTAAAGTCAAGCCAACATCTTAATATCAGGCCAGCATCTTAAAGTCAGGCCAGCATCTGAAAGTTAGGCCAACATCTTAATATCAGGCCAGCATCTTAAAGTCAGACCAGCATCTTAAAGTCAGGCCAATATCTTAATGTCAGGCCAACATCTTAGTCAGGCCAACATCTTAAAGTCAGACCAGCATCAACATCTTAATGTCAGGCAGCATCTTAATGTCAGGCATCTTAAAGTCAGGCCAACATCTTAATGTCAGACCAGCATCTTAAAGTCAGACCAGTCAGGCCAACATCTTAAAGTCAAAGTCAGACCAGCATCTTAATATCAGACCAGCATCTTAAAGTCAGGCCAGCATCTTAAAGTCTGGCCAGCATCTTAAAGTCAGACCAGCATCTTAATATCAGACCAGCATCTTAAAGTCAGGCCAGCATCTTAAAGTCAGACCAACATCTTTATGTCAGACCAGCATCTTAAAGTCAGGCAATATCTTAAAGTCAGGCCAGCATCTTAAACTCAGACCAACATCTTAATATCAGACCAGCATCTTAAAGTCAGGCCAGCATCTTAAAGTCAGACCAACATCTTTATGTCAGACCAGCATCTTAAAGTCAGGCCAACATCTTAATGTCAGGCCAGCATCTTAAAGTCAGGCCAGCATCTTAAAGTCAGGCCAACATCTTAAAGTCTGGCCAGCATCTTAAAGTCAGACCAGTATCGTACAGACTACAGAACCAGACATTTAGAAGAAGTGAAGATAACAGACTACACAAGTAAGCTACTCGATCACGTTCAAGTAAGTAAGAAAATACTTAAATATACTGGAGACATATATGAATGCCTCTCATCACCTCATAAGAAGAATAGAACTCTATCGCCATTCAAATACCCAGAACAAGGAATATATAACAAAAGAACATTAATTTCAACTTAATTTTTCAGTTGATTTTTTCTTCTCACTCGGATCTCCGTTTGCGACAACAAGGTTTGAACGTTTGTACCGTTTACAACAGAGGAATTAAAAACAACATAAAGTAATTGAATTAAATTAAAATCTTATTATAATGGAGATTGTGGGTTTTTCTGTCTGTAACCGAAACTATATTACTATACAAGTCACAATTTCTTTGTTATTTACATCACAATCTCCATGATTTTATTTTTCATTTAAACCTCAATTATTAGTAAAATTGTTTTACATCATTAAGACTGTTAACAATATCTACATACTAATAACATGCAATTGTATTTATATATACAACAAAATAGCGGTTCACAGTGTGAATGGGAAGGCTAATTTGCATATTGATCTTAAATATTTGATTTTAATAAATATATGCTTAGTATTATTGATTTCTAATTGTTTGGTTTTATTTTAATGAATATGAACAAAAATCTCGGGGATAAATCTTAAAAGAAATCCATTAACAAGAAGAAATAACTAATATTATTCTTTACTTCCTATTTTAACTAAATAGTTAAATTAGGAAAATTTACCAATGAAAAACGGGAGTAACGGAAAATGATGGAAGAGTTCATTTCAAAGTTGTTCTATTTTCCGATTATACCCCCTCTGTTCCAAATATTTTTATCTGAATTCTTATTCAGTTTCATTAGCCTTTCTAATTTAACATGATATTTTATTATATTAAAACTTAAATACTTGCACCCGGAGGGTGCATATATTTGCTAGTAAAAATAAAAATAATAAAATTATTTTTCTTTGTATTATCGAAATATCTAAAAATATCATTTCTGAAACGTAGCCAACGGGGAAAAATTATTTATTCAATTTTTAATGAATTTTTAAATTGAAATTATTATTGTATTTTTTTATTTAGTATTTCTCTGAATGTTTGAGATGAGGCTTGAAGATTAGTATTATCTGCGTTATTCGGACTATTGTCCCCATCTTCATTGTTATTTGTACAACGTTTCGCCCGATATACCCTCCGGCCTTCTTCAGGTATTTCTTGTTGGACTCGGGAACCTTCTCGGACTCGGGAACCTTCTTTTATTTAGTGTTTTGGTATTCAAAACACTGAATGAAAACACAATAACACATCAAGATATTGATTTGTTTATGTTTAAAAACATGCAAATTTTAATTTTGAAATATCTTGGTGAAGAATATGAATAAAATGTTCATATATTTTGCAAAAAAGCTAGTTTCGGTGATAGCGAATATATATATATATATATATATATATATATATATATATATATATATATATATATATAAAGTTAAACCTAATGAGTCAGATATACGTACTAACTGTTTCGCTTAGTAGCTCATTAGAACAAGAATTTTGCCCTGATGAGCAACTAAGCGAAACTGTGAGTAGGTATATCTGACTCATTAGATTTAATTTTATTATTTGCTCAACTTAGGTATTGAGCACTTTTTACTTTTTAGCTTTAGATAATCCTAGCAGTTTATATATATATATATATATATATATATATATATTATATATATATATATATATATATAATTTTTTTTTCTTTTGGCCAAGTGTTATAGTATTAATCGATTATTTTCTTGTTTTTTTTTCTTTTTTTCATTTTTACCCAGGTGAAGTTTTTTTTACCGCAAGGGTTTACCAATAAATTTGGTATATATATATATATATATATATATAGTTTTTTTCCGTAGTTAGGGTCTTTCCATGTGTGGTTTTAACCAAGCTGATGCAGGTAGACCATATATATATATATATATATATATATATATATATATATATATATATTATATATATATATATATATATATATATATATATATATATATATATATATATATATATATATGGCGCCAAGCTTTTCAAGAATTTTGAAACATGATTATTAACAGATCTTCATCTTTCAGGGATTCTATTAGCCGTTTCCTTGGTAACCTGCATAGCATCTTTTTTTCTTTCTTTCTCCATTTTCTTTCTTTCTGCCTTTATTTTCTTTTGTAAATATGTCTACCTCGCGTGATTATATCATCCGCATCGTATATATATATATATATATATATATATATATATATATATATATATATATATATATATATATATATACTTTGTCGAAGGAGTCAATGGTTATTGTAGGAAATATGACACAACTAAATACAAAAAAAAACGAAAAGAAAAATATTTACAAAAAGAGAAAGAACATTAATTTCAACTCAATTTTCAGTTGCTTTTTTCTTTCTCACTCGGATCCCCGTCTGCGACAACGAAGCAATTACGAGGCAAAAGCAATCTTCGAACCTTTGTACTGTTTACCATGAAGTTATTAAAGAAAAAAAAACATAAAGTATCTGAATTAAAAAAATTTTAGAATTTTAAAAAATTATTTTTTCTGTTATTTACTTATCTAAACGTAGCCAATAAAAAATTGTTTAAAAGTTAATGTACAATTTTGAGTACCAATCTAGAATGAATATAACAAAAAAGTCTTCGGCATAAAATGACCCAAGATACCAACCAACCACCAACCAACCAATATCCATCATGAGCAGGATGCTGCACATGGTCAATTTGTAAGCGTAGTTTAACAGGGTTGAATTTAGAGTTTTCATTCTCTTAAACCGCTTGCGATACCAAGGTTAGAGTCCACATTGCACTACTATTTACTTATAGATGTATATATATTTATATTGTAGCGAGATCGAAGGGCAAAACTCACGAACCTGTGATGAGCCAACAACGGTCCGTCGATCGAAGAGACAGCGGGTGGCATGTTGCACGTGTGGGCGGAAGAAGAAAAAAAAACATGTGATGAGTCCGACTAGTTGTGGAGGTAAAAATCGTGAGTGTCCTTGAGGCGGTAATTTATAGTGGCAAGTCACGTAGCTGGCGAGACGAGAGTTGTGACGTCTCGGCCAGACCGAGTATAAAAGAACAGTGGTGATGGGGCAAAGGATGACGACCTTATTTTTTTAAGATCTTCACAAATGTTACGGTGTCTTTGGTAGAAGCAGAAGTGAATTTCGTTAGAGTCACATTGCACTACTATTTACTTATAGATGTATATATATTTATAGATGTATATATATTTACGGTATACATATTTACGCCCGTACTGTGAATAATGTTAAGTATTTACCCAACCCGTTCGCAGGTAGTAGGAAATGATACAAATTAGCAATTATAAAGCATCCAGCGAGGATCGAACTCGCTATTTGGTAGTAATGGACCTCTGAGTCTAACTTTTACAACAATGGAACCCTCCGATCAATTGTGGCCGGTGACGTCAAGCCCTAGCATCTATATGATTATCCCAACCTTATTGCCTTTTTGGCCAGCCCCAACCATTTTTATCATATGTATATTTACCAACCCCCCGCACGAGCAGGATGTGACACAAGGTTAATTTCTTAAGCGGAGTCCAGCAGGTTTGAATTCAGAGTTTTCCTTCTCCTAGACTGGTTGCCTACCAAGGTTAAAGAACCCAGTCTGCCCTGCTATTTACCCATAGCTGGAGGGAGAGTAGGATTCATACTTTTACCAAGGGTATTAGCGCTAAATGAAATGCAATTACCACGTCCAGGATTTGAACTCGGGGCAACGAGTCCATTTCCCATGACTTTAACCATTACACCACGCGCTTCCATTTTTATCATATACATGCTAGAAAGCAGTGGCTGAGGATGTTGATTTCATGGGAATGACGTTAAACTATTGGATACCAAAGTACTAATTCGGGAGCTCTGGAGAATGAGGATTACTCCTTCATCACCATTACTCCCAGGTCGACTGTGATCCGGAATGCTAATCCTGTTAGGATCACATCTATTAGTTAAATAGAAAAAAAAACATGAGTTTAAAATGTATTTGTAGGGACCGTTGTTGTTTGGTGTTTATGTAGTTGAAGAAGATTCGAGTTTTGATCCCCACAATTTAAATGTATAAGACTACGAAAATGAAGTTTCCGTAGAAAAAAAAAGAAGAAGACAAAATTGATAAAGGAAACAAATTTTATATACATTAATTTACAATTGGTATATTCAATTGTTCTTTTAGCGATGTTGCCGACTGTATGTGTCTGTACGTAGTTGTGTGTGACTAGTGTGACATGTATTGTTTATATTTGTGCGATTGGTTATGTCAACATTGTATCAGTTCTTTAAAACAATGTCTGTGATTGAAATTTGTTTTTTCTAGAGAGAGAGAGAGAGAGAGAGAGAGAGAGAGAGAGAGAGAGAGAGAGAGAGAGAGAGAGAGAGAGAGAGATAGTAAACGAAAAAATAGACGGACCTGTTGAGTCGTATTTTATGTTTTCGGACAGCGTCTTCTCCCCATTGTGTCGAGTTGGGAAGAGCGCCCGTTCCCATTGTCGAGTTAGGAGCATCAGCTCCAACTCTGTCGAGTCGGGAAGAGCGTAAGCTCCCACTGTAGTTTTTCAGCTAAAAGGGTCTTTTTATAATTTTAATTATTCATAAAAAATCAGCTGATCTTTGTGCATTCCATTGGAAATCGGTAGTTTTCTAATGACGTAGATATAGCCATCGGAATGTTCAAATATCAGCTGATTCTGTAACTTGTGGCATTCCAATGACCGTTCAGTTTTCTATTGATATAAATATCATCATTGGAATATTCAACTATTATTTCTCGTTTGTAAACACTCCTTTGTCCTTAGATTATCTACATTGTAAACAATTATCTATTGTTTCTAAAATATTTCCAAACTAATATTATTTCGATTATCTTTTGTTTACCTAATTTCTAAACTTAACTTATATAATTGTAAAATTAGTTGTTTAAGATAACTTAATTATTTTAACAATATATTTTTGAAGGCAAAATAATGCAATTTATGTTGAAAAACATATTTATTTAATTTTTTTTCCTTTTTTTTCCTCTTAATATTTTCAGGCTAGGCCCATCTTCAGAGAGTTGAAAAGTTTCCATCTGTGTTTGTTAAACTCAGCTGTGGTATTAAAAACAAAAAGGAAAAAAAGGAAAAAAAAAAAAAAAATGTTTTTCAACATAAATTTGCATTATTTTGCCTTCAAAAATATATCATTACATTTTAATTAATGCTTCTAACACACTATAAAAAAACAAACTTTATTTTAAATATCTTAATTTATTCAATTCCACATGCCGTAAAAATATAGGGGCCAAATCCCTATATATTTAAACAATGAGTGTAAAAAATTGAGTACTCATCACTAATGAATAAAACACAAACGTATTCGGCCTAAAATGACCCAATGGTGTGACACGCTGTAAAATCCAACCAACCAACCAACCACCACGCGCAGGATGCTACACATCACTTTGTAAGCGTAGTTTAACAGGGTTGAATTTAGAGTTTTTATTCTCTTGAAGCGCTTGCAACCAGCGAGGATCAGTTGTAATGGATATGCGAGTATAGCTTGTACACCACAATGGACCCTCCGATCAATTGGTCACGTCAAACTCTAGCACCTATATGATTGTCCCAATGAGGCGCGTGGTCTAATGGTTAGAGTCATAGAAAATGGACTCGTCAACGCGAGTTCAATTCCTGGACGAAGCTGTTGGAATTTCACATAGCGCTAATACCCTTGGGAAAGGTATGAATCCAATTCTCCCTCCAGCTATGGTAAATAGCAGGGTAGACTGGACTCTTTAACCATGACTAGGTAACCAGTCTAGGAGAAGGAAAACTCTGAATTCAAACCTTGTTAAACTCGCTTAAGAAATTGTGTCGTATCCTGCTCGTGCGGGGGAGTTGGTAAATATATATATGATTGTCCCAACCTTATTGCCTTTTGGTAAGCCCTAACCTTTTTTTATTATATATGTGCTAGAAAGCGGTGGCTGAGGGTCTTGATGTCCAGGGTATGGTATCCATCGAGGATCAAACTCCTATTCAGTAGTAATGGATATGCGAGTATAGCTTGTACACCACAATGGAACGCTCGTTTTTGACGGGAAGTATGCGAGAAAATAAATTTAAAAAATCAGAGAGAAGCAAACATTGTCAAAGACGAGATTCTGAAAAATGACGTGTCTTGTTTGTCTTTTTTTATTTATTTTTTTTATTTCAAGTTCTAATTTTTAAATGTCGATGTTTTTTTTTAACTTAAAAAAAAAAGTTCAAACTGTTGCCATTGGGGAAAAATGTTTTCAACAATGACGTCATGTCAAGGTCACAACTTGTTAAGATGGAGGAAGAGGCTATTAATTTCTTGTTTTCCAGTCATGCTGAAATATTCACTTTTTTAGGTGAAGGTTTTTGAATTTGTAAGGATTCTAACAATTGCATATCTCAGTCGGCAGAGCGTCTGCCTAGGAACCATAAGGTTCCTGGTTCGATACCGGCCCTCGCCAACTCAGCGTATTAATATAGTTGCATGCAAAACATCGATCGATATATAAACAAATCTAATATCAAAAAATATTTTAAATCAAATTTTTAATTTAATCAAATAAAACTAAAAATAATCTTAATACGCTCGCATGCAATTGCAATGATAAAAAGCAGAGTTATGTCCCCTTAACCGTAAATGCCGAAATGGTGTTTAATTTATAAAGCTACTGTAAACAGTAGAAATAATTGGAAAATGGTATACATTGGATCCACACAAGATATTTTCAAAAATAGATTCTACAATCAAAAAATCTAGCTTTAGTAATATAAAATAAAGGTACAGCATATCTTTCTCCAAATAAGTCTGGGACATCAAAAATAAATACGGTATAGATCCTATCATTAAATGGGAAATTAAAAAAAAACCTGGTGCTCCAATCCAGGTGATAGATTCTGCTACTTATGCTCGGAGGAAAAATTAGCAATAGCGTGCTATACCAACACCAGGGAACTTTTGAACCGAAGATCAGATTTTTTGGTAAATGCATGCACAGACGTAAATGGCAATTATGACAACTCCAGCTAAATTAAAAAAAAAATTAATAAAAATTACAAAAAAATTTCTTAAGTGGAGTTCAACAGGTTTGAATTCAGAGTTTTCCTTCTAGACCGGTTACCTAACCAAGGTAAAAGAGTCCAGTCTGCCCTACTATTTATCCATAGCTGGAGGAGAGTAGGGTTCATACCTTTCCCAAGAGTATTAGCGCTAAGTGAAATGCAATTACCGCGTCAGGATTTGAACTCGGGGCGACGAGTCCATTACCCATGACTTTATCCATTACACCACGCGCTTCCACACAAATGCATATACATACAAATTTATCTATCTATCTATCTCAGTCTCTTCATCTATATCTATCTCAGTATGTCCACATCTATCTATCTATCTATCTATCTATCTCAGTATGTTCCTATCTATCTATCTATCTCAGTATATATATATATATATATATATATATATATATATTATATATATATATGTGTGTGTGTGTGTGTGTGGGTGTTTGCTATGGCTTTTTTAGCCGACAATTTTTGGAGAATATGTGCTTAATTGAAGTCGTACCTAATTTTGAAAATTAATTATTTGATAATTAATGAATTAGGCGGGCATGCATATTCAAATGTAAGGCTAAACAAATCGAGAAAAATCAATCTCTGTATGTACATTTCAGCCTATTAGGCTCATCAACAGAGCTATAGACAGGAAGACTGCTTTGTCAGGGTTCGAATCACACACAAAGCAGTCTTCCTGTCTATAACTCTGCTGATGAGGCCTAATAGGCTGCAATGTACATACAGAGATTGATTTTTCTCGATTTGTTTAGCCTTACATTTGAATATGCATGCCCGCCTAATTCATTAATTATCAATTAATTAATTTTCAAAATTAGGTACGACTTCAATTAAGCATATATTCTCCATATATATATATATATATATATATATATATATATATATATATATATATTAGTATGTTCCTATCTATCTACCCACACACAAACACACACACACATACAAATGCATATCCACAAACAAATATCTATCTATCTATCTATCTATCACAAACTTTGCTTATATCTATCTCAGTATATCCACATCTATCTACCTCCGTATCTATCTATCTATCTATCTATCTATCTATCTGTCTGTCTGTCTGTCTGTCTGTCTCAGTCTTTTGATATCTATCTATCTATCTATCTATTCCCTTCAAATATATTCCACAACTAACGCACCTGTTGTCTAGAAATCTCATTAACCTATAAAAATTTCCTCAGCTGACGGATAATATTAATGGCAAATCTGAACGTATTTTTTAGTGATAAATTATTCTGTACTGCATTTGATTACCATCACCCCAGTTAACACATTCCAGTTATTTGGGAAGATCGTATAGCTCCAAACACCTTTGGATCGTATTATCTATAGATTAATACACGTGTTCCTTAATTGTACACATTTACCAACCCCTTCACACGAGCAGGATGTGACACAAGGTCAATTTTTTAGGCGGAGTTTAACAGGTTTGAATAAAGAGTTTTTCCTTCTCCTAGACTGGTTGCCTAACGAAGGTTAAAGAGCCCAGTCTGTCCCGCTATTTACCTATAGCTGGAGGGAGAGCAGGTGGATTCATACCTTTCCCAAGGGTATTAGCGCTATATAAAATGTAGACAGCCCCGTCTAGGATTTGAACTCGGGTCGACGAATCCATTTCCTATGATTCTAACCATTACATTACGCACCTCCAATTTCACGACCGTTATCATCTTGCAACACCCTCTGGTTAAAAATAAAACCGTCCAAATCGTCCAAGATGAAATGCAAAAAAATCTAAATTCTGATTATCTGGTGTTGCTTATCCACCGAATTTCTTATTTCTTTCTTCTGAGTGTTGTCATCTCAGCTAAATAATGGACCATTCCGTTTTTTTATTATAAAGAAAGAAAGGGAAAAGAAAGGACATGCCATACAGAAAAATATAATAGCAAAGAAAGAAAGAGAGTAGTGCGCTGTAGCGATAACGCTGATCTGTTTCAATCAAATATAATGAAAGGATGAAAAGAAGGAAAGAAAGAAATGAGATAGAGATAGAGAAAGAGAAAGAGATAGACAGAGAGAGAGAGAGATAGAGATAGAAATAGATTGAGATAGAGATAGATAGATAGATAGATAGATAGATAGAGAGAGAGAGAGAGAGAGAGAGAGAGAGAGAGAGAGAGAGTTAAATCAAGATTATCATATGTTTTACATATTGAACTATTTTCTCCAATAGCTCTTAAGTAAAGTAAAAGTAAGTAAAGTCGTCGGGCGGCCTAATGTCGGTATCAGCCATGTAGCGAGGGGGTTTATCCCCTTTTCACTAGCGCTAGATCAAGGAGACTATTTTAGCGTCTGAGGTGGAGCGCCATACCTACCATCAGCTCCTTACTTTACTGCACAGATCCCTGTGCTACACATACGCTGAGTTGGCGAGGACAGGTATCGAACGTTCGGCTATAAACCAGCTCTTAAGTACACATATCAAATGTTTTAATAATCAAATTATCATACTGTGGTATATCTACAGGTTCTGCTAGTTTTTAATAAAACCGCAGAGAAGGGAAATTTAATTTAATGACTTATCGTAACGGCTGCCGTTCTTGTTTACTCCACCTGTCCGCTACGGCTAGGATGTGACACAAAGTCACCAGTATAGGGCATCCAACAAGGATTGAACTCGCAATTCAGTAGTAATGGATCTGCGAAACTAGCTTGCAAACCATTACACCACGATAGGACGCCCAAGGTATTTACTGAACATGTTGACCAGAGGTATGATGTTACAAAAGGTCGCAAGTATGGGGATCTATTTAAGGGTAATGGAACCGTTCCAAGTGCACCAACTACAATTGGTATAACTTTCACTTTCATATTTCATAACTTTTTCAGTTCTCTGGCAAGGTCCAGATATTTGTCCATTTTTTATTTTCCTTTAGTTTTACCCTGTGATCTGCTGGAACTACAAAATCCACCAGTTGACAAGTTCTTTCTTTTTTGTTTATCAACACTAGGTCTGGTCTTCTTGCTGGGATAAGGTGATCCGTTTTTATTTCAAAGTCCCAGAGAATGTTATGCGTTTCGTTCTCAAGAACAGATTCTGGTTTATGCATATACCATTTTGTTGTATGGTCAAAATTTAATTTTTTGCATAATTCCCAGTGGATCACCTTCCCAACTCAGTCATGTCTAGTCTTGTATTCTCGTTGTGCTAGTTTGCTACATTCGCAGAGTACATGCTTTACAGTCTCATCTCTATTCCCGCAAAGTCTACATTTACTATTTTGTTGGGCCTTATCAATTTTCGCTTTGATATAGTTTGTCCTTATGGCAATTATTAATGATTCTCTTTCTCTTTTGAGGTTTCATTATTATTATTATTATTATTATTATTATTATTATTATTATTATATTATTATACACTTACCTGTACTGAAGTTATAACACCGCACGGCGTCTCCCTCTGCCAAGATGAAGATATCAGGGTCGGAATAGTAGGCCACACTCTCGTGCCTCTGGAAGAGTTTAATCTCAAAGAGTCTGGGACTGAACTTCATATTCTTGAGGGCTTCTGATTCTGCTAGTTTGGCCTCGTTTTCGGATCTGAACGTGTTGAAACATTTCATGAAAATGTTCCGCATCATCTGAGGAAAGAAGATGGATGACATTAACAGTTTTCCTTCTCCTAGATTGGTTGATGAGCTTCATCAAAAATTGAAATTGAATAAAAAAGATCTGGTTATTTCCTATTTGAGTAACATGAGTGACCCAGAAAAAACAGAACCCAAATTATTTATTTTCCCATTAAACTAACTCTAAACCACAACCCTGACCCTAAACCTAACCCTAAACCCTAACCCTAACCCTTGTTGGACTTAAACTTCAAAAAAAAAAAAAAAATGAACAGTTTTATTACAAAAGTTGTGGGTTCTGTAATATTATATTACTCAACTAGGGTGGTGGTTAGGGTTAGGGTTAGGGTTGGGGTTTAAGGTTAGGGTTAGGGTTAGGGTTTAGGGTTAGGGTTAGGGTTAGGGTTTAGGTTAGGGTTAGGGTTTAGGGTTAGTTTAATGGGAAAATAAATAATTTGGGTTCTGTTTTTTCTGGATCACCCTGTAATATCATGTTACTCAAAAAGGAAATAACCAAAGATCTGTTTAAAAAAAAAGATCTGTTTTTTCCCCCTGTTTTTTAAAAGATTAAATAAAAAAGATTAAATTAAACAAACAACAACAAAAAAAGATTTAATACCAGTCTATCTACCGAAGCCTTTAAAAAAGGGTGAAGGCCACCCGAAATATTGGGGATTACGATCAAGTCACTTTGAAAGAACCAGGTTCCGGTTCATCTTTTATTATTCATTCTGTACTTTCTTTTCTTTATTCATTCTTCTTCATATATATATATATATATATATATATCTTATTATAATGGAGATTGTGTGTTTTTCTGTCTGTAACCGAAACTATATTACTACTCAAGTCACAATTCCCTTAGTTATTTACGTCACATTCTCCATGATTCTATTTCTATTTAAACCTCAATTAATAATAAAACTGTTTGACATTATTAATAATGTTGGCCTTAGAATTGTATTTATATATACAACAAAATACCAGTTTTCAGAAACGAGCTAATTTGCATATTGATATTAAAAAACTGATTTAATAAAAATGTGCTTGGTATTATTGATTTCTAATTGTTTGGTTTTATCTTAATGAATATGAGTAAAAAATCTCTTCAATAAATCCTAAAAAAAATTCATTAACAAGAAGAAATAATTGTAATTTATTCTTTACTTCCTATTTTAACTAATAGTTAAATTAGAAAAATTTAGCATTGAAAAACGAAAGTGATGAAAGAGTAAGTTTCAGTTATTTTCCGATTATACCCGTTTCAAATCTTTTTTATCTGAATTCTTAATTAGTTTCATTAGCCTTTCTGATTTAATCTAATATTTTATTACATTTAAACTTAAATACTTGCACCCGGAGGGTGCATATATTTCCTAGTATATATAAATATATATAGATATACACACACACACACACACAGAGATAGATAGATCGATCGATCAAGGATAACTCGCAATGCTTTGAACATTTTGATTCACATTTCGGTGTGACGAGAGTCATGTAGCGATGGCGACTGCTTCCAAATAACTTCATGCTAAATCCAGGCGTATATTTCTCGTCAATTGAGTCGGCGCCATAGGAGGTCAGGTCAAAGGTCAGATGATGGATTCGTTTCTCGGACATTGGAACCTGGGGCAAAATAAACAAATAAATGAATAAATATATACACAGACATAATATATATATATATATATATATATATATATATATATAATATATATAGGTAATTATGAACTTTTGTTTAGTAAATTAGGGTGTCCCAGAAAAAACAGAACCCACAAATTTTGTAATAAAACTGTTAATTTTAATTAGGAGGGGGGTAGGGTTAGGGTTAGGGTTTGGTTTCAGAAAAAAACAGAATCCAAATTATTTATTTATTTTCCCATTAAACTAACCCTAAACCCAAGCCCCAACCATAACCCTAAACCCAAACCCTAATCCTAACCCTAACCTCAACTCTAAACCCCCTAGTCAAAATTAACAGTTTTATTACAAAATTTGTGGGTTCTGTTTTTTCTGGACAACCTAACTTACTAAACAAAAGTTCATAATTACCGTCTGATGATCGCATAGGCGAATATATATATATATATATATATATATATATATATATATAATATAAAAGGGTTTTGTAATTTGCTTGAAGCATTGTGTTTATATTGGTTTGTTGGTTGGTTTTGAAGGCTATCACAATGCAAGTGTAAAGAAAAAAGATAGCTGTGGTGTTGTTTGTTAACCTGTAATTTATTCTCAATTCTTAATATTTCGGGATAAAAAATCCATTCTACAGGAGATTACTAGAACTGAAGTTGTTGCTAGTGGCTGTTCATTTTTTTCTGTCTCATGTCTTCCAAATTCTGTGCGTGTGTGGGGGGTGCTTGTTTATGTGTGTGTAAGTGTGTGTGTAAGTGTGTGTGTGCGCGTTTATGTTTGTGTGTCTGTTCTTTTGCGTTTTTTTTGGTTAATTATATTGGCTCGCCCTCTAAGCATGTTTTTTTTGTTTACTAATAGGACCATCTGATCTCTTTTTTATTAATATGTGTCTGAGATTAACATTCCAGATATCGTTTGATTGTTTATGGGTGCGGGTGTGTAAATTTACTGTCTATCAAAATCACCTGTTGTCCTGTTGAGTGTGTGCGGTGTATTTGTTATTAAGTCCCAACACCGTGTGTGTGTGTGTGTGTGTGTGTGTGTGTGTGTGTGTGTGTGTTATTTGTAGGGTGTGTGTGTTCTGTTTGCGTTCGTGCCTTGTTCATATACATTAATATGTGTGTATGTGTGTGTTTGATTTAGGAGCTTAGAATGAAATTAATTTTATTAAAAATTGTAATTATAGAGCCTGCTAGATTCTATTTTGTTTTGCATTTTAATATTATATTTATCTTATTTTATTTTATTTATTTATTTATTTTATTAAATTTTAAAATTTTTTTTAAATTTTATTTTTAATTTCTTATTTCTTATTAAATTATATATATATATATAAGTACAAATATAACAAAAGACTCAGATTTTTTGCATTATAGTCTATTTCAGGAAGCTTAGATACAGTGTCTAACAGCCCCCAAAGCATCAGAGGCGAATGACGAATTCTTTATTAATTTTAAGGCATTTGAAAACAGATTTTTTTTTATTGTCCTGTTTCCCTCTGCTGTGGGGGTCATAAAAATGGATATTTGACAATTTGTTGTCGGTAATTTGTTAGGAATTTCTGTTAAATCAATCTATTCCAGATTTCATCTACGGGACCACCCCAGTTCATTTAGATTTAATTTATTTACTTTTCTATTTCTTCCTCCTATCTTTCTATTTTCCTTAATTCCCCCCCTCTAAATTACTTATATATATATATGAGGTTAAGTAAACAAACAAACGTGTTTATTTTCATATGGCTTTAAGCCGACAATTTTTGGAGGATATGTGCTTAATTGAAGTCATACCTAATTTTGAAAATTAATTAGTTAATAATTAATGAATTTAGGCGGGCATATATATTCAAATGTAAGGCTAAACAAATTGAGAAAATGTCAGTCCCTGAATGTACATTTCGACCTATTACGTCTCATCAGCAAGGTTATAGACATAGGAGACTGCTCCGTGTGTGACTCGAAACCTCGACTGTCAAGCTGACAGGCGAAGTCTCTAACTGTTACACTAGCTTGCCATTCCCACATTCTACGTTTGTTTTGAAACTTATTTATATTCCGCTTTTTATTGACTTGCTACACGACAGTATGAGGTTAAGTAAACAAACAAATGTGTTTATTTTTTTATATGGCTTTAAGCCGACAATTTTTGGAGGATATGTGCTTAATTGAAGTCATACCTAATTTTTAAAATTGATTAATTAATAATTAATGAATTTAGGCCGGCATATATGTTCAAATGTAAGGCTAAACAAATAGAGTAAATGTCAATCCCTGAATGTACATTTCGACCTATTAGGTCTCATCAGCAAGGTTATAGACATGGGAGACTGCTCCGTGTGTGACGAAACCTCGACTGTCAAGCTGACAGGCGAAGTCTCTAACCGTTACACCAACCGTTATATATTATTAATTATATCCCTTAATCAGTAAAAATCAATAACCAAATTTGGAGTGTTTCTTAGTTAGAACGATATCAATGTGTATGCAAGATTTTAAATTTGAGTGACCTCCCGTTTTGGAGTTATACGTTGACACGTACATACCAAAATCTCTCCTTATATATTAGATGAGGATCCAAGAGATATTAAAGTTTAATAAGCGGAAGAAAAGTAAGAACTGACCTCTTGTCGTTCGTTGTTTCTATCTAACGTAGCAATGGCTCCGTAGGTATTACAACTATGCTGAATACATTCATCACTTATTCCAAGGAGCCTTCCCGATGAGCCTTGCGAACCATCACACACGATCACCACGATTCGCCCGGGCGTGTCTTCGGCCTCCTTCACGTGGTTTCTGGTAAACTGAAATAGAAGAGAAAAAAATGATGATATAGAGAGAACTAGAAGCGACTACCCAGCATCACCAGGGTAGAAGGGGGACCAAAAACGTGATGTAATGGTTAGCAAGTTAGTCTCGCAGATCCATTATTATTATTATTATTATTATTATTATTATGTATATCTTAATTTCTAGATATCTTTGTAAATATAAACCAAATCTGCGTGATTTTTGTACAAAAAGCAAGAACCGGCGATATTCAATGTGCATATATATTTACTTTGTGAATTGTTGTATTTTCGTTGTTTCATCTGGATTGAATATATATATATATATATATATATATATATATATATATATATATATATATATATGCTCCTAATTTTCCTGGTAGAGCCCTGTAGGGGAGACATTAGTTGAACTTTCACCGTTTAGCGTAAGGCATTTACTCACCTGCTGTTTACAGACTTGAGTTCTCTGGTGATTGTAAAAGAATAAAAGCATACATTCTGTAAGTATGTATCAATTAATTGTTCGCCTATGACTGACAACCTCCGAAGCCGTAAGGGTGAGGAGATTGGCAGACGAAAAATCTGTCGGGTTTCACTCCCGGCTAGAGGTAGCTGTTAAAAATATCCGAGCCGCACTGATGAGATGTAAACGTCTCATACACAGTATCATACTTCATAAACGGATATTCTATCGCCATTGTCACCCAACAATAAATGTAAACCCATATATATATATATATATATATATATATATATATATATAGATAGATAGATAGATTACATAAAATAGACTCATCATATATATATATATATATATATATATATATATATATATATATAATATATGGAGAATATGTGCTTAATTGGAGTCGTACCTAATTTTGAAAATTGATTAATTAATAATTAATTAATTAGGCGTACGACTCTAATTAAGCACATATTCTCCCAAAAATTGTCGGCAAAAAAGCCATATTCAAACACATCGTGTTTACATACTTATCATATATATATATATATATATATATATATATATATGGTAAAATATGCGGAATGAAAGAACAAAACTTAGACAAAAATGTGTAGTGTATTTCGCTGGAGTATTGAACTCAGCGTCTTCAGCTTTTATTGGATATTCAATAAAAGCTGATGAAGCCGAGTTCAAACTCCAGCGAAATATACTACATATTTTTGTCTGAGTTTTGTTCTTTCATTCCTCATATTTTACCTCATTCTTTCGGATTCATTCCACCCAACTTTTTTTCTCATATATATATATATATATATATATATATATATATATGATGAGTGTTTGTGTATGACTGTGGAAAAAAGTGACTTACCGGTGAAAATGGTCACAATGGTTAGTTGATGCAAGATTCACAATGATAAGACAGTGATATAACAAATATAAAGTGCTCGATACGTGAGCAGGGCAAATTTATTATAATAATGGTACAAAGTAATAACCTACTCGAGTTTCACCATAAGGATCTTCAGGGTTAAATCCACTGGATATTGATTAACTGCAGTCGATTGCACGTGTGTATTGATTGGTTATAACCAACCGTCATCGCAAAAAATACACACGTGCAATCGACTGCAATTAATCACTATCTTGATTAATCCAGTGGATTTAACCCTGAAGATCCTTGTGGTGAAACTCGAGTAGGTTTTTTACTGTGTACTATCATTATATAATATATATATATATATATATATATATATATTATATATATATATATATATTACCTTGATCTACCATCTGATGAGACAAAATTTTGAGGAGCTATATTAAATCAACTTAGATTTATAAAGGCCCCAATTTTGGTCGAAATAAATTTATTATGGAATTACGGTGTTGAGTTTTTCCTTCGTTTCAAAGATAAATATTGCTCTGTATATAATCTAAAAGGTTTATTGTACATTGAGCTCTCTTTAGTGATTTGAGGATTCACTGTGTTTGTACATACTGGATCATACAATAATAATACAGTGTATCTTAGAAATCACATATAGAATCATCCCTTACTACCAAATTTTGGACACAACTCATCATATATATATATATATATATATATATATATATATATATATATTAATGTGGACGTCTGTTTACAAGTTTCAAGTGTTCATTAAAATAATTATGAATTTACTGACAAATAGAAGACCTACAATGTACCATGGCGATTAATAACTTCGTGTCAGCAAGTAACAGTCGCCATCCGCCCAACCACGCAATGTTATGCCATAACTGTGTTTTTCTAACTTATGTTCTGGCCTTGACCTCTGCCAAAGTGAGGTCAACTCTAAGTAAATAAATAAATAAATAAACAAACACATAAACAAATAAAGTTGTTTTTATCCGGTAATTTAACCCTCCAAATACCAGAAGATTCTTTTTTCTCATCCAGCCTTCTACGTATACACGTATAGCAATAGCATAATCTTTACAGATCACTTCTGTCCCTCACAATCCTATAACCCCACCACCGATGGAAGCGCGTGGTGTAATAGTTAAAGTCATGGGAAATGGACTCGTCGCCCCGAGTTCAAATCCTGGTAGTGGTAATTGCATTTCACTTAGTGCTAATACCCATGGGTAAGGTATGAATTCTACTCTCCCTCCAGCTATGGATAAATAGTAGGACAGACTGGGCTCTTTAGCCTTGGTTCTAGGAGAAGGAAAACTCTGAATTCAAACTTGTTGAACTCCGCTTAAGAATTTGACCTTGTGTCACATCCTGCTTGTGTGGAGGGGTTGGTAAATATATATGACCCCACCACCAGAACCTTTCCTCTCATGAGCTCTTAAATGACTCATCAAACCCGCTGCAGATCCACAAAGTTTGATGCAAATATGACATATGAAGGACGTCCTTCTTGTAT
The DNA here is from genome assembly GCA_023376005.1 of Doryteuthis pealeii. NCBI lineage: Eukaryota > Metazoa > Mollusca > Cephalopoda > Myopsida > Loliginidae > Doryteuthis > Doryteuthis pealeii. The sequence goes on along the minus strand of CM042176.1, from coordinate 14,587,206 downwards.
CAGATGATAAAATTTGATGCTTATGCACCACTATATGTCTCTTAAGACCAGAAGCTGACGTACAGACTTTGTTACAGATTGCACAAGACACATTGTTTGTTCCTGGAGTTTGTATGAATTGTCCCTGATGAGATTTCCTATGAATGACATATCCAGTCTTAGAAAGCAGAATTCGACCACATGTCGAATTCTGTTTTCTAAGGCTGGATATCCACGTACATAGCAATAACATAATCTTTACTGATCACTGCCGTCCATCACAATTCTATAACCCCACCATCAGAACCTTTCCTCTCATGAGCCCTCAAATGACTCATCAAACCCGCTGCAGATCCACCAAGTTTGATGCAAATATGACATAGGAAGGACGTCCTTCTCCTTCTATCAGATGATAAAATTTTATGCTTATGCACGTACATTTACACATACATATACATACACATAATACATACATATACAAATACATATATATGTACACACATACATATATACATATAAATACACATGCACATACATATACACGCACACACATACATACATATACACGCACACTCAGATACATACATATACACGCACCTACATACATATATACATATATCGCATCTTGTCTTCTACATATACTCACACAAACATACATATAAATACATATATACGCACACACATAATACATACTGATATATATACATACATATACATGCTCACACACACACACACACACACACACACACATATAATATAATATATATAATATATATATATATATATATATATATATATATAATATACCAAGCGTGTTGGGTAAATCCTTGCGGTGAGAAAAAACCCAGCAAATAGTTTGATTATAAAAATATACTACCAAACATCAACCGGGGAGAAAAAAATTTTTGAAAAAAAGAAAAGACCAAGATAATCGTACCAACAAAAATAATCTATAGGTACAGTATTTGGCCAAAAGAAAAAACAATTTATATGTGTATATATGTATATAAGATATATATTTATATATATATATTCATATAACCGCTAGGAGAATAGCTAATAAGTAAAAAGTGCTCAATACCTAAGTAGAGCAAATAATAAAGATAAATCTAATGAGTCAGATGAACCTACTATTAGTTTCGCTTAATGCTCTTCAGGGCTAAGATCTGACTCTGAGTCAGATCTTAGCCCTGAAGAGCTTTAAGCGAAACTAATAGTAGGTTCGTCTGACTCATTAGATTTATCTTTATATATATATATATATATATATATATATACACGTACATACATATATACACATATATGCACATACATATACACGCATACATACATATACATATGCACCCACACATACATATATATGCACATACATGCATAAACATGCGCATGCACATATATATGCACACACATACATACACATACACGCATACATACATATGTATGTATGGGAGAAATATGAGGAGGTTAATCCGACAATATGTGGAGAAAAGTAGACAAACACGGGATGTTATGGAAACTGGATGTTTATTGTCGACGATGCAACGTTTCGGTCTATTAGACCTTCTTCAGGACTTCAATAAACATCCAGTTTCCATAACATCCCGCGTTTGCCTATTTTTCTCCACATATGTATATATATGCATATAACTCTAGCATCGCACAATGTAGTAAGCTGGTTCGAACTCCAGTCGCGTTATTACGTTCACTTTCAGAATAACACCCTTGGGAAAGGTTTGAAACCCCTAATTCCCATTTATTATTTCTACTGTTCTTCTATACGGATGAGAAAGGTATACATCTAACTATTCTCCCTCCAGCTATTCGTAAATAATATGGCGGGCTGTGACTTTAAGCTTGGTTAGGCAACCAGTCTAGGAGAAGGAAAACTCTGAATTCAAACCAGTTATTGTCACGTAGGCCGGTCTCTGTAGAAAAGGAAGGCAAAGAGATGAACAGAAATACGCATCACTACCTTTTTGGGAGAACGGGAAGGCAAAGCAATAGACATAAAACGTACACCACCACCTCTTTTTTTGGGGGAAGGGAAGAGATCTCTATTACTGGTTAAGTTTTTACTGGAGACCCTTTCAAAGACAGTTGGGCTCCTCACCTCGTTGAGGATAGATGATTACAGTCTTCAGGCAACCTAAAGAATGATTTTACTACTATGGCCAGTTGGAATCCCGATATCACCTTCATGCGGACAGAAGTAAATAGTAGGGCAGACTGGGCTCTTTAACCTTGATTAGGCAACCAGTCTAGAAGAAGGGAAACTCTGCTTAAGAAATCGGCCCAATCGCGCGGAGGGTCTGGTAAATATATATAAGGATTGTTTTGGCATTAAATATCCCAGAAGGTTGATATGCCGGTACACAAAGAAACCAAACTAAACCTTTTCTTGCAACAATAAATAAGTAAATAAGTAAATTAAAAGTAAAAAAAATAAATGAATAAATACATAAATAAAAGAAATTGTTTTTTTTTATTTTTTTATCCGATAGTTTAATTCTCCGAATATCAGAAGATTCTTTTGTTCCCATCTTGTCTTCTGTTTTTATATAAAGACATCACTCAATGCTTTTGAAATTAAAATAAACATTAACAGAAAATGTTCCTTCATGTTATTTTTACGAGAAAGCACAGACAGTAATAAAAACGAATCCATACATCTAAATCCCAAAGTGAAGATCCTATTAAACATCTGCGCTTATAGTATTTCAAAGATATCAACAGATGTACAATAATAACAAGAGGGGCTAGTCTCCGTAGCGCAATTGTTAACGTATTGGACTGTAACATCATAGTAAGCGAGTTCGAGCTCCAATGATGCTATTAAATCAAAAAGCGAAACCATGCATCTAAATGAAGATCCTAAAAAAAGACTGAAATCTATTTCCTCAAATGAAGACAAAGTTTAAAGAAAAATATTTCGCGGTGTACTTTTTTTTAAAATTCTAATTTTCAGCTTTCGTCACTATGGATACCTTACAGTTTCAAAATCGATCTGCCCTACTGAACAATCGTACAAGAGTAATTCCTTGACATTTTTATTAAAGTCTCCTTTACGTTTTGGTACGGGAATAAAAAATTTTTTAAAAAGATCCCAGCGGTTGATAAATGACACGCTACATCTTTCTACCCCCTACCCTTCCCTACGCCGGATGAGACATTACTGGAAATAAAAAAGAAATTGAGTAGGCGATGCATTTGATCCAAATCAGATACAGCAGATGTTTCTCGAAATACAGATTTAAGATTATCCGGATTAGGGATTAAAAAAATCAGTGAAAAATATCTTCCCATATGAACGACTGTGTACAAGAAATAAAAACGGTAAAATAAAACAAAATAAAACAAACACAGAGTGCTTTCTCTTCTATAAAAAAATGAAACGAAATCCATACAGAAGTAGTTTGTTTAGATTTGGTTTGTTGTTTTATGGCAAATCAACCTCAGTGGGTCATTTAATGCGATAAAGTTTTGAAATAAAGAATTCTTAATGGATACCATTTTGTTTATAAACTCATGTTTTTTATTTAACCCATAGATGGGACGCTAACAGGTATACCACTCCGGGTCAGGTGGACCAGGGAGCAATGGTGATTGAAGGGGTGCTCCACATTCCCCAAACCTCCAAAACTGGAACCTCCCATCAGATAGAGTTTAACGTCATTCCCAGGACATGTAGACCCCCAGCCACCGCCTTCTAGCACCATATGATAAAAAGGGTTGGGGCTTGCCATAAGGGCAATAGGGTTGGGCAATCATTAGGTACTAGGCTTGACGTGACCAGCAATTGATTGGGGGGGCCTCTCCGACCGCTCCGTCTAGCCTAAAATAGGGCCCAAAGTGGAGTGTTGCAAGCCACAGACCGCTCGTCCCACAGAATCCGTCCTCACGCATCACAGGTCGCCACCCACGACCAATAGGTGACCCCATTTGAGGGGGTATTATTCCTCTACAGAGGCGAAGTTTGCATTCTAACGCCCCAGACGATAGGGCGGACAGAAGTAGTTAAACGGTACCTGTTTCAAATTCTGGATCTCGAAAGCTGTCGACAGTAGTTATACTTTACTAGCAGGACCTGTGAATACCTCACAATATGATAATTCAATTATTACAACGTTTATTATTGTTTGTTAGCTCAGTCGGTAGAACGTTCGGTTAGAAATCGCCAACTAAGCGTATGAGTAACACAGGGATCTGTGCGGTAAATTAAGGAGCTGATGGTCGGTGTGGCGCTCCACCTCAGATGCGAAAAACGATCTCCTTTGTCTAGCGCTAGTGAAAAGGGGATAGACTCTCTCGCTGATTGGCTGATAGCGACTTTAGGCCATCCCGACGACTTTTTTACTTATATATATATATATATATATATATATATATATATATTATGGACTCTTTCGTCGATTTTCGACGCATGAGTGTTCATCCAATGAACAACCAACACAGTGTTTTGTTTGTAGTGGTGAAGGCCATATATTTTTATTCATTCAATTGTTTAAGAAAATCTCATAAGAAAAACTATACAAGCAAATTTGTTAAGGGAGATAATGCGCACGCACAATTTTATGCTAGGAATTTGGCCAACTAAAGTTCATAATTACCCATTTTTCTTACAATTACCGAATAATAAAAAACGATAAACAAACGCCAATGTGCAGCTACTTGAGATAACTCAGATAGAATTGCCTAAAAACTACTTGTTTGTTAGGGGTTAGGGTTAGGGGTTAGGGTTAAGGGTTAGTTTTATAACTAAAAAAAATCTAAAAATCGTCTGTTAAAACAACCGGATATTGACGGTGTAAATGAAAAACATGTCCTTTCTTAATCGAGATCAAAAAGGGGTGCCTAAAGGTAATATGGTCCATAAATACTGATACCAAAAGAACGCCTCAAAGTTGTTCATCCCTTTGCGTATCTTGGGTGCAGATTATCACAGGACAACTCTTTGGATAGAGAAATTTCACTCAGGTTGCAGAAAGCAACGAGATCCTTTGGTTTGCTTGAGAAGAGGGTTTGGAGCCAACGTGACATTAAGATCTCCACCAAGCTGGGTGTATACCGAGTCAGTGTGCTCAGTGCCCTTTTGTACGCCTATGAGACCTGGGTTGTTTACAAACGACATCTCAGGACACTCGAGAGATTCCATCAGAATTGCCTTTGTAGGATTTTAGAGATAGAGTGGTTGTCATTTACACCAGACATCACAATACTTGAAAGATGTCACCTGCCTAGTATTGAGAGTTTTAATCCCTTAGATACGGAGCAGTGAATGAAAATCAAACAGGG
>CM042176.1:14571218-14581835 GCA_023376005.1 Doryteuthis pealeii | reverse complement strand
ACCCAAAAAACAATAATTATCTAAGAATCAAGAAAGATGATTTAAAAAAAAGAAAGAAAGAAATAGTACATGAAGATGAAAGGAAGAAAACAAAAGAATATAATTAAAGAAAGAAAGAAAGAAAGAAAGGAAAAAATACGTGAAAATGAAAGAACAAGTAAAATACTGAAAAGAAAAGAAAGAAAGAAAGAAAGAAATAGTACATGAAGATGAAAGGAAGAAAACAAAAGAATATAATTAAAGAAAGGAAAGAAGAAAGAAGGAAAATACGCGAAAATGAAGAAAAAGTAAAATACTGAAAAAGAAAAGAAAGAAAGAAAGAAAGAAATAGTACATGAAGATGAAAGGAAGAAAACAAAAGAATATAATTAAAGAAAGAAAGAAAGAAATGAAAACGCGAAAATGAAAGAAAAAGTAAAATACTGGAAAAGAAAAAGAAAGAAAGAAAGAAGAAAGAAGAAATAGTACATGAAGATGAAAGGAAGAAACAAAAGAATATAATTAAAGAGAAAGAAAGAAAAAGAAAGAAAGAAAAAATACGCGAAATGAAAGAAAAAGTAAAATACTGGAAAAGAAAAAGAAAGAAAGAAAGAAAGAAATAGTACATGAAGATGAAAGGAAGAAAACAAAAGATATAATTAAAGAAAGAAAGAAAGAAAGAAAGAAAAATACGCGAAATGAAAGAAAAAGTAAAATACTGGAAAAGAAAAAGAAAGAAAGAAAGAAAGAAATAGTACATGAAGATGAAAGGAAGAAACAAAAAGAATATAATTAAAGAAAGAAAGAAAGAAAGAAAAGGAAAAATACGCGAAAATGAAAGAAAAAGTAAAATACTGGAAAAGAAAAGAAAGAAAGAAAGAAAGAAAGAAATAGTACATGAAGATGAAAGGAAGAAAACAAAAGAATATAATTAAAGAAAGAAAGAAAGAAAGAAAGAAAGAAAGAAAGAAAAAATACGCGAAAATGAAAGAAAAAGTAAAATACTGGAAAGAAAAAGAAAGAAAGAAATAGTACATGAAGATGAAAGCAAGAAAACAAAAGAATATAATTAAAGAAAGAAAGAAAGAAAGAAAGAAAAAATACGCGAAAAATGAAAGAAAAAGTAAAATACTGGAAAGAAAAGAAAAAAGAAGAAAGAAAGAAATAGTACATGAAGATGAAAGGAAGAAAACAAAAGAATATAATTAAAGGAAGAAAGAAAGAAATGAAAAATACGCGAAAATGAAAGAAAAGTAAAATACTGGAAAAGAAAAAGAAAGAAAGAAAGAAAGAAAGAAATAGTACATGAAGATGAAAGGAAGAAACAAAAGAATATAATTAAAGAAAGAAAGAAGTAAGTAGAAGAAAGAAAGAAAGGAAAAATACGTGAAAATGAAAGAAAAAGTAAAATACTGGAAAAGAAAAAGAAAGAAAGAAAGAAAGAAATAGTACATGAAGATGAAAGGAAGAAAACAAAAGAATATAATTAAAGAAAGAAAGAAGAAGAAAGAAAGAAAGAAAGAAAGAAAAATACGCGAAAATGAAAGAAAAGTAAAATACTGGAAAAGAAAAAGAAAGAAAGAAAGAAAGAAGAATAGTACATGAAGATGAAAGGAAGAAAACAAAAGATATAATTAAAGAAAGAAAGAAGTAAGAAGAAGAAGAAAGAAAAAAATACGTGAAAATGAAAGAAAAAGTAAAATACTGGAAAAGAAAAAGAAAGAAAGAAAGAAGAAATAGTACATGAAGATGAAAGGAAGAAAACAAAAGAATATAATTAAAGAAAGAAAGAAAGAAAGAAAGAAAGAAGAAAGAAAAAATACGCGAAAATGAAAGAAAAGTAAAATACTGAAAGAAAAAGAAGAAAGAAAAGAAATAGTACATGAAGATGAAAGGAAGAAACAAAAGAATTATAAAAAGAAAGAAAGGAAAAAATACGCGAAAATGAAAGAAAAAGTAAAATACTGGAAAAGAAAAAGAAAGAAAGAAAGAAAGAAATAGTACATGAAGATGAAAGAAAGAAACAAAAGAATATAATTAAAGAAAGAAAGAAAGAAAGAAAGAAAGGAAAAATACGCGAAAATGAAAGAAAAAGTAAAATACTGGAAAAGAAAAAGAAAGAAAGAAAGAAGAAATAGTACATGAAGATGAAAGGAAGAAAACAAAAGAATATAATTAAAGAAAGAAAGAAAGAAAGAAAGAAAAAATACGCGAAAATGAAAGAAAAAAGTAAAATACTGGAAAAGAAAAAGAAAGAAAGAAAGAAAGAAATAGTACATGAAGATGAAAGGAAGAAAACAAAAGAATATAATTAAAGAAAGAAAGAAAGAAAGAAAGAAAGAAAAATACGAAAGAAAAAATACGCGAAAATGAAAGAAAAAGTAAAATACTGGAAAGAAAAAGAAAGAAAGAAATAGTACATGAAGATGAAAGCAAGAAAACAAAAGAATATAATTAAAGAAAGAAAGAAAGAAAGAAAGAAAAAATACGCGAAAATGAAAGAAAAAGTAAAATACTGGAAAAGAAAAAGAAAGAAAGAAAGAAAGAAATAGTACATGAAGATGAAAGGAAGAAAACAAAAGAATATAATTAAAGGAAGAAAGAAAGAAAGAAAAATACGCGAAAATGAAAGAAAAAGTAAAATACTGGAAAAGAAAAAAGAAAGAAGAAAGAAAGAAGAAATAGTACATGAAGATGAAAGGAAGAAAACAAAAGAATATAATTAAAGAAAGAAAGAAAGTAAGTAAGAAAGAAAGAAAGAAAAAAAATACGTGAAAATGAAAGAAAAAGTAAAACTGGAAAAGAAAAGAAAGAAAGAAAGAAAGAAATAGTACATGAAGATGAAGGAAGAAAACAAAAGAATATAATAAAGAAAGAAAGAAAGAAAGAAAGAAAGAAAGAAAGAAAAAATACGCGAAAATGAAAGAAAAAGTAAAATACTGAAAAGAAAAAGAAGAAAGAAAGAAAGAAATAGTACATGAAGATGAAAGGAAGAAAACAAAAGAATATAATAAAGAAAGAAAGAAAGTAAGTAAGAAGAAAGAAAGAAAGGAAAAATACGTGAAAATGAAAGAAAAGTAAAATACTGGAAAAGAAAAAGAAAGAAAGAAGAAAAAAAATAGTACATGAAGATGAAAGGAAGAAAACAAAAGAATATAATTAAAGAAAGAAAGAAAGAAGAAAGAAAGAAAGAAAGAAAAAATACGCGAAAATGAAAGAAAAAGTAAAATACTGGAAAAGAAAAAAAAGAAAGAAGAAATAGTACATGAAGATGAAAGGAAGAAAAACAAAAGAATATAATTAAAGAAAGAAAGAAAAAATACGCGAAAATGAAAGAAAAAGTAAAATACTGGAAAAGAAAAAAGAAAGAAAGAAAGAAAGAAATAGTACATGAAGATGAAATGAAGAAAACAAAAGAATATAATTAAAGAAAGAAAGAAAGAAAGAAAGAAAGGAAAAATACGCGAAAATGAAAGAAAAAGTAAAATACTGGAAAAGAAAAAGAAAGAAAGAAAGAAAGAAATAGTACATGAAGATGAAAGGAAGAAAACAAAAGAATATAATTAAAGAAAGAAAGAAAGAAAGAAAGAAAAATACGCGAAATGAAAGAAAAAGTAAAATACTGGAAAAGAAAAAAAAAGAAAGAAAGAAAGAAAGAAATAGTACATGAAGATGAAAGGAAGAAAACAAAAGAATATAATTAAAGAAAGAAAGAAAGAAAGAAAAAATACGCGAAAATGAAAGAAAAAGTAAAATACTGGAAAAGAAAAAGAAAGAAAGAAAGAAAGAAATAGTACATGAAGATGAAAGGAAGAAACAAAAGAATATAAAGAAAGAAGAAAGAAAGAAAGAAAGAAAGAAAGAAAGAAAAAATACGCGAAAATGAAAGAAAAGTAAAATACTGGAAAAGAAAAAGAAAGAAAGAAAGAAAGAAATAGTACATGAAGATGAAAGGAAGAAAAAAAAGAATATAATTAAAGAAAGAAAGAAAGAAAGAAAGAAAGGAAAAATACGCGAAAATGAAAGAAAAAGTAAAATACTGGAAAAGAAAAAGAAAGAAAGAAGAAAGAAAGAAATAGTACATGAAGATGAAAGGAAGAAAACAAAAGAATATAATTAAAGAAAGACAGAAAGAAAGAAAGAAAAGAAAGAAGAAAGAAAAAAAAATACGCGTAAATGAAAGAAAAAGTAAAATACTGGAAAAGAAAAAGAAAGAAAGAAAGAAAGAAATAGTACATGAAGATGAAAGGAAGAAAACAAAAGAATATAATTAAAGAAAGAAAGAAAGAAAGAAAGGAAAAATACGCGAAAATGAAAGAAAAAGTAAAATACTGGAAAAGAAAAAGAAAGAAAGAAAGAAAGAAATAGTACATGAAGATGAAAGGAAGAAAACAAAAGAATATAATTAAAGAAAGAAAGAAAGAAATGAAAAATACGCGAAAATGAAAGAAAAAGTAAAATACTGGAAAAGAAAAAGAAAGAAAGAAAGAAAAAGAAATAGTACATGAAGATGAAAGGAAGAAAACAAAGAATATAATTAAAGAAAGAAAGAAAGAAAGAAAGAAAAAATACGCGAAAATGAAAGAAAAAGTAAAATACTAGAAAAGAAAAAGAAAGAAAGAAAGAAAGAATATTATGTCCTTAAGATGGTCATCATCATAACGAAAACATTCGAGAGCTCGATTTCTCATATCACGTAAAGTGTGGTTTAGCATATTAACTGGAATATCTCTCTATCTAAATATCTCTATAGAGTGGACCATAATGATGAGACACTTTTTAAATGCTATTTTCTCAGATTACAAAAGCGACACAGAGTACTAAGTATATTCATTACATAACTGATACACAGGAGTTTTACATGTAATCTAAGATTTGAATATTATGTCCTTGAAATGGTTACCATCATGATGAACACATTCGAGAGCTCGATTTCTCATATCACGTAAAGTGTGGTTTAGCATATTAACTGGAATATCTCTCTATCTAAATATCTCTATAGGGTGGACCATAATGATGAGACACATTTTAAATGCTATTTTCTCAGATTACAAAAGCGACACAAAGTACTAAGTATATTCATTACATAACTGATACACAGGAGTTTTACATGTAATCTAAGATTTGAATATTATGTCCTTGAAATGGTTACCATCATGATGAAAACATTCGAGAGCTCGATTTCTCATATCACGTAAAGTGTGGTTTAGTATATCAACTGGAATAGCTGTTATCTCTCTACGGATGCTTTTGTTGAGTTCTGCTGTCGTGTAACGTTACCTGAAAGATCGGGTATACGAAGGCAGACCCCACACGACAATGGAACTGAAAGAAAGCATCCGTAGAGAGATAACAGCTATTCCAGTTGATATACTAAACCGCACTTTACGTCATATGAGAAATCGAGCTCTCGAATGTTTTCGTCATTATATATATTTACCAACCCCTCTGCACGAATAGGATGCGACACAAGGTCAATTTATTAAGCGGAGTTCAACAGGTTTGAATTCAGAGTTTTCCTTCTCCTAGACCGGTTGCCTAACCAAGGTTAAAGAGCACAGTCTGACCTACTATTTATCCATAGCTGGAGGGAGAGTAGGATTCATACCTTTCCTAAGGGTATTAGCGGTAAGTGAAATGCAATTACCACGTCCGGGATTTGAACTCGGAGCGACGAGTCCATTTTCCATGACTTTAACCATTACACCACGCGCTCCTATTTTCGTCATTATGGTGACCATAATATTCAAATCTTAGATCACATGTAAAACTTCTCTGTACCAGTTATGTAATAAATATACTTAGTATTCTGTGTCGCTTTTGTAATCTGAGAAATGATTTTTAGAGTTTTTTAAAATTATAAAACTAACCCCTTGTTACATATTAATTGGATCCCTATTACTTTTTAAGGTAGTATAGAAATCCTTATGGCGATCAGTACTGCTGATGGCCTTGAGAGTGAGTGACAATGCTTGACCTCACTCTCACCTTGCTTTCTGGGGATAGAATCGTGAGAACGGAACCCCGATAGAAAGCTCCCCTTCCGGTTTAAGGTGGGCAACTCAGAGTTGCAGTTAGTCAGTTGCAGAGTTAGAAGCTAGCAAGATGTGACTCTCAGCGCGCAGTTGTCTGGCCTGGGGATCCGGAATAAAATAACATCAAAGGTAAATCGAAGTCTTGTTGTTATTACTAAAAGCTAACAATGACACAAGGCTTCTGATAAGAAATGGTCCCCAGCAGAACCAGACACGGAATCCCCAGATAAGAAAGACCAGACGAGACCTGTAGAAGATATACCAGACCATTAGAAGATAGAAGATAGAAGAAGCAGATCCGACCAGAAGAAGTGAAGTATGCAACACCCTAACCCTAACCCTAACCCCTAACAAACAGCCGGATTTTGACGGTATAAATGAGAAAAGTGTCCCCACGAATCGAGATCGCAGAAGGGGTGCCTAATGGTCACATGGTCCAGATATTCTTCAATTTTTTTAATCTCAAATGTTGCCATCGTCGTCTCTGCTGTAGACATGTCTCTGTTATTTTTTTGTGTGTGACAGAACTCTAAACAGATATTTTTTTTATATTTCTTTTTACTTCAAATCGCCATCTCTGCTGTGAACTGTTTTTATTTTTTATTATTTTTTATTTTTTGGTTTGTTTCATTTATTTCCGGTGCTGTTGTTCGTTCTGTCCTTCCATCTATACATTCATCCATTCGGTGCTATTGTTCGTTCTGTCCCTCCTCATTTGTGTTCCGGCATCAAAAAAAATCCAAACTTCACAAACCGTTATGTTCTTCTGTGTGATAGAACTCAAAACAGATATTCTTTGATATTTTTTTCTTCTTCAAAATTTTCTTCATGAAATATCGTTTTATTCATTCCTTTTGTCTATATTATCTATCCGACGCTGAGCTGGATGGACACTCGAAACTCATCGACATTGGAAATCGTTAAAAGCGGGAGCAGGAGCAGGAGTGAGTTGACGACAAGTCGCGGATAAATTGATTTGGACGAAAACAAAATGGCCTTTGAAGCTAGGTAGGTTTTTTCAGTGAAGTGACTCAAGTGAGTATAGGACAAGCAATGTTTTTTGTTCAAAAGTGCAGCTTTAATGGTAGCAAGCAGAAAAAAATGCGTAGGTGTATCCCTCTCTCGTCCTTGCACATATACGTAGGTGTAATGGTTAAAGTCATGGGAAATGGACTCGTCGTCCCGAGTTCAAATCCTGGACGTGGTAATCACATTTCACTTAGCGCTAATACCCTTGGGTAAAGGTATGAATTCTATTCTCCCTCCAGGTATGGGTAAATAGTAGGGCAGACTGGGCTCTTTAGCCTTGGTTAGCCAACCGGTCTAGGAGAAGGAAAACTCTGAATTCAAACCTGTTAAACTCCGCTTAAGAAATTGACCTTGTGTGAGAAGACCTGTTCTGTACTCTGCTCTTTCGATGTACTTGTCTAGATCCCAACGTTGTGAATTATGTGCTGGCCGAATTTAAAGCACGAGTTAGAAAACCAGGCTCACAAGGATTAAAACAAAACAACAACAACCACAAATGTGTGTAAACAAGACGCGGATGGAAGAAGAGTGTGTGTGATGCTTTCGCTGTCTATCCAACTGGCTACTACTGCTATCCCTACTGGCGAACTTAACCCTTCAATCCCCGGGTGCTAACTAACTTAGGGCTCGAGTTTAGTTGTATTTATGTCAAATTCCCCTTCCCCAAACCATCTTCTCCGGACCACACAAATGGCCAGCACTTTAAATAAATCGCCGACTTCTAGTCGCCATTAACCCTTAAAATTAAAGTATTCAAATATTTTTCCAGACAATCCGTCTTCAATATGTTAATCATTAATTTTTTCAAAAGAGAATTTCTCCTAAAAAATCCTTTTTGCTTTTAATACCTGGGTGCCTAAGATATTATCACCAAGTGGTCCCATTTCATGGTGGGCATACAGGTCTCTTTAAACTTTACGACCTAATCTTTGGATTCGTAAAAAGGTCAGCCACCCACCCCTTTTACTTATGCCGGACCTCAACCTACTCTCTTTCTTATTTATTTATTTATTTATTCTGACCATGTTCGTCTTCAACCACAGTATCACACTTGTGTCACATCCTGCTCGTGCAGACGGGTTGGTAAATAAACGTAGGTATATACGGTATAGAGGCACGTGGTGTAATGTTTAGAGGCGTAGGAAATAGACGCGTTGATTTGAGTTCAAATTCTTGATGAGACTGTTTGCATTTCATATAGCGTAAATACTCTAGAAAAAGGTATGAATCCAACTATTCACCCTTTAGCTATGGGTAAATAGAACAATTTGGGCTCTTTAACCTTGGTCAGGCAACCAGTCTAGGAGAAGAAAAACTCTGAATTCAAACCTGTTAAACTCTGCTTATTTAGAAAAAAATATGAATCCAACTTTTCACCCTCTAGCTATGGGTAAATAGAGCAATTTGACTTTTAGCTTGGTTAGACAACCAGTCTAGGAAAAGGAAAACTCTGAATTTAAACCTGTTGAACTCCGCTTACCCAGCTATGAGTAAATAGTAGGGCAGACTGGACTCTTTAACCTTGGTTAGACAACTAGTCTAGGAAAAGGAAAACTCTGAATTTAAACCTGTTGAACTCCGCTTACCCAGCTATGAGTAAATAGTAGGGCAGACTGGACTCTTTAACCTTTGTTAGACAACTAGTCTAGGAAAAGGAAAACTCTGAATTTAAACCTGTTGAACTCCGCTTACCCATGTGCGTATATGGACGAAGCTGATGATATTTTACATAGCGCTAATACCCTTGGGAAATGTATGAATCCAATTCTCCCTCCAGCTATGGGTAAATAGTAGGGCAGACTGGACTCTTTAATTATGGCTAGGTAACCAGTCAAAGAGAAAGAAATCTCTGAATTCAAACATGTTAAACCCCGCTTAAGAAATTGACCTTGTATCGCATCCTGCCTGTGGAGGGTTTGGTATATATATATATATATATATATATATATATATATATATATATATATGAAACAGATTCTGTCAGTAAACTATCAATATCATTTGTTTTTTCAAGAAAATGTAAGATCATACTGTCGGATTAACTTCCATTTACTTTCATACTGTCCTTATAAAAAACAATATATCTGGATTTTCACATCGCCGGACGCATATAATCTACGGATTTGTCAACAATACAAATTCTTTGAAACTTTACACCTTTCTTCAATTGTGCTGTGGACTTTTAACTTACTTTTTGTAGCTGGAATATATCATGAACATTCTTTATACTTATTATACACTTTTTTTATATATTTTTTTACATCAAACTCTTTTTTTAGTTAGTTTTTTTAGTTAGTTCTAGTTTTATTATGGATTATAATGCTTCTGATTTAAAAAAATAAAATTTATTTTATTTTTAACACAGAATACGCATTAAAAAAATCCAGCATTGAATACTAGCGTTCGTTTGTAGCTCCTATTCTGACGGTTATTCATTCCGTCTTTCATCCATATGTTGCTCTTGATGAAGACCGCTCTATTAAAACGGTCGAAACAGATTCTGTCAGCAAACTATCAACATCATTTGTTTTTTCAAGAAAATTTTAAATTCATATATATATATAATATATTATATATATATATATATATGTGTGTGTGTGTGTGTGTGTGTGTGTGTGTGTAACTACGTTGGAAGATTACTTTGACCTTTCTAACATATTACAAGAACATTATCATCTTATAAGACGAAAAAACCCGGAAGGCACATCGGCCGAAACGTTGTGAGTATAAGAATAAAGATGAGGACAAAAATCCGAAAAATCCAAATTACATAAAACAAAATAAAAATGCGTATAAAAAAATAAAATAATGAAATTGAATTAATTAAAATAAAAAAATATTATTTTTTCAAATTTTTTCATACGCATTGTAATTGCCTTCTAAATATAAATAAATAATAATATACTTAACAATGCTTCAAGCAAATTATCAAATACTAAAATAAAAATTATTTTTTTCAGGGTAGATGTAAATTTTGTGACCATTATCCTATTTAAGATAACTATAAAAAATGTCTGCTTTTTGTGAGGCCATTTAAACAAAAAAAACCCAAAAAAACAACAAATAAGATTTGAATACGCCTGTGTATTTTCTGGATCCTAGCAACATTTCATAAGTGAACGTCGGATATTAATTGGAAACTGATTAAATATCTGATCTTTTGTGTTCACGAAGAACAAAAGAAATATTTATGTAGATATTCAAAATGGAGTCGCGTATCTGAGGGCTTGAAAAGTGTGTACGTCATTGACAATTAGTTATTAAGTTTTGATGAATAATCTCATCAACATGATGTCGTATTGTTTCACCGTGAGGACATTTTGATAATGCATTGATAATTATAAAATATAAGCCGGGTGAATGTGGCGTTTTATCACTCGCGAGTTGATTGGTCAATATCTGGAGGAGCGCCATTACCATATTTGGAGTTAAGACTTTCGTTCTTTTTGGCCAAGGCGAAGTTTTTGAGCTATTTTGAATGAGTTGTTTTATGTAATAGACCGACTACACCTCTGCAGACGGGTAAGACCCGCCACAACAAGAGTTGATATGCCGTTAAAATTGCAACCCATGA
>CM042176.1:14561218-14566218 GCA_023376005.1 Doryteuthis pealeii | reverse complement strand
GAATTTATTCATTAAAAAAAAAATGAATTTATTTATTTAAAAAAAAAATGAGAATGAATTTATTTCAAAACTTTGTCGGCATTAAATGACCCACCGAGGTTAATATGCCGTAAAATAAACCACACCAAACCAAACAAACCTAACTAAATTTTATTCTTTCGTGTCCGAGCTCTTTTAACCATTTTATGCCTATTGTCCAGATGATTGTGTTCTCTATAAAAAAAAAATTCTATAAAAATGACAATACATGCCCCCGAATACGTGACCATTCCTCAATTTTCAATAAAAGTCTGCGTTATCAAGTAAAGTCTATGCTAAATAGCACAATTGTGGAACTAGTGTGATAGAAAGACGTTTATCAAAAGCACTCACCATGGTTTTATTTAATAATAACAACAATAATAATAAACAACAACAAAAATGGTTATGCACATAGTTCCTGAAGAATGGTCCAGTCGTCTCTAGGAGAAGACACCATTCTTATGTTTCTAAGAGAAATTTGCTACGTGGGTGTCTATTGTGGTGGCTTGAAAGCGGGCGTGACTCAAAGAAAAAATGTTCTTTTTCGAAGAGAAAGTTATGGTCGCCCTAGGCACGGAATTTTAATGGTGAAAAGAGCGCCGTGTTTTTTTTTTCTGCATTGAAAATAAAAGCAAGATAAAAAGGAAGGAAGTGCGTATTGTTTAATTATCTGTTAATTAAATTCTTAATGAGAATTTCTGAAACAATCAGTTTTAGTACATTGGTCACTAATTATATTTTGCATTTAATTTATAATTGAAAGTTTTTCTTAGAGTATCTCTGGCCTGCTAGTTCCTGTTGAGACTTTTGTTGTAGTTATTTACTAAGCTGTGCTTAGATGTGGCACAAGGCCAGAAGTATGGGGCACCCAATGAGAATCGAACTCATTACCAATGGTCTGCGAATCTAGTTTGCTAACCATTACACCACATGAGGTGTCCAGATTCTTGTAATATAGTTATATAGTTATAGTAATATAGTTATTTACTAAGCGTAGCTTAGATATGACACAAGGCCAGAAGTATGGGGCACCCAATGAGAATCGAACTCACTAACAATGGTTTGCGAATCTAGTTTGCTAACCATTACACCACATGAGGTGCCCAGATTCTTGTAATATAATTATTTACTAAGCGTAGCTTAGATACGACACAAGGCCAGAAGTATGGGGCGCCCAATAAGAATCGAACTCACTAACAATGGTTTGCGAATCTAGCTTGCTAACCATTACACAATGTGAGGTGCCCATATCTATTGGGTATAGTTATTTACTAAGCGTAGCTTAGATGCGGCACAAGGACAGAAGTGTGGGGCGCCCAATAAGAATCGAACTCACTAACAATGGTTTGCGAATCTAGCTTGCTAACCATTACACCACGTGAGGTGCCCTAGATTTTTGTAATATAGTTATTTACTAAGCTTAGCTTAGATGTGGCACAAGGCCAGAAGTGTGGGGCGCCCAGTGAGAATCGAACTCACTAACAATGATCTGCTAATCTAGCTTGCTGATCATTACACCAAATGAGGTGCCCAATTGTTATTTACTAAGCTTGGCTTAGATGTTGCACAAGGCCAGAAGTATGGGGCACCCAATGAGAATCGAACTCACTAACAATGGTCTGCAAATCTAGCTTGCTAACCATTACACCACGTGAGGTGCCCTAGATTTTTGCAATATAAGGCACGTGTTAAAAGCCCACTTCTATTTATAGACTCACCGAGAACTATGTGATCAACCTCTTGGCCAATCACTGGCGGTACTCTGCTGCTGATACAATACTTACACCGGCAGTACTGGCGATACCTACCCATAACTACTGCGACCTTCGTGGACGACGGACCTCATAGGATTAAATCACTGGACCTTTAACAATACGCAGGATAGGACTTATTCACTTATCAAAGGATTCCATAACTCAGGACTTACTTTAAGTCCTTTTCAACTGGCCAAGGATAGCATTTAAAAACTTAATAGTTCCAAATATAACGTCGGTTTTACAAAACTATATATATATATATATATATATATTATGATAATGGTACACGGTAATAGCCTACTCGAGTTTCCCCATAAGGATCTTCAGGGTTAAATCCACTGGATTAATCAAGATTAATTGCAGTTGATTGCAGGTTAATGCACGTTAATCAAGATTAATTGCAGTTGATTGCACGTGTGTATTTTTTTGCAATCAACTGCAATTAATCAATATCTTGATTAATCCAGCGGATTTAACCCTGAAGATCCTTATGGTGGAACTCGAGTAGGTTATTACCGTGTACCTTTATCATAATAAATTTGCTCTACCAACGTATTGAGCACTTTTGATGAAAAGGGTTGAGGAGTGTCTCTAGAGCAATAGGGTTGAGGCAATCAGATAGTAGGTGCTAGAGCTTGACATGACCAGCTGACTAAAAAACTAACCAGGTTTCAGGAATTTGACGTAAAAAAGTTAGTTTGGCAACCCTAGTATGAAGAGTGATACTTCTTCGACTGTCTCTCTTTTTTTAAAAACTTATTTTCCCATGAATTTCACGCTTATATAAAGTTTTTAAAAATCTAATTTCTTTAAAAGTTATTTCGATCAGAAATCAATTTATGGTCGAAATAAATTTATAATAGCTAAATGACGGTTTCTAAAGCTTTTCTTTCTTATTGAAAGTATATACATACATACATAAATACATACACACACAGATATATATGGTCTATCAAAAACACGCACACACACACATACACGCACCACAAAACACACGTATATATATATATGCATATATTTACCAACCCCTCCGCACGAACAGAATGTGACACAAGGTCAATTTCTTAAGCAGAGTTTAAGAGGTTTGAATTCAGAGTTTTCATTCTCCTAGACTGGTTACCTAGCATTGGTCAAAGAGCTCAGTCTGCCCTGTTATTTACCCATAGCTCGCGGGAGCACTGGATTCATACCTTTCCCAAAAGTATTAGCGCTATGTGAATTGTTAACAGCTTCGTCCGGGAATTGAACTCGGGTCGACGATTCCATTTCCTACGACTCTAACCATTAAACCACGCGCTTCCATAGCACTTTATATGGTTTCAAGTATTCAAATGTATATATATATATATATATATATATATATATATATATATATATATATATATATATATATATATATATATTATATATATATATATATATAATATATATATATATATATATATATATATATATATACCAACACACACACAGACACACAACCTTGAGTTTTCACTTCCGCTGTCGTTTATCGCAACAGAAAAAATTTATACACACACACACACACAACCACATACCTAAAAAAAGCGCAATGTTTCCTTTCAATACACACACTTACAGCGCCACATACTCACGCCATAAAATAGAATATTTGATGTCATATTTCAAAACCGTCTCCTTTTTTCAAACTTCAAAAATTTTTTAAACAGACAGAATGACGGATTATCACTCGCTTTTCTCAGTATTCTGTGATGAATAATTTCTTATCTTATGCCCTGAAGATGATCTAATTAATAGATCGAAACACTGCAGCGTCGGCCAATAAACTCACCACTTAACCCATTTAAACCTGTGTTTTTTCAATTTCCTTGATATATTACATATATATATATTTTTCTGATTTTTATTTTTTATATTTTTTTATTTTTTATTTTCTGAAATTAAACTCTGATGATAAAGCTTTGCTTTGAAACCGATTAGACATATAAAACATCTTTTTGTCTTTATTTTTTACGCATTGTATTGCCTTCGAATTTTATTATTTTATAATATATATATATATATATATATATATATATATATATAAGATTTTTTGGATGTTTGTTTATTTTTTAGAAGCATTGTCGATAATATTTATATTTTTGCTTGAAGGCAACTACAATGCGAATATCGCATAAATTCGATAATTATAGAAGATAATAATAATGACAAGTGAATCCCGCAAAGAATCACTCGGTGTGTAGAATATCGCTGATGAGACTTAATAAAGTTGAAACAGTCTGTACGATATTCTACACACCGAGTGATTCTTTGCGGGATTCACTTGTCATTATTATTATCTTCTATAATTATCAAATTTATGCGATATTCGCATTGGAGTTGCCTTCAAGCAAAAATATAAATATATATATATATATATATATATATATATATATATGAAACCATTATGCATCTTACTGTGTGGTCGACTGCTGTGAACATATCCTACGCTCGTTTGTGAAGTTAGTGATGTGCCTGAAGGCAGGTCAGGCCAACAAGATCACAAACATGATAGGGAAATAATTCATAATAATTCATGCACTGATATTGAACAGCTGGTGATAAGGCGAGTCAGCGGGGTGTACACGTCGAGCATGTTTGCTTAATTGGTGTCGTGTGCAAAGCGGAAATGGAGGAAAAGTGATCCTTTTTAATAAGGATCGGCCATGAAAAGAAATTCAGTCGATCCAATAATCCCTCAAGGTCGATCGGGACGATCGACCACTTAATTTGCTTCCTCGTTCGAGAGCGAGGCTAAAAACAAAATTCGTTCATAATTCTTATTGATTTAAGACTCTCCGATTCAAGGTTGATTTTACGGCATGTCAACTCTTGTTGGATTATTTTTTTCTACCTTAGTCAGTTTAAAGTTTAATCACACACACACACACACACATATTATATATATATATATATTATTATATATATATATATTATGTATATGAGGTTAAGTAAACAAACAAATGTGTTTATTTTTTATATGGCTTTAAGCCGACAATTTTGGAGGATATGTGCTTAATTGAAGTCGTACCTAATTTTGAAAATTAATTAGTTAATAATTAATGAATTTTAGGCGGGCATATATGTTCAAATGTAAGGCTAAGCGAATCGAGAAAATGTCGTTTAGCCTTACATTTGAACATATATGTCCGCCTAAAATTCATTAATTATTAACTAATTAATGTTCAAAATTAGGTACGACTT
>CM042176.1:14546218-14558718 GCA_023376005.1 Doryteuthis pealeii | reverse complement strand
GAACACAGAAAATTACATTCAATTGATATTTCGTCGATAGAAAAGGAAGAGGTTAAAGTCATCCCCTTTTAACTCCTCCTTCTCTAATGCCTTCACTCGCTTCTTACTTTTACCTTTTTATCGTCTATATATCATTGTGTTTCAAAACAATAACATTTCAGTATTATTTGTATTATTCGGACTATTGTCCTCATCTTCATTGTTATCTGTACAACGTTTCGGCCGATGTGCCCCTACCCCACGTCCTGCTTCAGGTATTTCTTGTCGGATTCGGGAACCTTTTCGGACTCGAGAACCTTCGTGTCGTAATCGGGAACCTTTTTGTCGTAATCGGGAGCCATCACCTAAGTTTGAACACAACCCTTTATTCAGTCCACGGGGGTATCCTGTTCTCATTCTGCTAACCATAGCTGGGGTACAGGTGTTAATAATTAACACAGCTTAACACCTATACCCCAGCTATGGTTAGCGGAATGAGAACAGGATACCTCCGTGGACTGAATAAAGGGTTATGTTCAAATTTCCGTGATAGCTCCCGATTACGACAAGAAGGTTCCCGAGTCCGACAACAAATACCTGAAGAAGGCCGGGGGCACATCGGCCGAAACGTTGTACAGATAACAATAAAGATGAGGACAATAGTCCGAATAATACAAATAATACTAAATATCAAGCCTCGTGTCAAAAATTCAGAGAAATAAAATTTCATTCTGATGAACTGCGACTGGAGTCCGAACTCGCTTACTACGATTTCACAATCCAGCACGTTAGCCATTACACCACAAAGACCACAAGGACCCCCCCCCCTTAAAAACTAATTAGGGCACATTCCAGTCTATGAACTTTTCAGCCGGGCCTCGTATACTTAAGAATTATTTCATCAAAAAAATGTCATTCTGTTTTTTTTTATCCTTACCAGAATATCTCAACATATCAGAAAATAACTCAACTAATAATATTTTGAATATGATATCATGACGTTTATTTTCTTTGGTGTATTCTAAAGTTATATTTTCTTTGATCTAAAAAAAAATATATCTTAAGCAAAGAGCAATTATCTTGCTGAATTGGTTACGACAAGAGGGTCATTCAGTTTATTGTCCTCCTCGTCTTCAAAGATGAAAATCTTCGAGAAATGAACGAATCTCTATATAAAACACAACGTCTGTATGTATATTTGTGTGTTTGTTTGTATGTACAACGATAAACTTTTTAGCTGAGCAGTTGAGTCTGGAGACACGAGGAGACTTGATGTCACTCAAACTCCAGTGGAAAACTACCAGCTACGGTGAATGTGAAAAACTCACAAGGAGATCCCAGCAAGAAGACGAGATTTAATTAATAATTATTATTTTTATTCAACCCTCAGTTATTAATAAAATTGTTTTACACCATTAATACTATTGACCATATCTACTTACTAATAACATGCAATTGTATTTATATATACAACAAAATAGCGGTTTACAGTGTGAACGGGAAGGCTAATTTGCATATTGATATTAAAAATGTTATTCTAATACATATGTGCTTAGTATTATTGATTTCTGATTGTTTGGTTTTATTTTAATAATATGAGCAAACATCTCTTCAATAAATCTTAAAAGAAATCCATTAACGCTGTAATTTTATTCTTTACTTCTTATTTTAACCGAATAGTTAAATTAGGAAAATTAAGCCATGAAAGATAGGAGTGATGGAATAATAAGTTTCAGTGGTTCTATCTTTCTATTATACAATATATATATATATATATATATATATATATATATATATATATATATATATATATATATATATATATAATATTGTTATATATTATACAATAATTATTAATAAATAATTAATAATGTGTCAAGAAAGGATGGGGGAAGAGGTCTTGCCAACATAGCGGACTGCGTAGAAACCACAATCCAACAACTTGAAGATTACACAAGGAAGAGCAAAGACAAATTACTTATGGCGGCCAACAATAGTAGAAGTGACAGATGGACAAACAGAAAAACAACAAAGACTAGAAAACAAAAATGGGAAGAAAAACAATTATATGGACACTTCAAACGACAAATCGAAGAGGTTGCACATGAAAAAACTTGGACATGGTTAAGAAAAGGAAACCTCAAAAGAGAAACTGAATCACTAATAATTGCTGCACAAAACAATGCCATAAGGACAAATTATATCAAAGCGAAAATTGATAAGACCCAACAAAATAGTAAATGTAGACTTTGCGGTCATAGAGATGAGACTGTAAACCATATACTCTGCGAATGTAGCAAACTAGCACAACGGGAATACAAAACTAGACACGACTGGGTTGGGAAGGTGATCCACTGGGAATTATGAAAAAAATGTAATTTTGACCATGCAAAAAAATGGTATATGCATAAACCAGAATCTGTTCTTGAGAACGAAACACAAAAAATTCTCTGGGACTTTGAAATAAAAACGGATCACCTTATCAGCAAGAAGACCAGACCTAGTGTTGATAAACAAAAAAGAAAGAACTTGTCAATTGGTGGATTTTGCAGTTCCAGCAGATCACAGGGTGAATCTAAAGAAAATGAAAAAATGGACAAATATCTGGACCTTGCCAGAGAACTGAAAACGTTATGGAATATGAAAGTCAAAGTGATACCAATTGTAGTTGGTGCACTTGGAACAGTCCCTAAAGGATTGGAAAAGGGTTTAGAAAGTTTGGATATCAGAGGAAGAATTGAAACCATTCAGAACACTGCACTGCAGCAATCTGCCAGAATACTCAGAAGAGTCCTGGAGACCTGAGGAGACTTGCTGTCACTCAGACTCCAGTGAAAGACCATCAGCTAATGCTGATGTAAAAACTCAAAAGGAGTAAATAATAATGATAATAATAATAATAATAATAATAATAATAATAATAATAATAATAATAATAATAATAATACAAACAGGGTTGGCAAAATTATGCAAACAACTAAATTTCGACCTCAGACAAAATGGTATATGCATAAACTAGAATCTGTTCTTGAGAATGAAACGCATAACATTCTCTGGAACTTTGAGATAAAGACGGATCACCTTAGCCCAGCTAGAAGACCAGACCTAGTATTGATTAACAATAAAAGAAAAAAAGAAAAAAAAAGAAAAGAGAACTTGTCATCTGATAGAATTTGCAGATCACAGGGTGAAGACGAAAGAAAACGAAAAGAAATATAAATACCTGGACCTTGCCAGAGAATTGAAAAAAGCTGTGGAATATGAGGGTGAGAGTGATACCAATTGTAGTTGGTGCACTAGGAACAGTCCCAAAAAGCATGGAAAAAAGACTGGAGGAACTGGAAATCAGAGGAAGAATTGAGACCACCCAGAAAACTGCATTGCAGAAATCAGCTAGAATACTCAGAAGAATAC
The DNA here is from genome assembly GCA_023376005.1 of Doryteuthis pealeii. NCBI lineage: Eukaryota > Metazoa > Mollusca > Cephalopoda > Myopsida > Loliginidae > Doryteuthis > Doryteuthis pealeii. Next base: position 14,555,325 of record CM042176.1, on the reverse strand, counting down.
TGGAGACCAGAGGAAACTTGTTGTCACTCAGACACCAGCGAAGGACCATCAGCTAACGCTGGTGTGAAAAACTCACAGGAGTGAAATAATAATAATAATAATAATATAATAATAATAATAATAATAATAATTTGTTTGCACACTGTTATATAGTTTTAAGTATTCCTATTCAATACTAGCAATAGCATAATCTTTACAGATCATTGCCGTCCCTCACAGTCATATAAGCTTACCACCAGAACCTTTCGTCTCATGAGCCCTCAAATGACTCATCAAACCCGCTGTAGATCCACAACGTTTGATGCAAATATGACATAGGAAGGACGTCCTTCCCATTTTATCAGATGATAAAATTTTATGCTTATTCACCACCGTATGTCTCTTAAAACCAGAAGCAGACTTTGTTACAAATTGCACGAGACACATTGTTTGTGCCTGGAGTTTGCATGAATTGTCCCTGATGAGATTTCCTATGATTGACATATCCAGACTTAGAAAGCAGAATTCGACCACATGTTTGACATTTCCAACCCTCCATGTTCCCTCCAATATGACAGGTGTATCCCTTTCGAAGTTGACGCTTGAGGTTTTCATGCTCAATTCTTTCACTCTCAAAACTGGTACAGCCATGATCCACATGAACTCTCCAGTCAGTTCTCTTCAATGCCAGCTTTTCCCAGTTGTCAGGAATTATTTTTATTTTTACAAGGTTGTTTTTTAAGCAATCCTTATACCTTTTCCAAGGCTTAAGCTGTGGCCTTTTGTCATCATGAAGCTGACCATAACGGCGTTGCTTTGGCATTATATCTTCACTCATACGCACAACATGACCTGCCCATCGCATAAATACATACATACCTGGTTTCTTCTCTGAAACACATCAAAACAAAAAATTCTTGTCCCCTATTTTCATAACTTGTACTAAACAGATACCATATTACTGCCAGAAAATTACCCTGGCATATTATCAATTACCCTGGAGGCACCGCTTTGAACCCACAAACTACCGCAGCCCTGTTGACAAATTCCCCTTCCTGTTTTTTCTTTTTCTTAACACCTTTCGACACATGCGCCCTCTCCTCATCTTCTCCCCTTCCTAATTACCCCTTTCAACATATAAAAAGACTATAGTCTCTGTGTCTCAAATAAATCTGACGAAGCTTCGTTACACACCAAGGCGAAATATCAATTGAATGTAGCAAGGTTGTTTTTTAAGCAATTCTTATACCTCTTATTCAATACTAGTAATTTATAAACAGATCTATTTTACCTAAAATTGGGACCCTGTAGTACATAATTGTTAGTACCCTAACACTTATGTACAGTTAGTGTAGAAACCAAAATGGGTGAATGATTACAGCCGGCGGCCTTGAAGGATTGATTGACAAATCTTGACCTCACCTTCAACTCCCTTCCGGTGGATACCATGAGAATCGGTGGAGAAGGCCCTCTTCCGGTTTAGATTAGAAAGAGTTAGTCAGTATTGGCCAAAACCACGGAGCGAGCAAGTCGCGTTTAAGCGCGCTGCCGACTCAATCTGCGCAGTAAAATATGATCTAAAGCAAATCGAAGTCATGGGCTATTATCTAAAAACTACCAATGACCCAAGGTTTATAATAGATGAGAAATCCCCAATGGAAGACCAGACATGAAATCCCCAAGACGAAGTCCAGACGCTAGAAGAAGAACATAAGAATAAAGACGATCAGAAGAATAAGAATCTATTAATAATGGAGATTCGCTACCGGTTTTTGTCTGTAACAAAAACTGCGCCACTGCTTACGTCACACTACATAAAACGTCATAACATAGAATAAATACATTCAAAATTTGAGCATGCAATGTTAGACAGTCCTCATTGTTTTTTTTTAAAACAAGTTTTAATAAATACACACCTGGTATTAGCTATCTATATATAGTTTGTTTTATTTTAATACATATTTAAAGTTATCAGAACTAAGTTTCCATTTCAATTTTTTAATTTTTTTTACTCCTTTAATAAATTTATCTTATTTTTTACTCCTTTAATAAATTTGATGATTTTACTTTTACTTATGATACAAACTCTCTGATATTAAATTTTCAACTCCCATCTCCTCAGGCAATATTTATTTTACGCCACCCAGAGGGCATTTTTTATTTTGCTAGTAAGAATAAAGAAAGCATATAATATATACGTTTATTGGTATACAACACCTGGGCTGACGGTAAAAAAGGTCAGAGTGAACCTGGCAGTAATGACAAGAAATGTATTGTCCATTTTCTCAAAGTTAAGCTCAAGAACTGAGGCTTAACCCACCTGATGCAATTTAGCGTAATTCCCAGCTCACTTCATTGTGTGTGGGGTTATCTTAACTCCCTGAATAGGATGCAATCGGCGTATTCTAATCCCTGTCGACAGTGCTACCCAATATGGGCGTATCCAATAACTAACTTTACTTGTTTCCTAATATAACGCTCAATTTGCATTTAAAAGACAAATAAAAGTAAAATGCAACAGCCGCCGGCGGTGAGTGGTGGAAAAGTGTCCCTTGTCAAATGATGGATGCCAAATCGAATGCGACTTTAAAATCCCCTGACGTCATCTGATCGATCAAATTCTGACAATTCTGGCAGTTAGAATCTGAAATGTGTCTTTCTTTCTGTCGCATCATCAGTGACAGTGGAACTCGATATTCAAACAAAATGGACGAATTTTTGCGTTGTTGTTATTGAAGAAAAAAACACATTAGGTTTAGTGCAAGGCGACCTTCACATTAGATCATAAACGAAACTCGTAATTCAAAAGCTATCGTCAATTTAAGGGTCATGCAGGATACACAGACACACACACACACACACACACACACACACACACACACACACACACACACACACACACACACACAAATAAAGATCTAGCGTCATCAGAATGTGAATTTATCTATTCCCCCCATATAATATATATATATATATATATATATATATAATATAAAGATTTTGAAGGAAATTTACAATGCAATATGTGTTGAAAATTATATTTTTAACTTTTGTTTTTTTTTTCAAATCGAAATATTTTCGGAAAGTAAAATTCCATCCTCAGAGTTATTGAAAGTACTAGGTGTTGGATAAGTAATATAAAAAAAACACCTAGTACTTTCAATAACTCTGAGGATGGAATTTTACTTTCCGAAAATATTTAGATTTGAAAAAAAACAAAAGTTAAATAAATATAATTTTCAACTCATATTGCATTGTAAATTGCCTTCAAAAATCTTTATATTACACATACACACAATGCTTCAAAGGTACTATAAAAAAACCTTTATATATATATATATATATATATTATATATATATATATATATATATATATATATATATATATATATATATATATAACAAAAGACTTAGGGATTTAGCTTATAGTCTATTTCAGGAAGCTTAGACAAAAGTGTCTAAATCTCCCGACTCATCAGATGCGAATGATGAATTCTTTATTACTTTAAAGGCATTTGAAAACAGATTTTTATTTTTTATTTTTTTCATTTTTAAAAATTCTATAGTCCTGTGGTATGAATTCCAAATACACACACACACACACACACACACACACACACACACAAATAAAGATCTAGTGTCATCAGAATGTGAATTTATCTATTTTCCCATATATATATATATATATATATATATATATATATATATACATATATATATAAAGAAAAACCCTAATTAGTCAGATATACCCAGTAAAAGTTTCGCTTAGTGCTCTTCAGAATCAGATCTTTACTCTGAAGAGTACTAAGCGAAACTTTAAATTGGTATATCTGACTCATTAGGTTTAACTTTATTATTTGCTCTACTTAGGTATTGATCACTCTTTACTTTTTAGCTTTAGAATATCCTAGCGGTTTATATATGTATATATTTTTTTCCATATATATATACACATATAAATTGTTTTTTCTTTTGGCCAAGTATTATAGTATCAACCGATTATTTTCGGTTGGTACGACTATCTTGGTCTTTTCTTTTTTCCAATTTTTTTTCTCACCAGGTAATGTTTGGTAGTATATTTTTACAATCAAACTATTTACCGAGTTTTTTCTTACTGTAAGGGTTTACCCAGAAGTTTTGTATATATATATATATATTATATATATATATATATATAATATATATATATATATATATATATATATATATATAACTTTGTATTGCCTTTTGATACCAGTGAAAGTCAATTAAAGTTCCTTCTAGAGAGCTCTAACTTGTTTTTGGAGCATATAATAGTCATCCACATATATCGTGTTTCGATATATATTATATATATATATATATATATATATATATATATATATATATGTGTGTGTGTGTGTGTGTGCGTGTGTGTATGAAAGATGCTGATATATATGTAGATATATGTATATCTATCTATATCACTTATATATATATACACACGCATATAAACATATATATATATATATATATATATATATATATATATATATATAATAAATATATGTTTGTTCATATCTATCTATCAAACGACATCCAAGGCTTCCTCGACAATCTATCTCTCTCTATATATATATTTGTTCATTTTTATCTATCAAACGACATCCAAAGTGTTCTGTTTTTATCTATCTATCTATGTATCTATCTATCTCAAATTATTTCTATTTATCAAAGTACATTCAAATCTATCTATCTACGTAGTATTTCTGGGAATGTAAAATCCATCTATCTATCAAACGACATCCACGCCTTTCTATATCTATCTATCTATCTATCTGTCTATCTATCTATCTATCTATCTATCTATCTATCTTAGTCTGTTCAGATCCATCTATCTATCTATCTATCTATCTATCTATCTTAGTCTGTTCAGATCCATCCATCTATCTATCTATCTATCTATCTATCTATCTACGTAGTATTTCTGGGAACCTAAAATCCATCTATCTATCAAACGACATCCACGCCTTTCTATATCTATCTATCTATCTATATATCTTAGTCTGTTCAGATCTATCTATCTATCTATCTATCTATCTATCTTACTTATGTAGTGTTTCTGGGGCGTAAAATCCATTATGTCTCTACAATAACGGTAAAAGCTCAAACCATATATATATATCACAATTATCACTTTATTTCTATCTATCAAACGAAATCCACGCCTTTCTGTATCTTTCTATCAATTATTCAATCTATCTATCTATATATCTATCTAAGTTAGGTTGTATTTCTGGGAACGTAAAGTCTTTTCTGTTTCTACAATACAGGTAAAAGGTCAAACAACACACACACACACACACACACACACACACACACACACACCACATTATATATATATATATATATTATATATATATATATATCACAGTTTCTTTATTTCTATCTATAAAACGACATCTATGACCCTATGTATCTATCTATCAATCATTCAATCTATCTATCTATCTATCTATCTATCTATATATATATCTAAGTTACTTAGTGTTTCTGGGAAGGTAAAGTCCTTTATGTGCCTACAATACAAGTAAAAACTCAAACCAAAAAACAAGAACTATCTATCTATCTATCTATCTATTTATTATTTATCTATCTATCTATCTATCTATTTATTTATTTATCTATCTATCTATCTATCTATCTATATATATATATATATATATATATATATATATATATATATATATATATATATATATATATATATATATATATATATATATCTAAGTTACTTAGTGTTTCTGGGAAGGTAAAGTCCTTTATGTGCCTACAATACAAGTAAAAACTCAAACCAAAAAAACAAGAACTATCTATCTATCTATCTATCTATCTGTCTATCTATCTATCTATTTATTTATTCATCTATCTATCTATCTATCTATCTATCTATCTATCTATTTATTTATCCATCTATCTATCTATCTCTCTCTATATATATCTAAGTTACTTAGTGTTTCTGGGAAGGTAAAGTCCTTTATGTGCCTACAATACAAGTAAAAACTCAAACCAAAAAAACAAGAACTATCTATCTATCTATCTATCTATCTATCTATTTATTTATCTATCTATCTACCTATCTATTTATTTATCCATCTATCTATCTATCTATATATATATATATCTAAGTTACTTAGTGTTTCTGGGAAGGTAAAGTCCTTTATGTGCCTACAATACAAGTAAAAACTCAACCAAAAAAAACAAGAACTATCTATCTATCTATCTATCTATCTATCTATCTATCATCTATTTATTTATCATCTATCTATCTATCTATCTATCTATCTATCTATATATATATATTATATATATATATATATATATATATATATATATATATATATATATCTAAGTTACTTAGTGTTTCTGGAAGGTAAAGTCCTTTATGTGCCTACAATACAAGAAAAAAACTCAAACCAAAAAAACAAGAACTATCTATCTATCTATCTATCTATCTATCTATCTATCTATTTATTTATCCATCTATCTATCTATCTATCTATATATATATATATATATATATATATATATATATATATATATATATATATATATATATACTAAGTTACTTAGTGTTTCTGGGAAGGTAAAGTCCTTTATGTGCCTACAATACAAGTAAAAACTCAAACCAAAAAAAACAAGAACTATCTATCTATCTATCTATCTATCTATCTATCTATCTATTTATTATTTATCCATCTATCTATCTATCTAATATATATATATATCTAAGTTACTTAGTGTTTCTGGGAAGGTAAAGTTCTTTATGTGTCTACAATACAAGTACAAACTCAAACCAAAATAACAAGACCCCCCCCAAAAAAAAAAGAAAAGAAATTCCTCTTCTATAGATCAGTACAAAAATTATTTTCAGTCGTGTGAATACTGTTTAATTTACCGTGTTCAGCTATAGACGTTGTTTTTCCTCAAAAAGGTAAACTTCATTTGTCTGCGAAACGGTGTTAGGAAAAGCAGATAATTGTGACATGATTGATTGCACGTCCGCCTATAGACGCCTCCATCTACCGTCTAATCAGGGGAACAAACTTATTTTCCAACAGAAAAATGTCAAGGTAACGTTGGGGCAGTTTTAGTCTCGTCTGTCTCGCAAAGACAGGTCATTTTAAAACCTTTCACGCAAAACAATTATTAACGCGCGAAATAATTAAACACGGTGTCCTATTTTCTATACTTTTGTTTAAGCTAAGCGATTTTAAATTTCAGGTTGGCAACACTGATTAGAAACTATTTCTCACAATTTTTGAGATGAGGCTTGATAATTTGTATTATTTGGATTATTCGAACTATTGTCCTCATCTTTATTGTTATCTACACTATTTCTCTGAATTTTTGAGATGAGGCTTGGTAATTTGTATCATTTGGATTATTCGAACTATTGTCCTCATCTTTATTGTTATCTACACTATTTCTCTGAATTTTTGAGATGAGGCTTGATAATTTGTATTATTTGGATTATTCTGATTACTGTCCTCATCTTTATTATTATCTACACTATTTCTCTACATTTTTGAGATGAGGCTTGGTACTTTGTATTATTTGGATTATTCGAACTATTGTCCTCATCTTTATTGTTATCTACACTATTTCTCTGAATTTTTGAGATGAGGTTTGATAATTTGGACCATTCGAACTACTGTCCTCATCTTTATTGTTATCTACACTATTTCTCTGAATTTTTGAGATGAGGCTTGATAATTTGGATTATTTAGATTATTCGGACTATGTTCCACATCTTTATTGTTTTCTACACTATTTCTCTGAAATTTTTTTGATGGGGCTTGATAATTTGTATTATTTAGATTATTCGGACTATTGTCCTCATCATTATTGTTATATGTATAACATTTCGGCCGATATGCCCTCCGGCCTTCTTCAGGTATTTCTTGTTGAACTCTGGAACCTTCTTGAACTCGATTGGTGACATAGCGTAGTGGATATAGACATTGTGTTCTAAGTGACAGTTATTTCTAGGCTGCAGGTTCAATCCTGGTTAAGGGCAACAATAACATAGAATAATAATTAACACAGATTAACACTTGTACCCAGCTAAGGTTAGCGGTATGAGAACAGGATACCCCCGTGGATAGAATAAAGGGTCGGGTCAAAGTTCAAAGTTCTGTGATGACTCTCGAGTCCGACAAGAAATCCTGAATCGGCTGAAACGTTGTACAGATAACAATAAAGACGAGGACAATAGTCAGAATAATAAAAAAACTGATTATAAAATCAACTGATTAATATTGCCCTTGGAAATGATTGTCTCTCGAGATTCGTGATAATCTGATTAACCTTAGGATGTCTTGCATCATTGCTTAGTTTTTATTTAACGAACACAAGACTTGATATTGTTTAACAGAGCTCTTTATTTTATTTCGACTCAAGTAAACACCCTTGGAGGACAGACCCTATCATTATAATGAGGCGCTCGTCATGTGTCAGTTGGTTGGTTGGTTGGTTGGTTGGTCGGATTTCTGGTATGTCAACCCTTGTTGGGTTATTTTATGGTGAAGACATTTTATTTTATTCCTTCTTGATAGGTATTGAGATTTTTTTAACTCAATTTTTAAAAAACATTTTTTAAACTCATTTTTCTATTTAACCCATAGATTGGACCCTAATACTTATTACCACTTCGTCAATGTGTCTGAAAAGCAATTAGGTCTGGTGGTATTGTAAGATACTATGGCGCTCTCCGAATTTGTGGCAATGATGTTTCGGCCCCGAAACCATTACTTCAGACTATAAAGTTATAAAATTATTGTGTTCTATTGTTTGTGCATATTTATAGATTCACTATTTCATGGCAGAATTATACTCGACTTATACACAAGTATATATGGTAATTATTGTTGCTAATGGTAACTTACGAGATGGTCTTTTGAGTACGCAACCACTTCAGCTACTTAGTGGTAGGATCAGAAACGCCTTTGTTCATAAAAGTCAGCAGGAAATTTAAATCACAGCTATAATTCTTATAATTAGGTTCCTATAATTAACCAACCGTGTCTTTCAGTTTGTCCTCGTATGACTCAAGGGCCGTTCGAACTCTATCCACCAAATACGACGACTAAACATAGTTGTATGGCTTC
>CM042176.1:14531218-14541218 GCA_023376005.1 Doryteuthis pealeii | reverse complement strand
TATGTTTATGTACAATATTCTATCTTCTATTCTTTATGTATCTCGTCATATCCATGTGCTGTATACCTATTAAATGTTTTGTCTATCAAACCTTGTCGGAGTTGTATGTTCAATTATGACTTTGAACCTTACAGACAAATTCACCTACACATCCTATCATCTATACATCACATCGGCTCAACTGACAAATCTGGACGTTATAGTGTAGCATTTATATCCAAGATACGGTGAATTCGTGGTTGCAACTGGCTCAACCGACCCAGGATCAATGCCGCAACAGTAACAGTAATAATAACACTGTAAGGGCAGTCTCCCTTGTCTGAGGGTTTTGGTGAATCCCATGTCAGGAGACCCTATTTTGGTCACGTGACACAGGAACCCAGGGAGAGAACCCTCTTCTTCCGATGCCACTGAACAAGCCTGGACGTGCTTGTCATCTCTCTCCAGCAGACACCTACGGTGCACACGCATCCTCTACTTACAGTAAGTGGTTACCACTTTGTCTATTAACACTATTGTGTATGTTTGGACACTTGTGACATTAAATAGCTTGGGGAACTTTGTTCCCCTAATATGTTATAATAAAGTCATATAAATGTAACTAACGCGTTTGTTGTTTTCCTAACTGAAGTATTCCACATTGGGTACTTATCCTTTAAGTAGCCCAATGTTTTATAAGAACCAGAGTTAACACTCTGTTTGGTTTGGTTTGTTTTGTTTTACGGCATATCAACCTCAGTGGGTCATTTAATGCCGATAAAGTTTTGAAATAAATCAATTCTTAATGGATAATACAATTTTTTTATAAATACATTTTGCTATTTAACCCATAGATGGGACCCTAACAGGTACTACCACTCCGGGTCAGAGTGGACCAGGGAACAATGGTGATGAAGGGGTGCTCCACATTCCCCAAACCTCCAAAACTGGAACCTCACCATCAGATAGAGTTTAACGTCATTCCCAGGACATGTAAACCCGCAGCCACCGCCTTCTAGCACCCATACGATAAAAAGGGGTTGGGGCTTGCCATTAGGGCAATAGGGTTGGGAAAATCATATAGGTGCTAGGGCTTGACGTGACCAGCCGATTGATCGGAGGGGGCCAAAGTGGAGTATTGCAAGTCATGAACTGCTCATCCACCTGGGTTCTATGCTTAAGCATCACGGGTCACCACCCACGATCAACAGGTGGCCCCATTGGGGGAGTCTTACCCATCTGCAGAGGTGCAGTCGGTGCATTCTAACGCGCTAGCCGACAGGGCGGTTAACACTCTGTGGACCTCTTATAACACTAACAGTATTGTCCTTATGGCATACTTTAAAAAACAAATACCCACACAAATATATGGTAAATATTAATTTTATAGTAGCAGGACCTGTGAATATACTACAGTATAATAATCTAATTATTACAACGTTTCATATGTTTACTTAAGAGCTATTGCTTATATTTCAATATGTAAAACGTATAATAAGTAAAGTCGTCGGGGCGGCCTAATGTCGGTATCAGCCAGGCAGCGAGGGAGTCTATCCCCTTTTCAATAGCGCTAGACCAAGGAGATTATTTTTAGCGTCTGAGGTGGAGCGCCACACCTACCATCAGCTCCTTACTTTACCGCACAGATCCCTGTGCTACTCACCCGCCCTCGCCAACTCAGCGTATATCGAACTAGGAACCTTGTGGTTTCTAGCCGAACACTCTACCGACTGAGCTACTCTTTCTCTCTCTTCTCTCTCTCTCTCTCTCTCTCTCTCTCTCTCTCTCTCTCTCATTGTAGTTTTTTCTTTATTCCTTTCTTTTCATCTTTTCATTGTTTGATTGAAATAGATTAGAATTATCGCTTTCGTGCGCTCACCCCTCTCTCTATCTTTCACCTATTCTCTTTCATTCTTTCGTTCTGATTATATTTTTCTGTGTAGTATGTAAGTAAAGTAAAGTCGTCGGGGTGGCATAGAGTCGGTATCAGCAAATCCCGAGAGAGTCTATCCCCCTTTTCACTAGCGCTTGACCAAGAAGATAGTTTCTGCGTCTGAGGTGGAGCACCACACCTACCATCAGCTCCTTACTTTACCGCACAGATCCCTGTGCTACTCATACGCGAGGGCCGGTATCGAACTAGGAACCTTGCGGTTTCTAACCGAACGCTCTATCGACTGAGCTAATCCGGCCCTCCTTTTCCTTTCTCTTTCTTTATAATAAAAATGGAATAGTCCATTATTTAACTGATGTGACGAAATTCATAAGAAATAAGAATTCCGCTGATAAGCAACATCATTTACATGTTTTTTTTATTTTTTATTTCAGCTTGGACGATATGGACGGTCTCATTTTTAACCACAGGGTGTTGCAAGATGATAACGGACAGAGGGTTTAGGAACACTAGTATTAATATATAGATTGCATCACGGGTTCTGTTGGTTTGGGGGGGGTATTATAGGTATACAAATATTTGAAACCAATACTACTTTTTGTATCTTAGTTTTTTTTTAAGCTAATTTCTTTTCGTTTTTAAAAAGATTTCCCGTGAGGCATACGGTAACGACTTTACTAAACTTTACTGACATAAACAAAAAAGAAAAAAAACAAAACATTTCAACATGATTACATTTATTTACCTATTGCGTATGGCCACCCACTTCTTGATTTTGGGGTATTTAGTTGAAACCGGCGCTTTCAGCTTAAATTAACCGTAAGTGGTTTGAAGTACTGGGTTCAGATATTCCTGCTTCTGAACGAAGAAGAGGCTCCTTAGATAAGCAATGAACTATTTTCGGCATTTATCTATTTGTTTTATTTAAAAAAAATTATTTTTTTTTTTTAGAGATCCGACGAACAAGCGCAGAGATGATAATAGGAAGAGACTTTTAACTTTCAAGATAACGATATGATATATATTCCTCAATTGTATGACCGTAATCATCTTGCAACACCCTCTTCTTAAAAATGAGACCGTCCAAATCATCCAAGATTAAATGCAAAAATATAAATCATGATTATCTGGTGTTGCTTATCTGCCAAATTCTTATTTCTTATGAGTGTCATCACCTCAGTTAAATAATGGACCATTCAGTTTTTATTATTAAGAAAGAAAGGGAAGGAAAAGTACATGCTACACAGAAAAAATGTAATAAGAAAAGAGAGAGAGAGAGAGTGGGTAAGCATGCAGAAGCAATAACATTAATCTGTTTCAATCAAACATAATGAATAGATGAAAAGAAAACAGATTTTGTTTTATTGAATGTAATGAGTTTATTTCAATTAGAATAAAAGACATTTTCTGTTGTTTATGTATATCTTTAATGAACAACATTTTGAGTTCGTTTTGGTATTATTTGTATTATTCGGACTATTGTCCTCATCTTCATTGTTATCTTGTACAACGTTTCGGCCAATGTGCCCTCCGGCCTTCTTCAGGTATTTCTTGTCGACTCAGTACCTTCTCGGACTCTGGAACCTTCTTTTCGAACTCGGGAACTTTTTCGTCGTAATCGGGAACCTTCTTTCGTAATCGGGAGCCATCACGGAACTTTGAACGTAACCCTTTATCCAGTCCACGTGGGTATCCTGTTCTCATTCCGCTAACCATAGCTGGGGTAGAGGCGTTAAGCTGTGTTAATTATTATTCTATGTTACTGCTGCCGAGATGGCTCCCTAGTCCGAGAAGGTTTCCGGGTTCGACAAGAAATACCTGAAGAAGGACGGAGGGCACATCGGCCGAAACTTTGTACAGATAACAATGAAGATGAGGACAATAGTCCAAATAATACAAATAATACTAATCATCAAAAAAATTCAGAGAAAATGTTCGTTTTGGTTTATTAAGTTAAGATTTCCTTTTAGAAATCCGTCGCAGACCACGATGACGTTACTCCATGTCTTCAACTGTTGTGGACCCTCTGGTGGCTAGTTAGTCAAATTCTGGACTTGCAGATGCGGTCACACACATTGCAAGAGAAATTCCCCTCTGCATTTGGTGGTTCATGACGACGAAGACGTCGCCGTTCTGCAGCCCTGTTAATCTCGATAGTGAGCTGCTTAGCTCCTGTGTGACACGCGTTTCGTCAATCCTGTCTGCTGGAGGCCAGATCTTCCATGCTTGAAGGTGTGATAGTGCTTTCTTCAGCTTCGTCTTAATATGGTCTTTGAACCGCTTTCGGGGCCATCTGCAAGTTATTTATTAAGTTAAGATTTAAGTTGGTATTTAATCAACCTGTTCGTAAATACGGATATAAATTTGACGGTATGTAGAAATAGTATTTCACCCCGCCGAAAGAAAAAGAAACGTACTAAAATTCAGAGAATTCACTGAATTTAATGAAATTTTAAGTGTTGATATATTAATGAATAAACAATACAATGCACCAGTTATTTTATTTGAAAACTCTTACATTTTTTCAGGTCAGTTAAATTTGAACCACGTATCTTTGAGGCGTAACACAGATTCTCAAAGGTACGTGGTTCAAAGTTAACTAACCTGAAATTATGTAAGTTCTTAAATTAGATAACTGTTGTATTATATATTTTATTCATTAATATATCAACACTGAAAATTTCATTAAATTCGTTTAATTCCCTAATGTTTGACATTTTTTTTCTTTCGGCGGGGTGAAATACGGTGGTGGAATTTATGTCCGTTAAGTAGGATTTAACCAGAGAATTTCTTGCCCCCCTTCTCCCCCCCCTCCTCTCTCTCTATATATATATATATATATATATATATATATATATATGTCTGATGTATTTATCAGAAATATATATATATATATATATATATATATATATATATATATATGTATGGAGAAAATGTAGAACAAACACGGGATGTTATAATGGTTGGAAATTTATCAGTCGATGTTCGAACATTTCGGTTTATAAAGAAAACCTTCTTCAGGACAATGGGATTATTCAAGGAGAAAAATGGGATTTATATAGATAAAAGATGATGGGTGTTTTGAATGCGTTGAGTTCGGAAAAGTCTGAACTCTATTAGTCATATTTTGTTCATAAGATGTTACATAATTGTTAGTACCCTAACACTTATTTACAGTAGTGTAGAAACCAAAATGGCTGTTATAAGTTGCAGCTGGCGGACGTGAAGGATTGAGTGACACGGCTTGACCTTATCCTGATCCTTCCGGAGGATACCGTGAGAATCGGTTGAGAAGACCCTCTTCCGGTTTAGATTAGAAAGAGAGTTTAGTATCAGTATCGGCCAAACCACGAAGGTGGTAAGTCGTGTTAAGCGCACGGCCGACTCAATCTGCGCAGGTAGTCTGGTGGGGATTTCGGAATAAAATATGATCTAAAGCAAATCGAAGTCTTGGGTTATTATCTAAAAACTACCCATGACACAGGGCTTCTGATAAAGAGAAATCCCCAAAGGGAAGACCAGACACGAAGTCCCCAAGATGAAGTCCAGACGCTAGAAGAAAGAATATACAACAAAGAGACAGTCCGGTTATTGGGTTCTTTTCGTTTCTATACGATTCCATTAAACGGCGTTTACTGTAAATTATTTTTCTTTTCTTAATTGTTAACCATCTCAGGTTATGCCAATCGACGTTTTCCCGCGTTGTCATTTCAAGATGGCTGCCGAAACAGGAATTTCAAGTGGAGCGTCTTCTCTAATTGCCGACCTCCTCCGGCACACTCCGATCTGCTGAGTGTTTAAGCTGCGGAAATTCATGACTCAGTGAGAACGTTATGGTTAACGAGCTCTAGTTAAATCGAAAAGGAAATGAACAGTCAAGATGTTTTCAAGGGTCATTTTCTCGAAATCCCATTTTCATGAAGACTTCAAGTGTTGTCACGATTTGCCAGATGAAAAAGAAAAGAAGAAAGTAACTCTCCTGTCTCTATATCGGATACAAATTAATGAAACCTTTCAACGATTATTTAAACATAAAGTCTTGCTGGACCTGTGGATATACCACAGCATGATAAATCTTGTTTATCGCATATTTCTGGTCCAATATTAAAAATATTCATTTGGTTAGAAATAAAATAAAATAATATTTCTAAATATGTAATTTGTATGTGATGTTATCCATTGAATTAGTTTTTACAGTGAATTAAAAAATATATATTTTGCTCCGGACAGCCATGAATATGAAGCATGATTTTTTTTCAGACAGAATTTTAACGAAAAATCACATCTTATTTATTACATATTTCTGGTCCAATATTAAAAATATTTATTTGGTTAGAAAGAAAATTTGTAATTTGTATGTGTTTAATTATTACAACGTTTGATATGTTTACTTAAGAGCTATTGCGAAATAGTTCAATATGTAAAGAGTGTAATAATCTTGATTTAACTCTCTCTCACTCTTTCTTTCTTTCTTTCTTTCTTTCTTTCTTTCTTTCTTTTCATTATGTTCGATTCAAACAGATGAGCGTAACCGCTACCTCGCCATCACCCCCTGTGTCTATCTTTTCCCTACTCTTTCTTTCTTTCTTTCTTTCTTATTATATTTTTCTGTGTAGCAAGTATTTTTTCTTCCTTTTCTTTCTTTATTATAAAAACGGAATGGTCCATTATTTAGCTGGGGTGACAAATAGTTCAGTATGAAAGAGTATAATAATCTTGATTTAATTCTCTCTCTCTCTTCTTTCTTTTCTCTCTCTCTCTCTCTCTCTCTCTCGCTCTCTCTCTCTCTCTTTCCTTCTTTCTTTTTATCTTTTCATTATGTTTGATTGAAACAGATTAGCGTGATCACTTCCACGCGCTCACCCCCTCTCTCTATTTCCCCCTACTCTCTTTTTTCTGATATCAAGGAGTGAAATTACAAAAAAACAACAAAAAACATTTTTAAACAGTATCACACAAAGTAAATATATATTTGTTTCGTCAAATCGTTTTCCTCACGGAACTTCAAACCGAACCCTTTATTCAATCCAGATTGGCCCCGGTTCCGATTATGACATGAAGACTCTCGAGTTCGACTAGAAGGTTGCCGAGTTCGACGAGAAGATTCCCGAGTTCGACAAAAAGGTTCCCGAGTTCGACAAGAAGATTGCCGAGTTCGACGAGAAGGTTGCCTAGTTCGACGAGAAGGTTTGCCTAGTTCGACGAGAAGGTTGCGAGGTTCGACGAGAAGGTTGCCTAGTTCGACGAGAAGGTTGCCTAGTTCGACGAGAAGGTTGCCGAGTTCGACAAGAAGGTTGCCGAGTTCGACGAGAAGGTTGCCGAGTTCGACGAGAAGGTTGCCTAGTTCGACGAGAAGGTTGCCGTGTTCGACGAGAAGGTTGCCTAGTTCGACGAGAAGGTTGCCGAGTTCGACGAGAAGGTTGCCTAGTTCGACGAGAAGGTTGCTAGTTCGACGAGAAGTTGCCGAGTTCGACAAGAAGGTTGCCTAGTTCGACGAGAAGGTTGCCTAGTTCGACAAGAAGGTTGCCTAGTTCGACGAGAAAGGTTGCCTAGTTCGACGAGAAGGTTGCCTGTGTTCGACGAGAAGTTTTCGACCCGAGTTCGACGCGAAAGGTTGCCGAGTTCGACGAGAAGGTTGCCGAGTTCGACGAGAAGGTTGCCGGTTGTTCGACGAGAAAGGTTGCCTTAGTTCGACGAGAAGGTTGCCTAGTTCGACGAGAAGGTTGCCTAGTTCGACGAGAAGGTTGCCGTTAGATTCGACGAGAAGGTTGCCGAGAGTTCCGACGAAGAAGGTTGCCTAGTTTCGACGAGAAGGTTGCCTAGTTCGAGAGAAGGTTGCCGACCGAGTTCGACGAGAATGTTTCCAAATTGCGACAAGAAGGTCCGAGTTCGATGAGAAGGTCCCCGAGTTCGACGAGGAGGTTGCCGAGATCGACGACAAGGTTCCCGAGTTCGACGAGAATGTTCCAGAGTTCGGCAAATGTTCCCGAATTAGACAAGAATCACTTGATAAAGTCCGGAGTAGAAAGTAGCGAAAGTAATAAAACAATTTCAACCTGTATCCCACAAAGTAAATATGTATTTGTTTCGTCGAAGCGGTTTCTAAATTCACAGAGTTTGAAGAGCTGTAAATGCTGGCAATTTGTCTGTCGTTCTAAACGTTCAAGTGTTTGACGTTATGTAAATTAAGCGACCTCTTAAATTAAACGGCAGTGCAATTGCCAAGTCGGTGCGTTTTATCTGCTGAATCTACAAAATATCAGTTGAATAATAACGAAGTGAAGAAGGAGTAAATGAGACTATTTAAACGTAATAGCCCTGTTTTAGCGATAATAAATTCTCCCCAAGGACAGCAGTGAACGACGTCAAACTGGAAGTCTTTCAGTTTTTTGCTAGTTTTCCTTTTTTCTTTTCTTTTTAAATCAACCATATTAATTAAATTCGGTTAGGGTGTAATTATCTTCTAAAACGAACGTTAGTCCAACAAAAGGCTATCCCAGGTAGGGCTCTAAACTGCAGCAGGTGTTGATCTATGGGGAGGGAGGAATCACTCCTTTATACGACCCTGTTGACCGGGCGTAGAATACGCTGTATCTAATGTCCTGAGTATAGCACTAAAATACATCTGTTGGTGAGGCTCCTGTTCTGAAGTTAACGGGCGTGTGGAGTCTCCCTTTTATACAGTCCTGTCGACCGGGCGTAGAATACACTGACTGTATCCTCTACAGAGGGGTAAAATACCTAACCCTAAAAAGGGGGTGTCCTTAGTATGACACTAAACAGCATCTGATGGTGAGGTTCTAGTTCTGAAGTTAAGGGGCGTGTGGAGTTCCTCTTTTATACAGTCCTGTCGACCGGGCGTAGAATACACTGACTGTATTCACTGCAGAGCGGTAGAACATCTAACCCTAAAAAGGGCGTGTTCTGAGTATAACACTAAACAGCATCTGATGGTGAGGCTCCAGTTCTGAAGTTAAGAGGCGTGTGAAGTCTCTTTTATATAGCCTTGTCCACCGGAAGTAGAATATACTGACTGTATCCCCTGCATATTAATAAGACTCTAATCCTTAAAAAAAGGGGACATCAAGTTGACCCCCGACTTCCTGCCGCTGGGTTACGAAGATTGTGGGAATGGAAGATTCAGTTATCTTTAAGAGTCAGTTTAACCTAATGTAAGCACGGACTGGCTTCACTCCCCGCATGCGGTTGAGAATCCTAGCTACAACGTTCTAATTCTAATGTTAATAATATTGTGATCAAAACAAAGTACATGCCTTGCGTTGTTTCTGAGAACTAATGGCAGCATTGACATAATCAGACCAACAAAAGAAGCAGAAGAAGAAACGTCCCAGCTAAATAGAAGCCGTGAAGTTAGCTACAGGCCACAAGAAACAAAAGGGAATAAGAAATAACAGCCAGATACCCGAGCAAGTATGAACAGATTTAACTATCAGTGCATAACCACGGGTGTCTCTTATAAGAAGAACAGAAAATAACTCTCTCAGATATATACCCAGCAGACGCAAAGGGATATATAACACATTTAAATTTACTTACCAAACAGGTGTCAGTTCAAAGTGCCGCCGCATATATATATATATATATATATATATTGTCATCCACATATAGTATGGTTCCACTGTATCATACCTCTTCAGTGTGGCTATATATATATATATATATATATAGTTTCCGCGAGAAATTTTCCCTATTTATATTTAGTTATTTTTCTCCGTAGGTTGGAGGTATTGACGCACACTACGCATCATTTCAAAGATTCGACCCTTCTTCATTCATATACATGATGACAGATGGAATGGACGACTGGAACCCACCTGAATCATGGAAGAGAATAACTTGTATCATAATGATCTGCGCCGGCCATCAAAATAAGGAGATTATGGTTGCTGCCCAATGCTCCCTAAACACTGTAAAAACCAGGCCTGAACTGCAGAATTGCAATGAAGACTACGAGGCTGTGGCTAGAGGAAAGCAACATAACAAATGATCTGATTGCGTTCGTACAGCAGAATTCCTCGGAAATCTGCATAAGTGTATCAGGTTGAATTCAGATGCCTACGTGGAGTTCCTAAACACTGTAGTCAAGCCCTGGATAACAAGGGTAGC
>CM042176.1:14523823-14526118 GCA_023376005.1 Doryteuthis pealeii | reverse complement strand
GCCTTTTCCATTATCTATCTATCTATCTATCTATCTCTTACCCTGATGTTTCTCATCGAGAAAGGACAGCCATTTTGAATATCTACTTTAATCCGATCTTCAAGTCAAGATTCCCTAAACGGATCTGTAAACTAAGGAAACTAAGGGTGGGGCTCTTCCGGGTGGCACGTCCTTCAGATGCATTAAATGACGATGTATCAAGACGTTTCCTGTTGTCCGCGGCTTTTTGATGGATATATCTTGACAGATTTGTGGAGATCTGTAAAATGCCAGCGCTAATAAAACTTCGTTGTCACCATTAACATCAAGACAATAAATGGCAAATTTTATCATATTCCTCCCTTTTTTCTTCCTTTTCTTCCCAGGGATTTTCTTCTTTCCTCTATTAAGATCATCATCATGTCGCGCATGCAGCACGGGTATCCATGACAATCTCTCGCCAACCTTCCCTATCATTCATTGCACCTCGGAGCTCCTCTGCGGAGCAGCCAGCATCTTCGCATAGTTGTCCAATATAGGTCCTTGTTGGGCGCCCTACACTTGCATGTCCATGTGTTGGCTTCCACAGGAGAACGTCGTTTATGAGTTCATCCTTGCTTCTCCATCAGTGTCCTGCATGCCTTGTCCGTCTCACTCAGATAGTTTGTGAGATGGAGGGCAGGTGACCGTACAGCTGTTTCCTTGTGGGCTGCTGTTTACACGACTTGTTCAAGACTGCACGCAGCATTCTTGTGCAGCTCCCATCTAGCTTATTCTCAAGACGCTTCGTTAGGGTCCAGAGAGTATTTGTTGGTACTATTAACATACTCTTACAGTATTGTTCAATATGCCTTCCTTCTTTTTGTTTCAGTATCACCCACAAATAAATACATTATTTATTTACTAGCAGGACCTGTGTATATACTACAGTATGATATTAAATTTCATAGAGGAATTATATATAATTGATAATTGAATCATATTACCATGACCAGACAACCCGGCAAACACCATTTGCGACATCCGGAGCACTGGACAGCTGTTTCGACCTCAATTGGTCTCATCAGAAGTGCATACCACAATCTCCGCCACTAGAGATTGATACAGTGGACCACAGAGTGAAGAGCGGAGACTCTACACACTGGGCCACCAGCCCATGCCACAAACGGAGAAAGCCAAATCATCTAGTCAATGGTAATAGTAATTCCAACTGCGCAGCCACTTCACCTGTATTTACCGTGTATCCCATCGCAGGATTACAGAGGGCAAGGTCACCTCCAGGACAACGACTTCACAATTCGGGGCCCGAATCCTCAGAACACAACCTAATGGGCAAAGGGTATATATTAAATTTCATAGAGGAATTCTATATAATTGATAATTGAATCATATTACCATGACCAGACAAATGGCAAATTTTATCATATTCCTCCTTTTTTTCTTCCTTTTCTTCCCAGGGATTTTCTTCTTTCTACTATTAACATACTATTACAATATTGTTCAATATGCCTTCCTCCTTTTTGTTTCAGTATCACCCACAAATAAGTACATTATTTATTTACTAGCAGGACCTGTGTATATACTACATTATGATAATTTAATGATCAGAATTGGAAGCAATAATTCTATAATTTCTATGCCTCTTCCCCTTCAATTAACCTGATGTTTCTATGTATTACGCCCTCTCCCTCCCTCTCTCTCTCTCTCTCTCTCTCTCTCTCTCTCTCTCTCTCTCTCTCTCTCTCTCTCTTACCCTGATGCTTCTATAGGTTTCATCCGAGAAAGGACAGCCATTTTAAATATCTACTTCAATCGGATCTTCAAGTCAAGAATCCCTAAACGAATCTGGAAACTAAGGAAACTAAGGACAGGGCTCTTCCGGATGACACGTCCTTCAGATGCATTAAATGACGATGTATCAAGACGTTTCCTGTTGTCTGCAGCTTTTTGATGGATATATATCGGCAGATTTGTGAGGATCTGCAAAATGCCAGCGCTAATAAAACTTCGTTGTCACAAGACAATAAATGGCAAATTTTCTCTTGTGGTGAGCCGAAAGTTAACGCTTTGAAAGCAGAAATAAAATGACGAAAATAAGAAGTCTGCGCATAGGATTAGTGCAGGTAGAAAAAAACAATAGAAATGTTAAAAATGATAATTTTCAACCAATTAGAAGCGTTTGCGCCTAAAATAATAAGATTAAAAAAAACCCGATTTCGTGCCTAGGGAGTCCTATAAAAGTGAAGGTTTTCGAAAAACAGTTCAGAAAGCCAAACTTATGCCTGAATATTCCTTGTCGCTCAACTCAGAAATATT
>CM042176.1:14513823-14521323 GCA_023376005.1 Doryteuthis pealeii | reverse complement strand
AAAGTTTTTATTTTGTGAGAATGCTTAGTTTTAAAGTGGGGGTTCGTTTTTACACTTCAACTTTTTACTCGTAAATTCCTACCATAAAATGCCCAAGCCTAATTTTATGGTAGGAACTTACGAGTAAAAAGTTGAATATTACCTTTTGTTGTTGTTATTTCCTTTCGTTTTGGCTTTGGTACTCTAAAATAAAAACGTCAGATTTTAATCATCGTCGACGAAAAAACAAAATTACGGTCATAAAATGAGGATCCAATTTAGGCCTAAATTGTAAAACGAGCCCCCCACTTTAAAACTAAACATTCTCACAAAATAAAAACTTTTAGAATATACACATTGAAGTGAATATTAAAATAAATAAATAAAATATATTTAGTATTGTAAAATAACGGCTGCAAGAAAAATAAAACATTTATTGCAAAAACACGGACATAAAATGAGGGTTCAGTTTATTTTATGGTAGGAATAAACGAGAAAACTGTTCTTCTTTACCAAACTATTTATGTCCATTCAATTATTCTAATCTTAACTAAAAAATTTTTTTTTTCGAGGTGCAAAGTATTTAATTAGTTTCTGTGAGTTAATCAAATTTTATATTTCACAGATAATGAATCACTTCAACAAAATTACCGTAAAAAATTACGAACGCTGTTCTTGTCTTAATCATATCAAATGAAAAGTTTTAATTATTGTATTAGGTATACGCAAAACTGATTTTAATATGTACTAGCAAGGCCTGTGGATATACCACACTGTGATAAGTTAATTATTACAACGTTTGATATGTTTACTTAAGAGCTATTGCAAAAATGCTTCAAAATGTAAAAAGGATAATAATCTTTAATTAAATATAAAAAAAATAATTTAACTCTGTCTTACTCTTTTTTTCTTTCTTTCCTTCTTTTCATCTTTTCATTATGAGCGATTAAAACAGATTAGCCTTATCACTTCCGCATGCTCAACCTTCACTGTATGTTTCTCCTAATCCCTTTTCTTTTTTATCCTTACATTTTTCTGTGTATCATGTCCTTTTTCTTCACTTTCTTTCTTTATAATAAAAACGGAATGCTTCATTATCTATTTGAGGTGACGACACATTCATCGTTGACAATTTTGTCCACCTCACTTTTAACCATAGTGATGTAAGATTATAACACTCGTATTTTGTACCAATCATTTAAACTTTATCAGCATTAAATGACCCACTGAGGTTGATATGCCGTAAAATCAAAACTGATATATACACCCTGAAAATAGATTCATATTACTGCACATCACTGCAAATGATTTAATC
Organism: Doryteuthis pealeii; assembly: GCA_023376005.1. Taxonomy (NCBI): domain Eukaryota; kingdom Metazoa; phylum Mollusca; class Cephalopoda; order Myopsida; family Loliginidae; genus Doryteuthis; species Doryteuthis pealeii. The sequence goes on along the minus strand of CM042176.1, from coordinate 14,520,029 downwards.
GGAAGAAAAAATAGAAATCGATTAAACCCTCTGTTGGAATTATTTTGGTATATATATATTTACCGACCCCTCCGCACGAGCAGGATGTGACACAAGGTCAATTTCTTAAGCGGAGTTTAACAGGTTTGAATTCAGAGTTTTCCTTCTCCTAGACCGGTTGCCTAACCAAGGTTAAAGAGCCCAGTATGCCCTACTATTTACACCATAGCTGGAGGGAGAGTAGAATTCATACCTTTCCCAAGGGTATTAGCGCTAAGTGAAATGCAATTACCACGTCCAGGATTTGAACTCGGGGCGACGAGTCCATTTCCTATGACTTTAACCATTACACCACGCGCTTTCTACTTATTTTGGTATATAAGGTGTGCTCCAATTCCCCACCTAAATTTATAGACTTGCCGAGGTCACGTGGTTTACTCCTCCAGCCAATCAACAACCATAATGCGCGGCTGATACACTACGTAAAACACTGATACTTGCCACAGCTGTACTTGCAATCATTGAGGAGGGACTTACAATACTCAGGACTCCTTACCAGAAGAACCAAAGGATTCTTTATCAGAGGATTACAAAGGATCTTGCTTGAAGGCCAAAGGATGGCCCATAAGATTGTAACACCCTGTCACTTCGGTGGGTCTAAAACTGGCCATATAGTGAAAGAAAGCAAACTAAAGCAGCTGTTTCAATTAATTTGTACAAGTGTATACAGTGGTCTCCCCATATTATCTGTATCTTCTTTTACTGCTATTTCAGTTTAGGGCATTACATCATAGTGTAATGGTTAGGCATAAAGTGCTATTGGCATCTAGGCACACTGATCTTGCCTCTAGGCACAGTGTTATTGGCCTCTAGGCACAGTGATCTTGGCCTCTAGGCACAGTGATCTTGGCCTCTTAACCCATCCCACCATACTATCTATTCCATACAGATATTAACAATCTTAATCTGTTTCTAAAGTTCTGTCTCAAAAATATAGAGAAATCTGTGATATTCGCAGAGTTCCGTCCCGGCTTCCTACCTCGAAAACCGCTAGCCGATGGCTGCTGAAAAAACAAACACCAGCTACGATTGATGTCCGTAGCCGAAGTGGTGTCCTTAAAAAAACAAACCGACTCACTTAGGGTGTTTTTCCCGAAAACCCAACCCCAACCCTAACCCTAACCCTAACCCTAACCTTAACCCCCTAGTTAAAATTAACTGTTTTATTACAAAATTGTGGGTTCTGCCCAATCTATTTATTTATTTTCCCATTAAACTAACCCTAAACCCCAACCCCAAAACTAACCCTAACCCTAACCCTAAACCTAGTTTTTTTTTCAAGTGATACCGCTTCGGCTACGGATTTCAATCGTAGATGGTATTTTTTTTCAGCAGCCACCGGCTAGCGGTTTTTGAGGCAGGCGGCCGGGACGAAACTTTGCGAATATACCCGAGAAATCTATTGGGGTGTTTATTTCTAGTGCTACAAACTAGCATGTACTATTATATTAATAGAACTACTGGAATTTGTTGTGTTAGAACATTTTTAGCTAAAACATTGGTGGAAGATGAGTCTCTTTACACCATTGTTATCGTCTAATAAAAGAGTTACGGCCAATACACTTTGGCACCGGTGTCATTCTTTTAATCCCATGTAGAATTTCCAAAGAATGTGGTAATAGAGATGGTGAACAGGTGGAGACTATTTGAGATAATAATATCATAAAAGTACAATACATTAGGTTTATAAGTTCCCAAAATTCACACAGCCTAGTGGATAAAGGAGTTAGGTTAAGGCAGTTCTAAGTGACAGTTATCACTAGACTGCAGGTTCAATCCTGGTCAGGGGCAGCAGTAACATAGAATAATAATTAATACAGCAACACCTGTACCCCAGCTATGGTTAGCGGAATGAGAACAGGATATCCCCGTTGATTGGATAAAGGGTTAGGTTCAAAGTTCCGTGATGGCTCCCGATTACGACAAGAAGGTTCCTGATTACGACAAGAAGGTTCCCAAGACTGAGAAGGTTCCCGACACCTACAAGAAATACATGAAGAAGGCCAGAGGGAACATCGGACGAAACGTTGTACAGATAACAATGAAGACGAGGACAATAGTCCGAATAATACAAAGAATACTATTCTCTGATTTTGACGGATATTTTGTACATCGTCAAACATAATAATAATAATAATGATGATAATAATAATAATAATAATAATAATAATAATGATAACGACAATATTGAAACCATTCAGAACACTGCACTGCTGCAATCTGCCAGAATACTCAGAAGAGTCCTGGAGACCTGAGGAGACTTGCTGTCACTCAGACCCCAGTGAAAGGCCATAATAACTTAGACTGTGTGGTGATAGAGATGAGACTGTAAGCCATGTATTAAGTGAATATAGCAAACTAGCACAACGGGAGTACAAAACTAGGCATGACTGGGTTGGAAAGGTGATCCACTGGGAAATATGCAAAAAATTAAAATTTTGACCATACAACAAAAGGGTATATGCATAAATCAGAATCTGTTCTTGAGAATGAAACGCATAAAATTCTTTGGGACTTTGAGATAAAGACGGATCACCCTATCCCAGCCAGGAGACCAGACCTAGTGTTGATTTTAAAAAAAGAGAACGTGCCAACTGGTGGACTTTACGGTTCCAGCAGATCACATGGTGAAGCTGAGTGAAAATGAAAAGATGGATGAATACCTGGACCTTGCCAGAAAATTGAAAAAGAGTGAAAGTGATAACAATTGTAGTTGGTGCACTTGGAACAGTAAAAAAAACTTGGAAAAAAAGACTGGAGGACCTGGAAATCAGAGGAAGAATTGAGGCCATCCAAACTACTGCATTGTTGCAATCGGCTAGAATAGTCAGAAGAGTCTTGAGAGACCTGAGGAGACTTGTTGTCACCCAGACTCCAGTGATAAACTTGAAAGTATTTAAATATGTATTATTTAAAAAGAGAGAGAGCAAAATCAGTATGTGCGTGGGTGGTAATCGAATATAGATGAGTAAAACCATAGAAACTTTCATTTTAGAATACATAACATTATCGATATATTCAAAATCGATGATTATTCAAATATGATATTTCATCATAAAAAAATATTGATACTAATTTCATCATAAAAAATATTGATACTAATTTCATCATAAAAAAAATATTGATACTAATTTCATCTAAAATAAAATATTGATACTAATTGATACCATCATTAAAAAAAATATGATACTAATTTCATCATTAAAAAAAGGATACTAATTTCATCATTCTAATTTCATCATAAAAAAAATCCCGGTCGTGTTTTTAGGAACACCAGTATTATATCTGGCGAGGAAGAAAAAAATATATATAAGTGAAAAATTGAAAAACACAATTTCATTAAACGAATGATGTTTTTTTGCCAACGCTGCAGTGTTTCGATCTTTTTCAATAGATCTTCATCAAGGCTTTTGTTAATTTGAAGAAAAATAAATTTATCACAGAGAATAAGAAGACTGTGAGAGTCTTTTGCTTTGACGGTCAATCAATTTAAAAAAAAATGTTGAATGAAAAACTATCGTTCTTTTGGATGTTTCATTCAACAATTTTGTTTTAAATAGATTGACCGACAAAGCAAAAGACTCTTGCAGTCTTCTTATTCTCTGTGATAGATTTATTTTTCCTCAAATTAACGAAAGCCCTGATGAAGATCTATTGAAAAGAGGTACAAAGAAGTGGTAACATTTCTTAATCCACCAGGAAATTATGAACAGGTGAAGTCTATTTGAAGTCATAATATTATTCAGGCGCTTCCGTAAAAAGCTAAAATTGTTACATAATTATGGATCCCTAATATCTTTTTAAGGTAGTATAGAAATCCTTATGGCGATCAGTACAGCCGATGGCCTTGAGAGTGAGTGACGGCGCTTGACCTCACTCTGACCTTGCGGTCTGGGGATGATCGTGAGAACTGGAAGGCGATAGAAAGCCCCCTTCCGGTTTAAGGAGTAAGCAACTCAGTTAGTTGCAGTGACAGTTAGAGTTAGAACTTAGAAGCGAAGCTAGCAAGATGTGAGCTCACTGCGTGATTGTCTGGTCTGGGGTTCTACGAATAAAGTAACATAAAAAGTAAATCGAAGTCTTGTTGTTATTACTAAAAGCTATCAATGACACAAGGCTTCTGATGAGGAACGATCCCCAGCAGGGACCAGACTCGGAATCCCCATATAAGAAGACCAGACGAGATGATAGAAGAACCAAGCCGGCCAGAAGACTAGACGACAGAATAAGAAGTAAGAGGGTATGCAACATATACCTATTTAGTGCCGTCCAAGAAAAGGCACTACGTAACAAATATATCTATTTGGTACCGTGACGCCGCTGCTACGTAACAAAATATTTTGTACCGCCTAAGGAATTTTACAAGGACATGTTGACAAAGATAGAAAACAGGTGGAGATTGTTTAAAAATTAAATATTAGTTCTCGTGTTATCATCTTAAAAAAAAACACTCTCCGGTTAAAAATGAGACAATTCAAATAGTCAAGATGAAATGTAAAAATGTAAATCCTGATTATCTGGTGTTGCTTATCCACCAAATTCTTATTTCTTACGAGTATCGACACCTAAGCTAAATAATGGACCATACCGTTTATATTATAAAGAAAGAAAGGGAAGAAAAAGGACATGCTACACAGAAAAAATATAATAAGCACAAAAGAAATTAAAAAAAGAAAGAGAGTATGAGCAAGATAGAGAGAGAGGGATAGTCGTGAAGAAGCGATAACGCTTATCTACTTCAATCGAACATGATGAAAAGATGAAAAGAAGGAAAGAAAGAAAGAAAAGAGTGAGAGTGAGTTAAATCAAGATTATTATACTTTAAATAGCTCTTAAGTAAACATATCAAACATTGTAATAATTAATATATCATACTGTTGTATATTCACAGGTACTGCTACTAATATTATAAAGATCCTTCCGTTAAGAGCCAGTTAAAAAAATAAAAATCATAACATTAACGTTTATTTTACTCACCTGAGTAAAATTCTAATAATACCTACATATATAAATGATCCTAAATAATATATTAATATCGTTGGAAACAAATTTATAACTCTTAATATTAGCGGTATTTTAGCCTTTTCTTTCTTTATATATATATATATATATATATATATATATATATATATATATATATACATATATACTAGCAAATATATGCACCCCCCGGGTGCAAGTACTTAAGTTTTAATATAATAATATATTATATTAAATTAGAAAGGCAAATGAAACTGAATAAGAATGCAGATAAAAAGATTAGTAACAGAGGGGGTATGTTTGAAAAATAGAACAACTTTGTAACTAACTCTTCCATCATTTTCTGTTACTCCCGTCTTTCATTGGTAAATTTTCCTGTGTAACTTTAGTTAAAATAAGAAGTAAAAAATGATATTACATTATTTCTTTTTGTTAATGAATTTTCTTTTAAGATTTATCCCGAGAATTTTGCTCATATTCATTAATAAAAACCAAACAATTAGAAATCAATATACTAAGCATATATTTATCAAAATCAAATTTTTAAGATCAATATGTAAATTAGCCTTCCATTCACACTGTAAACTGCTATTTTGTTGTATATATAAATACAATTGCATGTTATTTGAATGTTGATATGGTCAAGAGTCTTAATGATGTAAAACAATTTTATTAATAATTGAGGTTTAAATAAAAATAAAATCATGGATAATGTGAGATAAGTAACAAAGGGATTTGAGACTCTTATAGTAATATAGTTTCGGTTACAGACAGACAAACACACAATCTCCATTATAATAAGATATATATATATATATATATATATATATATATATATATATATATGACACGGAGCTATTCAGTGTCAATAAAATTGTCGACATTTATGAAATTTCTTCAGGTAACTAAAATAAACGGCATTTTCTTATATAGTTTTCGCAGTCTGAAGAAGTGGGTTAATATCGATAAAAACAAATTTATAACTCTTAATATGACCGTTATTTAAGCCTTTTCTTTCTTTTATATATATATATATATATATATATATATATATATATATATATATATATGTGTGTGTGTGTGTGTGTGTGTGTGTGTGTGTGCGCGTATGTAGTCGGTGTTTCAGGAGGGAAAGGTTAACTATTCGACGTGGGTCGGTTTTGTTAAGGCTTAATAAAATTCCTAGG
>CM042176.1:14498823-14508823 GCA_023376005.1 Doryteuthis pealeii | reverse complement strand
AAAGATCAGATTACCCAATCTGTGTTACTCGTTGGTGGGACCGGTATTGAACCAAGAAACTTGCGATCCGAGGTGGGAGCTCTACCGACTGAGTTTGATTGCTCAATATAATTGATAGAGCGGTTATTGAATAGCTTAACAGCTTTATGCTGCCAGTCTAAAAAGGCAAAATAGGTATGGAGAGTGGTTTATCAAGAGTTAGTTGTTTACTCTCGTCTCCATCTACTTTCGTGACATATCTGTGAGGAAAGGTCCTTTTGTATTATTTGGATTTTTCGAACTATTGTCTCAACTTTATTGTTATATGCACAACGTTTCGGTCGATATGCCCTCGGTCTTCTTCCGGGTTTCTTTTTCGAACTCGGAACCTTCTCGAACTCGGGAACCTTCTCGAACTCTGGACCTTCTCTCGAACTCTAACAAAGGATTCAGGCTGCTTAGTACTTCTGTTGCTGATGTGGTCACCCAATTAAGTAATTGAAACAGGTTCATTGTTGCTTGACTTCGGTGATCAAGCAGAAACCAGTGCTTTTAGTGTGACTTGTCCGTAATCCAAATAAAATGGATTCCTATATATTCACAAACACACACACACAACAACACACACACACACACACACAATATATTATTATATATATATATTATATATGATCATGATTACTTATAAAAAGGTTTTTGGTAACTGTTCAATTTTGCTAAGCACTTCTCCGTTGTCTTTAAGGGCAGTCTGCCAATTCCCTTGCGTACAAACATCATTCTCATGATCCAGTTACATCAGTTACCATTAAGGATCTGGCTTTTATTTTACTCATGGGAGTTTTTTTCATTGGAGCTTGAATGACAGCAAGTCTATTCGAATCACCAGGACAAGTATCCCAGCCAATTTTAGAAATGCTGCGGTCTCATTTCTTTCTCTAATCTCTAGTTTTCCATATTATTCCATAGTTTTCCATATTATTGGAATTCTTCAAAGAAGTATTTGCTAGTCGGACTACACTGGTGTGTCCACAGGGGAACGTCACTTATGAGTTCGTCCTTGCTTCTCCAGCAGTGTGCAGCATGTCATGGTTTTCTTACCTAGGTGATCTGTGGGATAAGAGGTAGGTAGCTGTTCTGTTCAGCTGCTTCTTTGTGAGGTGCTGCTTCTAAGATTTATCCAAGACAATTCGCAGAAACTTTGTGTTGTTCCAGTCCGCCATGTCGATTAGTGCGTTTGAATGCACCGACTGCACCTCTGCAGAGGGGTAAAACTCCCCTAAATAGGACCACCTGTTGGCGATCCGCGATGATTAAGGACGGAGTCTTGGTGAATGACTTAGACCCTTACTTAGGCCCCCTCCGATCAATCGGCTAGTCACATCAAGCCCTAGCCCCTATATGATTGCCCCAACCCTATTGCCCTTATAGCAAGCCCTAGCCCTTTTTATCATATGGGTGCTAGAAGGCGGTGACTGAGGGTCTACATGTCCTGGGAATGACGTTAACCTCTATCTGATGATGAGGTTCCAGTTTTGGAGGTTTGGGGAATGTGGAGCACCCGTTCATTACCATTGCTCCCTGGTCTACTCTGGCCCGGAGTGGTAGTACCTGTTAGGGTCCCATCTATGGGTTAAATAGAAAAATGCATTTATTTAAAAAAATGTGTATCCATTAAGAATTACTTTATTTCAAAACTTTAACGGCATTAAATGACCCACTGAGGTTGATATGCCGTAAAACAAAACAAACCAAACCAAACCAGCTTACAGATGGTAATTTGTTACCTAGTAAAACCCCAAATGAACTGAGGCGTAAATATAAATGCCACCACTGGATTCGTCGTCAAATTCTGCCTGAGATAAGCTTTGTTTGATTTTGCCAGGGGGGCTTTGTTTTCAATTGCATCTCCAAACAGATAAATAGACAGATAGACAGAGACACAACAACTGTAGTATATATGTTCCGGGTTCGATACCAGCCCTCGCCAACTGTAGCGTAATTATTATGGTCTATGGGGAATGTGTGGATTGAAAATAAAACGGCATTCGGATTTCTGGAGAAAGAGAGGAAAAAAATAAGAACAAAGAGAGGTTAAAATTTGAAACTCAATTGACCATCCAATGACCCCGGAACTAAAGTTAAAAATAAAACCAAAAGTTCTAGTTTCTGCGAAGGAGCGGAGGTGACCCTCCCATCCCCGGGACGACAAACGGAAGAAGAGAAAAATCAGTCTTTTTTTTTAGGCTGGGCTTTCGTAGGGAGCGGACGGAGCTTCCCGAGTCCCCCACGAATGTGTTTCGCATAGCAGTACCGAACATGATTTACGATAGAATAATTTGACTTTACCCCCCCTCTCTCTCTCTCTCTCTCTCTCTCTCTCTCTCTCTCTCTCTCTCTCTCTCTCTCTCTCTCTCTCTCTCTCTCACAAAGAAATAAACAGCCCCCTTGTGACTATACGATTATACGACGTATCTTGTTTCTGAAATAACAACGACTACTACTCCTCCAACTCGAACTTGGTCCTATGCAACACCAACTCACCGCATGAGTAGCACAGGAATCCGTGTGGTAAAGCAAAGAGCTGATGTTAGGTGTGGCGCTCCACCTCTGACGTAAAAACAATCTAATTGGTCTAGCGCTTGTGAAAAGGGGACAGACTCCCCTGCTATATGGCTGATACCGACTTTAGGCTACCCCAAGTACTTTAGTTTTATATATTCACCAACCTCCGTACGAGTACGATGTGACACGAGGGCAATTTCTTGAGCGAAGTTTAAATAGGTTTGAATTCAGAGTTTTCATTCTCCTAGACTGGTTGCCATACCAAGGTTAAAGACTGTGTGTCCTACTATTTATCCATCGAAGGAGGGAGTTTAGTTGGATTCATACCTTTCCCAAGGGTATTAGCGCTATGTGAAATGTAAACAGCCTCGTCCAGGAGTTGAACTCGTCTCGTCGTGCCCATTTCCAATGACGATAAGCATTACACAACGCATCTCCACAAACATAGTATAATATTATCTTTCCTTTTTTTATTTATATGTGTTTTACGTCTTCAATATAATTATTCATATTCTTGGACACTTTTGAATTGAGATATTTTGTAAGTAAATAAAGAAACCTGAAAAAATAAAAAAAAATTTAAAAAGTGTAAGCGTCAATAAAGATGACTGCTGCTGATAATGCGTTTTTCCAAATTGAATGAAAGAGAGATAAATGAATTTTACCGCTGATAGGAAATTCGCTTCTCTGATTATTCATACATTCACCACAGTTATTCATACATTCACCACAGTTATTCATACATTCACCACAGTTATTCATACGCCTAGTGCTGTGTATTGTTACATTCCATAAAAAAAGAGAAAGAAATACGAACACAGATTATACGAAGATATTCAATTTAGATTCCACGAGTCCAGTACAAGGTCACAATCCAGTCCAAATCCTTCAATTTCATCTGTTGGCCGTGGTGATGATGCTTATGGATGGAATCCTGGTTGTTACCAGTCCATGACTGTCAGTTATCGACCTAAGTATCCGCACAGAGCTGATCGATGTAGGTTTTTGATGGTTGCCCCACACTGATATGTTCATGGTTCCATAGGAAACGTCACTTATGAAGTCGTCCTTGCTTCTCCAGCAGTGTCCAACATGTCTTGTTTACTTCATCCGTATAATATATATATATATTATATTATGGACTCTCTCGTCGATTTTCGACGCATGAGGGTTCATACAATAACACCCACACAGTGATTTGTTTTATAGTGTGAAGGCTTGTGTTGAAACAATCCGCACTTTTTGGCGCAGTCGATAGGAAAGAGATGAACAAAAAGTGATAAGACGAACAAGAATATTTCTTTTAGTTGTTTATTTTTCTCAACTAGTTTCGATCTTAGGTCATCGTCAAGAAAAAAATTCTTGTTTAAAAATGTTTTTTGAAAGTTAAAAGAATTATTCAAATATTTTTTCAGTGTTTGACAAGCCACTATAATCCGGACAGAAAAGTGTGTTAGAAGTGCAAGTCCATCTTGTTCAGAGAAAAAAAATATTTGAGTTGAATTCGTTTGAAAGGTTCTTATATATGTGAAGAAGGTTTTTTTTAGAGGTGTTTTATCATTATGTACTCTATATATATATATATATATATATATATATATTATATATATATATATAATATATGTGGTTTGGTGTTGTGGTGTGTGTGTGTGAGTGTGTGTCTCGGTACTGGCGTCGGAATGCTGGATTTTCTATTAGGTTTGGGAGTCGTTGTTTGAAGTGGGATGGTCAGTGTTTGTTTTTTTAGGTGTTAATGACCCCACATTTTTATCACCACCACTTTATTGCCAGGGCTGGCTGATAATATATATATATATATATTATATATTATATAATATTATATATATATATATTTGTCACTAAATCTCCCCAGACATTTCTTTAACCATGACCGAGTACAAGCATTAAGCTATTTAAGTGTTCTATTTATTTTTCGCCTGTAGCTAGGGTTGAACCTGCAACCTCCAGATGATTGTCGCTTTGAACTGTATTAACTCAATCCTCATGTGTCAACTGTACGCTATGTGTCCAACTGTAGGACTTGGACCATACTCTGTCTCAATTGTAATTAACCAGGCTATAAACCAAGGATGTGTTCGCCGGTAACGGTTATGGTCATATGTTGTATAATCATGCCTATACATGTTTGTAAGGAATTGTAGTTAGGTTTAAAATTAACCGTAAACTCGATAGAAAACCACTGAAGCTTTGATTGACCAAGTTTCACCCCGGAGGTCGTCAAAGCGGGATTCAGATTTTCTTAGAAAGTCACGTGATCGGATGAGCTTTGGGAAAGTTGAAGTTAGTTCAAAGTCGCGCTAACACCGAAACCCTCAAACAAAGTCAGAATACTTCATTAATTGATGCCGATGATGACAAAAATAATAAATACGCATTTAACTTTGGGCTCTCATATTTTGATAATTCATCTACGTGAGTTTCCAAACCGTCATTAATAGAGTGATGAAAGTCCATTCACCTTCAAAGAAAAATATCGAAAAAAATTACGCCCGCACAGTAGTAGTACTCCGGCTGTTTAGTACAACTTAACTCAAAAGGCAATCGTTTGTTTCACCCCCACATGCCAAGTGAGTGTTGATGGCTGACGACATTGCATAACACTCGTCTCACGTGATCCACGTAATCTTCAGTGTTGTCCCCAATTTTATCCTCCATTCTTTCTTCTCACGATCAAACCGATACGTGGATCGCACCAGTGAATTTTTAATAAATAAAAATCTGTTGATATTTTTACCTCAGTTCTTATTTATGTTACCATACTGTAACGTTTTACACCTTAAAATTAAAGAAAATGTTATTCATTAAGAATTTTATCACATGGAAATTTAAATTATTTTAGTTTATTTTTAAATAGACATTTTTTTATCGAATTTCTTTTAAATTATGAATCAATTAAAATGCCATTATTTTATCAAAGTTTTTTTAATCTTTTTCTATGATATTGTTATTTCTAAAAACAATATTCATAAAATTTGTTTTCATGTTAATTGGTGTTTAAAGTTTTTCTTAAGGTATTTAAATTAATGTTGTATCTTAGTTTACGTTCATCATTAAAAAACGTAAAATAGAAGCGAATTTATGTTTTTATTTCTTTTTTTTTCACAATATTAATGAAGATTTCATTTAGATATTGTTCGTAAAGTTGTCACCAAATAAATTCAATAATTTATATTTGAAGAATCTTTAGATAGATTTCTTATTCGACTTATGTTATTTCTGTTCAAAATATCTGAATCTTTTTTTTTTTATCTTATATTCTTTTTGTTTGAAAATGCCTACATCTTGTCTCATAATACTTATATTTTTTCTGTTTAAATATATCTATATCCTTTCTTATTCTATTTATATTCCCTCTGTTAGAAAATCTCTATATCTTTTTGTCCATTATACTTTATTATTTCTGTTTAAAAATCTTTATATCTTTTTTATTTATAATATATAATACATATATTCTGTTTGAAAATGTCTATATATTTCGAATTCTACTTATATACCCTACGTTGAAAAAAAATTACAATTTTTTGAATAAACTTTTAAGACCAAGATGATCCGAACTAACATGTTTAACTGGTGAATTTCGGACCAAAAGTTTGTCTTTTTACAAAAAACGTAAATAATCAGCAAGTTGTTTGATGGTTGGTTGGTTGGGTTTTCGGCATGTCAACCTATTGGGTTATTTATGCCGAAGACTTTCTCGTTTTATTCCTTCTTGATGGTACTCAATTTTTACTAATTTTTACACTCGTTTTGTTCTATTAACCCATAGATGAGACCCTAAAGGTACTACCACTCCGGTCGGATGGGGACCTAGGAGTAATGTGATGATGGGGTACTTCACATTCCCCAGCGCTACAAAATTGAAACCTTCTCCATCAGATAGAGTTTAACGTCATAGCCAGACATTAATTGAGCATATAATACACTGACTGTATTTCTCTAAGAGAGATAAGGCCCAACCACTAAAAGGGATATTCTGGGTATGACCTAAACTGAATCTGATGGAGAGTATTGAATAGGCTTTCATTGCCATTACTCACAGTTCCACTACCTATTAGGGTCCCATCTATCGTCGAGGAGGCCTAATCAGTAATAGCCAGACAGTGAGGGAGTCTATCCCCTTTTCACTAGTGCTAGACCAAGGACTTAAGATCCTCAGCCATCACATTATTGACATATATGATAAAAACAGTTGGAGATTGCACACATATGATAAAAGAGTTGGAGATTGCCATAAGACTCTAGGATTGGGCAGTTATATAGGTGCTAGTACTTGACGTGACCAGACGATTGATTGCAGGTTCCTTTCTGACCACCCGTCTAGCCTAATTAATTAATAGAGATGAAGGGGTACTCCAGAATTGGAACTTCACCCTCAGATAGAGTTAACATCATACCCAGATATTAAGACCCTCGGCCACCACATTCTATCACATACATGATAATAAAAAAAACAATTGGGACTTGCCATAGAGTTTGGCCAATTACATAGTTACAGGGCTTAACGCTACCAGCCAATTGATCACAGTGGTCCTCTCCAACCATCCGTCTAGCCTAATTAAGGGCAAAAGTGGAGTGTTGCATGGCATGGACTGCTCAGCTACCATGGTTCAATCCTTAAGCATTAGGTAGCGTAGACATGGAGCCAACACCTAGTTACTGACAGTTAGTTGCCTATGCGATCTTCTTGGTCTGATGATCGTTATCAGTACAATAGTTATGTCAGTAACTATGTGTTGACTTTCATGACTACGCTACCTTAAATATATATATAATATATAATATATATATATATATATGAGAGAAAGGGGTTTCTAATTGAATCCGATGGCCAAGTTAGGTCACCAAGGGAGGTTAGTTAGTTGGGTGGGAAAGTGGATGGTGACCCACTTGGCCATAACCCACATACTACAAACAGGTTTGATTTTGATTTTATGGTCATCTAACCACCCCCTTTTATGCCTCCCATTTGCTACTTCCTCTACTCAAATCTCTCTCCAAGAAAGGCTACCCCCTCCCTATCAGGTATTTCTCACCATTCATTTTTTCTACCTCTCTTAACATCTGATTTCCTTCTCAATACCCAAAAGATGTCCCCTATAACCAATCAAACTTTCCTCACACAAAATTACCCACATTACCTACTTCCCTCTTCTATAAAACACTTGTATGATCCGATAATCAATAAAAGCTGAAGAAGCCGAGTTCATACTCTCGCGAATATATTACACTGTTTGTCTGAGTTTTGTTCTTTTATTCCTCATATTTTACCTCTATATTTATATATAATATATATATAATATATACAAAGAGAGAGAGAGAGAGAGAAAGGAGAGAGAGAGAGAAAGAGAAAGAAGCAAGAGAAAGAAAGAGAGAAGTAGTAAACACACCTAATCTCCGAAAACAAAAGTTTTCTTACACAGTGTTCTCTGACAGTCTTATGTGACATAAAAGGATCCTTGTTTGATTTTCCTTGAAAAGGTGCACTGTAAACACTGTTTTTATTGCCAAGCAGATAAAATCCGCCTTTTTATTAAGTTGACCCTCATATATTGATATACGACTGGCGTTTTACGTGATACTTAGAGGAGGGGGGTCTCGATGTTTATTCTATCGTAGGTACTTGTTCCCTATATTTGTATAAATTTTGAAAAGTAGTGTATCGGGAGAAGTTTGGTTTACTTTTTTTTTGTATTCTGTTATGTTCCTTCCCTGCATAATAGAATCACGATTACATAGCATTGTCACGGGTGTCTTCTTTTCCGTTATTTACTGCGTAAATAGTTGAGCTACTTTCGAATTCTTCGCTTGTATATTGTTCAACAGGTCTGCAGTCAGCCTGCAGCGCTGGAAGCGTTCTCATCTTTTAGATTCTCTAAACACAAATAATTTTTTTCTATTGTTTATCTAGATATTCATTTTATGCATACAGAATTATTGTTGGTGATTTCTATTTATTATTTTCGAAGCAACACGTTTGCATATATGGAATTCTGTGGTTTTTATTATCGTTTCGTCGCTAATTTGGTGATTTCCCGTTCCTGCTAAGATTACTAGTTTGAGTTAAAAGTCTTACAGATCGTTGTATTACTAGAACAGGAAATGTTCGGTATTACAATACATCTAAAATAAGGATTGACGCTAACCATAAAGAACTTTCGCAAACAGATTTCAAAAACATGAGTCGTGTTACAGATATTAACACCCGAGCAGGATGTGCACCAAGGACAAATTTTCTAAGCAGAGTTTAACAGGTTTGAATTCAGAGTTTCTTCTCTTAGTACTGAGTTACCTAACCAAGATTAAGAGGCCCAGTCTGCGCCTACTATTCATACCCATTTTACCTTTCTAAGGATATTAGCACTATGTGAAATGTAATCAGCCTTGTCCGGGATTTGAACTTGGGGTCGACGAGTCCATCTTCACTATGACTCTAACTATACACACTTTCTGACATTTCGAACTCAAAAAACATTAAAAAAATAACCTGGAAGTAAGAAAATGCACCAGCTTACATATATCTCAAACACTGCACCTTTGCCTAGAAGAAAATACCATACTAACCTTCCCGAAAAAAGTTACGCACAAAAGATCGGAACTCATATCCAATGTAGGCATGGAAATAAATTCTTATTCAGTACCTAAAACTAATGACTTCCAAAAGTAAATAGATTAAAAATAATAAATAAAATAAAAAAATAAACAGGCACAACACTTTCTATGCATCATTTAGGAACTCAAAATAACCTGGAAGTAAAGAATTAGCACCAGCTTACAATATATTGGGAAAACACTAACAGCCTATTTGTTAGAATATTGGAACTTTCAGTTCGATCCACAGTTTTAGAATAGTTTCTTTTAAAGATGACAGTTTGACCCTATGTTTGCTCTTATTTATCCATAGCTGGAGGAGAGAATAGTCGGATCTTACCTTTCTCAAGGGTATGTGTAGACCTAGTGACAATGCAAACAGCTTCGTCTAGGATTTGAACTCGTTCTTCTTGTCTTATTTCCTACGACGTTATCCATCACCACCCCACGCTAATCATAATACTTCGCAAAGAGAATCTAAAAATTTGAGTGTGTTATAAATATTTAGTTCAACCCCTTCCGCACGGAGGTGCGCATTTTGACATCTGTGGTTAGCTGCTAGGTGTTGTTATCAAGAGAAGTCTTCTGACAGAAGTTCAGCCAGCAATTGAATAGCACAGAGCAAACGATCTTAAATCTTCTGTCCTCTTACTCATTGGACATTCTCGGAAATACTGCTGCTGTGGAAAAGTTCTAAATAGAAATTACGATTTTGCCTACTTATACTACCAGATATACTACAAAAGTTAAATTGCTTCTAAGAAAATGATGGAATGAAGTCAATTTTAAACAGTGGTTAATTGAACATAAATATTTTTAGATCAATTACGGGAAGATCAATTATCTGAAG
>CM042176.1:14492868-14498723 GCA_023376005.1 Doryteuthis pealeii | reverse complement strand
ACACATACATATACACACATACATACGCAATATGTACACACACAAATATGTACACGCACACACACGCTCAAATACACAGCTTAGTCGTTTAGAGCGTTCGGTTAGAAACCACAAGGTTCCTAGTTCGATACCGGTTCTCCGCCAACTCCAGCGTTATGAGAGCACAGGGATCTCGTCGTAAAGTAAGAGCTTGATCGGTTAGGTGTGGCGCTTCCACCTCCCAATGCTAAAAACAATCTCCTTGGTCTAGCGCTATTTGAAAAGGGAATTAGAACTCCCTTCGCTGATTTGGCTGATACCGACCTTTAGGCCCCCCGTCGACCTTTACTTACTTAATAAAATAGAGCTGTTATTAATATAAATAAAATAATATATAAAGGTTTTACATATCTATTTTTAGGTGACAAAGGACATTACGCAGCATATGTGGTTTTCATGCAAGGCAATCCATCAGCGTGAAGATGTTTCAAATGCATTGAAACATCTTACACCTTGAGAAGTAAATATCTTGCCATCAATTTCTTCGTCGCTCTGTCTCTGTCTGTGTCTCCCTCTTTCTCTCTCTTCTCTCTCTCTCCTCTCTCTCTCTCTTCTCTCTCTCTCTCTCTCTCACACACACACACACACACACATGCCACACTCAACTCACTCACTTCACTCACTCTTCTTTCTCTCTCAATCTATCTATCTATCTATCTATCTGTTTTCCTACTTCCTGTTTGCTGTTTTATTTATTTAATCATTATTCAGAAAAAATAAAGAAAAAGAAAAAAAAAACAAGTAAAGATCTAGACATCAATTTTCCGTTGTAATCTCTCTCTCTCTCTCCTCTCTCTCTCTCTCTCTCTCTCTCTCTCTCTCTCTCTCTCTTCCCTTCCTCTCTCTCTCTCTCTCTCTCTCTCTCTTTCCTCCTTCCTCCCTCTCTCTCTCATAGCAAAAGAAATCCCTGACATACTTGGAAGATAGGTACATCCGATTACAAAGCCTTCAAATCGCCTTCATTACCTAAAGATATAGACACACGTGCGCCATTATACACACATCTGTGTGTGCGTGCGTGTGTCCGTATCTCTTGAATAAAGGAAGCCCGTATTTATATATTATATCAATATATAATATATTATATAAATCATACATATATATATATATATATATATATATATATATATATATATATATATATGTGTGTGTGTGTGGCTGTGTGTGTGTGTGTGTGTGTGTGTGTGTTGAAAATACATCAAAAGAAAAAAAATGATCCAGGATAAAGCTCTAACCCGAATGGATATGGGTTATCCACAATGTGACATCAAACCGACAAAGTTCTGGTTGGTATCGTGAGATACTGCTGCGGCGCTCTGGGTTAGTTGTAGATGAATTTGCTCCGGTCCGAAACCATGCCTGAACCCAGAGTTCTTCATCTGATGAAGGCTTTGTTGGTTGCAATGCTACTGTGTAAATAGCAGTCACTTTGTATGAAGATTATATAATATACATATATATGTGTGTTGTGCGTGTGTGCGTGTGTGTGTATTTTGTGGTGTGTGTGTGTGCTAAAGAGACATAAAAAGGAAGAAAAACGACTGTATTAATATAGCGCAAAAAATTTTGAAAAAATACAGGGGGTTTATTTAAAACGTGTTTGATGTTTATTTCGCAACGCTCTCACCAGTCTTCTTATCCCTGTGATAAATTTTATTTTTTTCCTCAAATTAACCAAAAGCCCTGATTGAAGATCTATTTGAAACAGATCGAAACCCACTTGCAGCGTTGGCGAAATAAACATATACTAAGGTTTTTATGAACCTTGGTTTTTTTTCAAATTCTTTCACTATATTACATTTATTATATATATATATATTATATATATATATATATATTTATATTATATATTAATATATATATTATTATTATATATATATATATATATTTCGTCAAAGTGAAACTGGTGCATCCATACAGTACAACCTGATACAGTTACAGCTTGAAGAATTCCCTCTGTTTTTTATCAAGAGATCAAAATTCCATATGATCGATAATTCTGACCATAGCTATCAATGTCTTCATTATACGTATATTGAAATAGCTTTCTGTAGAATGAGATATTACTACCAAAGTATGATATCTGATTACTAATTTCAGGGTTTATTCATATAATGTGGAGATAGGTGCATTTTTGACTCGTCAACGCGAGTTCAATTCCTGGGAAGCTGTTGCATTTCATATAGCCGCTAATACCCTTGGGAAAGGTATGAATCCATCTCCCTTCAGCTTATGGGTAAATAGCAGGCAGACTGGCTCTTAACCATGCGATAGGTAACCAGTCTAGGAGCAAGGAAAACTCTGAATTCAAACTTCCGCTATAAAAATTGTCCTTGGTCGCATCCTGCTCGTGCAGAGGGCGTTGGTATATAATATATATATATATATATATATATATAATATATATATATAAAAAGGAAGAATATTGAAAAGGAATAAAATTAATATACATTTACTAATACGTGTTTCGGCAGGAGTTGTTCATATACACAAGTATTCTCTTTATAATTATTTTTAAATAGAAATATAATAATAATATAATAATGATAATATATAATAATAATATATAATAATAAATAGAAATACCTCAAAAGAGAAAACTGAATCACTTTAATTGCCTGCACAAATAATCCATAAGGACAAACTACATCAAAGCGAAAAATTGATAAGACCCAACAAAATAGTAATTGTAGACTTTGCGGTAATAGCAGATGAGACTGTTAACCACTATACCTCTTGCGAATGTAGCAAACTAGCACCAACGCGAATACAAAACTAGACACGGACTGGCCGTTGGGAAGGTGCATCTACTGGGAATTATGCAAAAATTAAATTTTACCATACAAACAAAATGTTATATGCATAAAACAGAATCTGTTGTTGAGAACGAAACGCCACAAAATTCTCTGGGACTTTGAAATAAAAACGGACACCTTATCCCAAGCAAGAAGACCAGGACCTTAGTTTGAATAAACAAAAAATAGAAAGAACTTGTCAGACTTGGTGGATTTTGCAGCTGCCAGCAGACCATAGGGTTGGAATCTAAAGAAAATGAAAAAATGGACAAATATCTGGACCTTTGCCAGAGAATTAAAAAGTTATTGAATATTAAAGTGAAAGTGATACCATTTGTGGTTTGGTGCACTATGGAACAGTCCCAAAAGGATCTAGAAAGGGGTTTGGAACGGTTTGGATATCAGAGAAGGATTTGAAACCATTCAGAACACTGCATGCTGCAATTCTGCCAGAATACTCCAGAGAGTCCTGGATTACCTGAGGGACTGCTGTCACTCAGAATGCCCAGTGAAAAGACTGATGTTGAAAACTCAAAGGCAGTAATAATATTAATAATAATAATAATAATAATATAATAATAATAATTAGTAATAATAATAATAGAAAATTATAAAATATTTAAGCATACAATGTATAACGGCCCTTCATCAGAGTAAAATGTTGATATTTGAAGTTAAAACGCTCAAAATACAGAGAACTACCACCCCTCCGCACGGAGTTAGAATTGTGACACAATGGTCAGTTTTTAAACGAGTTTAACAGGTTTGAATTTCTCCCTCTTTTTTCTCTTTCCTACTTTTCATCTTTCATATGTAATTAACGTTCTCGCTTCCCACGTGACCGGAGAAAGATATAGACAGGCGGGTGACCCTGTCTTATCTTTCTCTACTCTTTCTTCTTTCTTTCTTTCCTATTATATTTTTTCAGTTGCCTTCATAATAATAAAACGGAATGGTCGATTATTAAGCTGAGGTACGGACAGTCATAAGAAATAAGAATTCGGAGGATAGCAACACTAGATAATGCAGGATTTACATTTTTACATCCACGATTGGTACAGTCTCATTTTCAACCATATGAGTTGCAAGATGATAACGGCGTACAATTAAGGAACACGAGTATAATAAAGTAAACAAAGAAGAGAGACAAGGAAAGAGAAAAAGAAAAAGATGAAATAGAAAAATAACAAAAGAAAAAATGAGTGTTGGATATTCATAATTCTTTTAAAGGAAAACGAAAGTAAGAAATTTAAAATGAAAGTGAAAAAATAGAAAAAGTAGCGCGTGGTAAATATTTTCACCAGATAAAAAATGTATTGAATCGTTATTATAGAAACATTATTATTGAATAATCAATATTGGGAATCAACATTCTAATAACTATATTGAAAAAATACGTCTCGGAGATGAACCATTTTACTATAATTATTATATACTGAAAAGAACGTGACCTGGTCACATGCGTTAGATTTGTTTGAAAAAATCACATAATGTAATTTATTCTTTAATACATTTTAAACTA
Organism: Doryteuthis pealeii; assembly: GCA_023376005.1. Taxonomy (NCBI): domain Eukaryota; kingdom Metazoa; phylum Mollusca; class Cephalopoda; order Myopsida; family Loliginidae; genus Doryteuthis; species Doryteuthis pealeii. The sequence continues at coordinate 14,494,367 of CM042176.1, read as the reverse complement.
TTTTTGGTTCAAATTTTGCTCAAAATTTATCGTAAACATGGCCGTCACGCTGTCTAAGATGACGCTTAAAAAACTTTCTGACTTAATTAGGTATTTCTGCTATTGGAAAATAAAATATATAAAATTCAAGTAAATATGGAAACAATTCCAATTTTAGTTCAATCATATTATATTAATAATATCTCCACAACCAACACAAGAAATTTGAAACTTAAAATTAGATGTTTCATATTTTAACTGAATTTTATATATTTATTTTCAATAGCAGAAATACCTAATTAAGTCAGAAAGTTTTTTACGTCATCTTAGACAGCGTTGACGGCCATGTTTACGATAAATTTGAGCAAAATTTGACCGAAAAATAGTTTAAAATGTATTAAAAATAAATTACATTATTGTGATTTTTTTCAACAATCTAACCCGAGCTCAATGGGTGACCCAACAGGTCACGTCTTTTCTAGTATTATATAAATATATAAAGAAATAAAATGGTTACATCTCCGAGACGTATTAAATTTTCAATATAGATTTTAGATTGTTGATTTCAAATAATTGATTTCAAATAATAATGATTTCTAATAATAACGATTTCAAATAATCTTTATTATCTGGTGAAAATATTTACCCACGCCGCTACTTTTTCTACTTTCACTTTCATTTTAAATTTCTTACTTTCGTTTTCCTTTAAAAGAATTATGAATATCACATCTCATTTTTCTTTTGTTATTTCTTCTATTTTCACTTTTTCTTTTTCTCTTTCCTTGTCTCTCTTTTCTTCTGTTACTTTATCTATATATTAATACTCGTGTTCCTTAATTGTACGACCGTTATCATCTTGCAACTCATATGGTTGAAAATGAGACTGTCCAATCGTGGAATGTAAAAATGTAAATCCTCATTATCTAGTGTTGCTTATCCTCCGAATTCTTATTTCTTATGACTGTCGTCACCTCAGCTTAATAATCGACCATTCCGTTTTTATTATTTTATTATTTATTATAAAGAAAGGCACTGAAAAAATATAATAGGAAAGAAAGGAAAGAAAGAAAGAAAGAGAGTAGGAGAAAGATAGAGACAGGGTCACCCCCTGTCTATATCTTTCTCCGACTCACGTGGAAGCGAGAACGTTAATCTGTTTCAATCGAACATAATGAAAAGATGAAAAGTAGGAAAGAAAGAAAAAAAAGAGGGAGAGAATTCAACCTGTTAAACTCCGTTTAAAAACTGACCTTGTGTCACATTCTACTCGTGCGGAGGGGTTGGTAGTTCTCTGTATTTTGAGCGTTTTAACTTCAAATATCAAACATTTTACTCTGATGAAGGCCGTTATACTTTGTATGCTTAAATATTTTATAATTTTCTATTATTATTATTACTATTATTATTATTATTATTATTATTATTATTATTATTATTATTATTTACTCCTTTTGAGTTTTCACATCAGTCTTTCACTGGATTCTGAGTGACAGCAAGTCCCCTCAGGTATCCAGGACTCT
>CM042176.1:14470368-14485368 GCA_023376005.1 Doryteuthis pealeii | reverse complement strand
ACATTAAACTTAGATACTTGCGCCTAGGAATTGGATATGTTTGCTAGTATTGATAATATATATATTTACCAACCCCTCCGCACGAGCAGGATGTGACACAAGATCAATTTCTTAAGCGGGGTTCAACAGGTTTGAATTCAGAGTTTTCCTTCTCCTAGACCGCTTGCCTAAGAAAGGTTAAAGAGCCCAGTCTGTCCTACTATTTATCCATAGCTGAAAGGAGAGTAGGATTCATACCTTTCCCAAGGGTATTTGCGCTAAGTGAAAATGCAATTACCACATCCAGGATTTGAACTCGGGGCGACGAGTCGATTTCTTATGACTTTAACCATTACACCACGCGCTTCCGTTTAGTATTGATACTATAGTTAGTTATTTGTACAAGTGAAGTGTGCTTAATATCATTGATAGAGAATGTATATCTAAGTTAAAACCTGTTGGCCGTGGGTGGCGATTCGTGATGCTTAAGATAGAAACCTGGGGACTGAACAGTCTATGACATTCAACACTCCACTTTGGTCCTTACTTCGCCACCCACATCCAACAGGTGGCCACATTGGGGTCGGGGGTATCTTGCCCCTCTAAAGAGGTTCAATCGGTGTATTCTAAAACCTAGCAGACAGGGCTGCAAAAGTAGCCAAAAGTTACCAAAATATTGCAAAACTTTTGACTCACGCAAGTAATTATAACAAATCGACAGAAATCATCGTTCGTTCCATTTTAGTATATTAAAGTAAAAATAAAACCAAAAAACAGGTTTAAAGAAACTTAATTGTACGCTTTTAAGAGAAAATTCATGACACATTTAAAAAAAAGCGATAGGAAAATCCCGGTTGCATAGCGGCTAACATACTGGACTGTGATATTGTAGTAAACATGTTCAAACTGCCGTAACGCTATTATGTCCCATTTCAAAATAACACCCTTGGGAAAGATATAAAATAAAAGTCATGAGGGGAATTCAATAACATAGGCATTCTCTGATCGCTTTAGTATTTTTTATCAAGACAACAAAAGATAATAATTTTTTTTAAATCACGCAAACACACACACACACATTCATTCACACACTAGAGAGAATTGGAAAAGCCAATTTTCTTTTGAAAAATGTTTATTTAAAATTTATATAAATTTCTTAGACGAAATGATTGTCGCATAGGGCAAAGTTCGAGTTGTAGTAGCAGTCGTGATTAGTAGTAGTAATAGTCGTTAGTTCAGAAACAACATACTCAAGTCACAAAGAAATGTTTAATCCTTTCAGGCTTATTGGGTTATTTTTTAGAGAGAGAGAGAGAGAGAGAGAGAGAGAGAGAGAGAGAGAGAGAGAGAGAGAGAGAGAGAGAGAGAGAGAGAGAGAGAGAGAGAGAGAGAGAGAGAAGAGAGGGGGGTATGGTCAAATTATTCTATCTTCCAACATAGTATCATGTTCTGTATTGCTATCCCAAACCCATACGGGGAACCACATGTGACTGCCATCAGAGCCCAGCCGAAAAAGAAAGATTTTTCTCCTCTTCCGTTTCACGTCCAGGCGTCACATTCGTTTTCGGTCAAAACCCGGAACTTCCGTTTTTATTTTTAAATCTATTTCTGGGGTCATTCTTCGGTCATTACTGGCACCACGTTGTGTGTTTACTCTTCCAAACTTTAATCTTTGTTCTTATTTCTTTTTCTTCTCTTTCTCCAGAATTCTGATTACCGTTTTTTTTCTCTCTTCTCCAGAATTCTAATTACCGTTTTTTTTTTTCAATTCCCAAATTTCCCTTTGACCATAATAATTACGCTACAATGATATTACGCTACAATTCTCATTTCCTCAATCGTCGTATTTACTAATATCTAGACTTATCAACTCACTGCTTCACAGATGTCCAACTTGGACTTTTCCCGGAGGAATTTCCACAGCAACTGGTTCCAGCAAGAGAATATAACCCCATCAGGCACTCTGAGACAACCTACATCTTTACCAAAGGTTAATTTTGACAGCTTCGCAACCCCGTAAATGTCAAATATCTTGCAGATTCGTAAAGACAGCACTAAATAACAATCTATTTCTTTACCTAACCATAACTGCCACTGGACACTTCAGTTTTCTTCCATAACATATGCAGCGTCAACTAAACGAACGAGTCTGAGTTTTCGAAAGGTTAATTTTGACAGGTTCGCAACCCCGTAAATGTCAGCTTATATTCCAGATCCTTAAAAATCCAAAATCATTTTCCGCCCTTTCGACGACTACAGCCATTATGTATCTAGAAATATATTCTTACCGACGAGGTGTGTTGAAATAGTATCAAGATTGAATCTGTATTTACCAATATCGACAGCCCTGTCGACTGGGGCTTTAGATTGCACCAACTGCACCTCTGCAGAGGGGTGAGACCACCTCCCAAATAGGTCCACCTGTTGACCGTGGGTGGCAACCGGTGACACTTAAGGACAGAATCCTGGTGGATGAGCAGTCCATGACATGTAACACTCCATTTTGGCCTTTACTTTAGCTAGACGGGCGACCGGAGAGTCACCCTGCAATGAATCGGTTGATCACGTAAAGCCCTAGCACCCATATGATTGTCCCAACCCTATTGCACTTATGGCAAGCCCCTACCCTTTTTATCATATAGGTGCTAGAAGTCGGTGGCTGAGGGTCTTCATGCCCTGGCTATGACGTTAAAATCTAACTGATGGTGAGGTTCATGTTCTGGAGATCTGGGAAATGTTGCGCAACCTTCATCACCATTGCTCCCAGGTCCACTCTGATCCGGAGTGGTAGTACACACACACACACACACACACACACACACATATATATATATATATATATATATATATATATATATATCCAAGGTGAGTTGAGCTCTCTGGAAATGGAATTTTTTCTGATCGCTAAATAAGCAAAAATTCATACGGATAGAGTACTCTTAATAGCCTAGTATGTTTATAACCGAAAAATTATAATTTTATTATAGAATTTTCTAAAATTTTTTTAGAAATTCCATTTCAAAAAATGGGTATTTAGATGGCGCGGTGTTAAGATTTCTGACTGATGACAATTCAGTCGGGTTTCAACTTGTTTTGCCTAGTCACACAAATGAGCTATGAAACGACGAAAACCTGATATATATGTATATATATATATATATATATATATATATATATATATATATATATATATATTTGTGTGTATATGCCTGTGTATATGTATGTACATCTTTATATTATATGTGTGTGTGTGTTTTATGTGTGTATGCCCGTCTATGTGTATCTTTAACCAAAGAAAGACATTTTAATGGCTTCTGTAAACTTTAATCTGATATACCTATCTTCAAGTATGTCAGGATTTCTTTGACTTTAAGAGAAATTGGACACAAAGAAGAAGAAGAAGAAAGAAAGAAAGAAAGGAAAAAAGAAAAGAAAGGAAGAAGAGAGAAAGAGAAAGAAAGAGAAAAGAAGAGAAAGAAAGAAAAGAAGAAAGAAAGAAAGAAAGAAAGAAAGAGAAAGAAAGAAAGAAAGAAGAGAGAAGAAAGAAAGAAAGAAAGAAGAAAGAAAAGAAAGAAAGAAAGAAAGGAAAAGGAAGAAGGAAGAAAGAAAGAAAGAGGGAAAGAAAGAGAAAAAGAAAGAAAGTTGAAAAAAAACACAGGTTTCTTAATATACTACATACCGTCGGATTCACTTCCTTTTCTTCACACACACACACACACACACACACACACACACACACATATATATATATATATATATTAAGTAAAGAAAAGGCTTTAAAACCGTCATTTTAGCGGTAATAGATCTATTTCTACCCATAAGTATCTGTATATACCAATGAGTTTCGCCAGACCGCCAACTTTATTTCAATAAAGTTGTCAAACTCTGCTTAAAAAATCGACCTTGTGTTACATCCTTCTCATAAGGATGGGTTTACTCCCACTTTGGTTGAGTTCTCTAAATAGGGATTTAATTGCAAATTCACCGTTCTGGCGTGTAGCTAATCCTCGCTTTGTTTACAAATGTTTGAGGACTCTTGTGAATTCATTTCCGCTTAAATGTAACGATTAAATATTCTCCTATATTTGACAGCTGCCTCTGGCCGCACGGGTATAAAGGCTTGGCGAACGAAAGTTCATTCGGGTCTCAAACTCGGCCAGGGATAGCTTGTAAGGTATAGCCAACGACGAGAGGTGAAACCTCGAAACACGTGTCTGTGGATTACTTATATATATATATATATATATATATATATATATATGTGTGTGTGTGTGTGTGTATTTGGGCAGCATTCTTTCATTTATACGTGTGGAATTAAACAAAACAGATGTCTCCTGTTTAACAATTTTATTGGTGATCTTTTCAAGCTTTCTGGCCAACTTTTTTTTAATATTTGGATGGAATTCATGGATTAGTCAACCGAAGTTCATATCCGGACTAATCCACGAATTCCATCCAAATATAAAAAAAGGTTGGCCAGAAAGCTTGAAAAGATCACCAATAAAATCGTTAAACAGGAGACGTGCTTTTTGTTTAATTCCCACACACACACACACACACATATATATATATATAATATATATATATATATATAATATATATTCTATATATTCTTACCCGTACTACCAGGATTCAACTATCAATTCTCATTGATCAGAAAGCCGGGATTTACATGAGATTTGTTATAAGGCCGACTCAATTTCCTACAAAGGGTCCACCTAATCCCGCTGAGGAGACAGGGACCAACTTTTAATTAACAAGAAAAAAAGATCTTGTCATTTTGTGGATTCTGCCGTCCCGCTAGATCTTAGAGTTAAAATGAAAGAAAATCGTAAAGCTGGCAAAATATCTTCGTATTGTTAGAGAACTGAAAAATAAAAGCTGTAAAACAAAAAAAGATGGTCGTGAGTAGTTAGTGCGCTTGGTTTGTCGAATTTTACGACATCTCAACCCTTTTTGGGTTATTTTATGTCGAAGACGTTTGTTTTATTCATTCTTGTTGGTATTCAAATTTTTTTACAGACTTATTTTTTAAACATATTATGTGAAAACTCATTTAAAAAAATCTGTTTAACCCTTAGATGGGAGCTATTAGTTTATTCTTCAATGTCGGGTAGCAATGGCAATGAAGGGGTACTCCACACTCCACAAAGCTCCGAATTGGAATTTCACCATTAGATGCAGTTTAACATCATACCCAGTACTCTGCGTCTTGGACTTGGATCGGACACCCAGGACATCCAGGACTTGGATCGGTCCCCAATAACCCGAAAAAGAGTATGGAGAAACTGAAGATTAAAGTCTGTTAAAATCTGATCGAATACTAAGATGATCTAATCTCCTTCGGTAAAAAAAAATTATACGAATATAGGAAGCGCGTGGTGTAATGGTTAAAGTCATGGGAAATGGACTCGTCGCTTCGAGTTCAAATCCCGGACGAAATAATTGCATTTCACTTAACCCTAATACCATTGGGAAAGGTATGAATCCTACTCTCCCTCCAGCTTTGGATAAATAATAGGGCAGACTGGGCTCTTTAACCTTGGTTAGGCAACCGATCTAGGAGAAGGAAAACTCTGAATTCAAACCTGTTGAACTCCGCTTAAGAAATTGACCTTGTGTCACATTCTGCTCGTGCGGAGGGGTTGGTAGATATAGATACGAATACAGGAAACCATATAAATTTGTTCAAATTATTACTATTAGATAGGAATACTTGAAATCATATAATTGTGTATAAATTATTAGTATTAGATAATACATGAAACCACGGGGGGGGGGGGTCTTACCCCTCTGCAGAGGTGCAGTCGCGCGTATTCTGCAGCCTTAGCCAACAGGGCGGCACAATATCTTGCATTCAATTGAAACTGGTAGAGTGTAGAAATAAATTAATTCTTACAAGGGTTAAAGTGACAAGTGGAATCCAAAGAAAGATGTAAATGAAGTCAGGAAGACATTGGCAGATGTTTTAGCCAGTCTTGTTGGTGAGAGAGAGAGGAAGATTAGGAGAGAGAATATGAAGTAGCGAGGACACTCCGGAGACGAGAGAGATATAGGTGATCGGAGAGGAGGAGGATGCGAATCCAGTGCGTCTTTGCAACGCGGAGAGTCACAAACAGAGCGGGATCGGGCCCGCGGAGGTAGTAGCCCGGTCGAGGACTGAAGAGACAGACACAGCCACACAGGGAAAGCACTCCTCGGAATAGAGAAGGGAAGAGTCACATGAGATGAGAGACTAGCATGTGTGAATTGAAAGATATATTATTAATAGCATACAATAAAGTAATATATATTAGGTCTATATGTATAGGAGATGAGAGACCGATAAGAGAGAAAAAGGAGAGAGGGACAAAGAAACGTCAATGAGAAGGACACAGAGAGGAGACAAGACAGACAGACAGACAGAGAAAGAAAGCCAAAAAGAGGAGGATAACAATTCGGAGGACTGGAGACTCACACATGAGGCGAGAAGAGGTGAAAGAATGAGAGAAGCGGGCGAATGACGTTGTAGAAGAGACGGAGGAGAGAGAAGAGAAGAGCAGAGGCGAGACGAGAGATGAGCCGAGAGATGAGAAAAGACAGATTATTAGACGAAGAGATAGCACAGATAGAGACAGAGAGCGGAGAGACAGAGAGACAGATATTATAGAGAGAAAGACAGACAGGACAGAAACAGATCACTGAGAAAGTCAATTTCGAAGAGGAAATACGTGAGAGTCACAGAGATACGCCCAAGAAGAAAAAAGTGATATAGATTAGATAGATAGACTACGATTAGGAGAGGATGGATTGAGGACCTGGCGGAGGAGAGAACGCGATGAGAAGAAGAGATGAAATATGTATAACAGCTGCCTCAGAACGGCGTAGTAAAACCTCTGAACTGTGGGACAGGGATAGGAGACAACAGTGACATGAGATACTTACTATACAACGATGGAGAGAGAGAGGGCTGACGTGAGACCGAGCTTCTCGGCCGACGCAGAGCGGACCTGACTGAGGGTATGTCAAAGCAGACCTCGGGCGGAGTATTCGCAAGTGCCAGAAGAGCAGGGAGAAGAGAGATGACTGAAACCTCAACGGCACGACATGAAGTCGAAACGGAGAGAAGAGTGACCAAGAAGTAAAGCGCCAAGAATCGACGATGAACGAGAGAACAAACAGACTAGAGACGGGACATGACACAGACACCACCCACGGACACACACACACACCCATAGAGGACGCAGAGACACCGGACGGGATCCAGAGGATGAGAGAGAGCAGAGAGAAGACGACGGATTGATAGAACGGATCGAGAGAGAATACAATAGATCTTTACTTTTTTATTTCGATTTTTACATCTATTGGAATAATGAAGACCCCATCGTACATTAAGCGGGAGAGAGAGGAGGAGACAACCAGAACGAGACGACCTCCCCGGCGAGCTGGACGGTAGTCCGGAGAGCCATTATCTCCGCGGACGCCACACCTGGAGAAACTCCAACTGAAACCCGAGCAGATGCGAAAGAGGACGGGGAAAAGCACAGAGAGACAGAGAGAGAGAGAGACGGGAAGTTAAGGATGATATCACAGCAAGGATTTCGTTCCTCATAATATTCGACTTATGTTTGGATTTACGCGTTGGCCCTACAATTTCAGCTGTGAGATTTTATAGCATCGCTGTATATGCCATTGGGAAAACATTGAAAGCAACATCCTAAACGGAGACCCATTTTCGTCCATTATTTCAAGATAAAAAAGAATATGCTAAAAAAATGTAAATACTTGCCGGTATTGTAGATTTGGAGCTTCTCACCGGGGAAAATCAGATTAGAACGCCCTACATACCAACCATAAGTATACTACGTTTACTCCTCTCTTATAACACACACAATATAGTATATTATTATATATATATATATAGTATATATACATATATATACATAGTATGCCGACAAAAAAGTAAACTAAGACCAAGCTGGAATATTTCTTGTATGTTGTTTATCTCTCACTAGTTTCGACCTTAAGCATCGTCAGAAAGAAAACTTTTCTGCGATCTGAGAGAAATTGTTTATAGATTTTGGGAAAGGCGAGAATTTAGAAGCTATAAAATTGAAGTGTTTTGAGGGTTTTGATATACTATTAAAACGATGTAGTTGTAAAGTCCATTTGTTCAATGAAGAACCTCTCCTCTCTCGTCTCTCTCTTCTCATCTCCTCTCTCTCTCTCTCTCTCTCTCTCTCATATATATAATATATTATATATAATATAGAGAGAGAGAGAGAGAGAGAGAGAAAGAGAAAAGACAGGCAGATAGGGACAAGAGAGAGACAGAGAGACACGCACATTATCGCACAATAAATATGCATTATATAGTATATATATATTATATAATTATATATAATATATAATATATATATATTAAGTACGTTTATTTTTTCTACTCTTTCATTTTGCTACCTATATATATATATATATAATATGTAAATATATACTATTATATAGGTCATACATTTGTCGTATTCTCCTTTCAGTGCACACACACACACACACACACACGCGCGCGCACACACACACACACACACACACACACACATATATATATATATACATATATATATATATACATTATAATAATATATTATGGAGATACGTGGTGTAAGGGTTAGAATCGTAGGAATTGTTAAAATCCTGGACGAAGCTGTTTGCAATTTATATATAATATATTACATATATATATATATATATATATATACCTATATATAATATATATTATATATGATTCGTGAATATATTTGGAAATTATCTATAAAAATATATGTATATATTATATATATATATATATATAATGCAAATTTAATTAATCACAACATATATATATATTATAATATATACTATATATATTATAATGATTGTGCATTAATTATTTTGTATTATAATTATTAATTTAACTCCATTCATCTAATAATTACTCAAAATAGAATCATGAAATGAAAACTATTTAGTAAAATTGCAAATATTCATTTAAGATATGAATGACTTAAAGAATTAGCTTACTATTTAGTTTTTACTAATTTCTTAACTAAAGTTTAACAGATTGTAATTCAGAATTTCCCTTAGCAAATTTAGGTCTAGTCCCACTCCAGTCATCTTGAAAAAAACAAAACAATGACAGGCAAGAAAGTGAACAAGAACTATAGTAGCAACTTATTTTCCTGCCTATATTCATTGTCAATTATGACAGAATAAAATCAATGCAAATAATGATAACAATAATAAAACTGATTGAAAGTGGGTAATGTTAAAACTTAAAACAATCTCAAAAGTAGCGATGCAGTAAAATTTAGTGGGAAAAATGTTTCCTGCGATGAGTAAAATAAAATAAGGAAAAGAGTTTTTTTATCCGAGCCAAGAGGGACAGGAGATATAAAAATAGCTTGTGAGAGACATCTTTTTAATCTGAGAAACAGAGACTGACTTTCTGAATGCTTAACTCCAAACACAAGAGAGCAAGAAATGTAAAGTAAAAAAAGTATAAGTTGTCGGAGCGCCTAATGTCGGTATCAACAAGGCGGGCAGCGAGGGAATTCTATCCCCTTTTCAATAGCCCTCTAGACCAAGGAGTTATCTTAACATCTGAGGTGGGGAACCACACCAACCATCAGCTCCTTACTTATACCGCACATATCCATGTACGACTCATACGCTGAGTTGGCGGAGGGCCGGCTATCGGAACTAGGAACCTTGGTTTCTAGCCGAACGCTCTCACCGGTACTAGCTAACCCATATATTCGGGGGCGAACTGTGTTCTTTTTTTTCATTTTGTCAGTTTTAACCCTCACCCACTGGACGATTCAGTTCCATCATTAGCATCGACATAGCACTCATCGGTGACAAGGCAACTATTGTAATGCACGTGGTCCGTTAATGTGATTAAATTTTAAAAGTTAAGTAATATAAATCAACTCGTTCTACTTAAAGAGTTTTCTCAGCAAACCATTTAAAAGATTTTATGTCTTATTCAAGAATGGGAGATTCGTGCTTTCCACGAACACATTATTTCGTTCAAACTTCTCGCCTTAATGAGAAATTATTACTGTATATTATTGATCGGCGCCCTTCGCGGAATTTTCGTGTTTTATTAACACTACCCCCCCCCCCCCCCAAGAAAAAAAAAAAAAACAAAAAAAAAACAAAAGATGTTTCTACTGTATATACAGCCTAGTTAGTAGAGTGTTCGGCTAGAAATAAACATCAAGGTTCCTAGTTCGATACGCTTAGTTGGCGAGGGCCGGTATCGAACCAAGAACCTTTGTGTTCCCTAGCCGAACGCTCTACCGACTGAGCTAAACCAGCTCTGGAAATGTACCCTTCAGAATAAAACACATTCTTATTGGAGAACAAAGCATATGCACAAGTAGCAGTTGACATGCATTATATTTTGATGAAAACAATCAATGGATTAGCGTGACTAACTTTTTCATTTATTCCTGTCTCCCACCAGGAAAAACGCCGGGTAGCCAATTCTAGTAGTACATATGTTGCAAAGTTCCCAGCATAGTCACCTTTCCTACCCATTCAGCCCAGTTGTATTCTTTCGTACCAGTTTGCTTGTATTCGGAAATTGTTTTATGCAATAAAAAAAGAAAAGGATATCAAAACAATAAAATATTTTTTCCTCTATGATTTAGTAGAAATAAGTGTGAATATTTTAGTCTTTTAACTGGCATGTGTCCTATATGTGTATTTTGTATACGTTTTCTTCCTGTTTCTATCACTGCTCTCTCTCTCTCTCGTCTCCTCATATACTGTATAGACTATAATAGTATATATATATATACATACGATAATAAATACTGTAAAGTTATTTAAATGAGTCCAGAATGCGTTTATACTACCCTACTGTAAAATGAAAAAGGTGCCATGATACGCTAAGTAAAGGCAAATAATAGCATTATCTAATATGAGTCCGAAAATGTATATACCTACTTAATAGTTTCGCTTAGTAGTTCATCAGGGCCAAGAGTCAAATTCTTGCCCTGAGATGAAGCTTCCAACGAAACTAACGACAGCTAGTTAGTTAGTATATCTGACTCATTAGGATTAATGGTCTATTATTTGCTTTACTTAGGTTATCAAGCACTTATTTTTTACATTTCAGTAGAATCGCGCTACGCCGGACTTAACCATATATATATATGTAATTAAACCGTTCCTGCCACTGTTGTTATTATTCTGTTTATTATTTTTCTGTGGGTGAACGAGCAAAAATTCGACACATAAACTTTTGTGTAAATACAGTTTTATTAATTTTGTCGATTATCCACACCATGGCAACATCATCAAAAAGTGTTTTATTTAGCCTGGATGATACAGCATATAAACGTCTTCGTGTTAGCATTTCCCGCGGAAAAATCTAATACACAACAATACATTAATTATTATATTATATATAATATTATATATTATATATATATATTTATATAATATCCCAAAATATTTATCCCAAAAAATGAAAATTACCTACATCGTTTTACTTCAACGACCTTATATCACGCCGTTTAACTCTTCATATGACAGATAATATCTCATTTACAACGTCTAAAAATTACATGCCTGCCCCACTCTAATTACCGAAATAACTTAACGGAAAATACACACATTCTGCACAAAAAAAAAAATAAACAAAAACTCCAAATACTAGAAGCTTTATACATAAAACAATACATACCATCCTTAAATAAAATTGATTTTCAATGCAGTACACACATTTTAAAATGCCTATAACACTTTCCCTACCAAGTCTCCCACTTCCAGCCTCCACATCCATTAATATACTTAAAAAAAAAAAACGGGACCACATAACACCTGATGATGGCACTTCGAAGTGCCGAAAATACTCGGGATATGAACTTCGCTGGACTAATTCACGAATTCCATCTAAATATAAAAAAAGTTGTCCAGACAGCTTGAAAAGATCACCAAATAAAATCATTAAACAGAGACCTGCCTTTTGTTTAATTCCATATGTATATTATATATATATATATATATATATATATAATATAGCACGCTCTCCTATATATATATTTACCAACCCCTCCGCCACGAGCAGGATGTGACACAAGGTCAATTTCTAAGCGGAGTTTAACAGGTTTGGAATTCAGAGTTCTTCTCCTAGACCGGTTGCCTAACCAAGCTTTAAAGAGCCCAGTCTGCCCTACTATTTACCCATAGCTGGAGGGAGAGTAGGATTCACACCTTTCCCAAGGGTTATTTAGCGCTAAGTGAAATGCAATTACCACGTCCAGGATTTGAACTCGGGTCGACGAGTCCATTTCCTATGACTTTAACCATTACACCACGCGCTTTCTACGCTCTCTTATATAAGGGATGGAGCACTGTACGACGGCCTTTACATACAATGCGATGTGTGTATGAAAACAGTTAATGTAATTCTGTAAGCGATTACAGCCTAATGGTTTAAGGCGTCGGACTGACACCCAACCGATCGGATTTCAATCCGGCTGTAGGTAGCTTATAAATGTCTAGCCACACTGAAGAGACTGATAATCGAAACACATGTATGTGGATGCTATAATATATATATATATATATTTATATATATAGGTTAAATGTTGTAATATTTTGGCAGCAAGTTATTTTTAGGCATGTGTTATTGAACAAACACGGAACATTTCTTTTTCATTATTTGGATTTGGATTTTTTCCAGTCTTCTGGCATTTTTTCGAATGTTGGGATCCAGGGATCCAGTTAGCAGATAATATGGGAAGAATCCCTATTCCAACTGGATCTCAACATTTCGAAAAAAAACGCCAGATACAAAATACAAATAAGAAAAAAGAAATGTTTCCGTGATTGTTCAATAACACCTACCATTATATGCTTATACATATACATACATACATACATATACATACACACAGACATATATATATATATATTATATACACTTATTTATATACAGATTTGATCTCTCTGGTGATCGTAAAATTATAATATTATATAAATGTATTTAAACGTTAAAACACCGCCCCTTAATGGCAGCTGTCGATGGCCGAGGGATTAATGAATCGGACTGATGTAAATTCAGTCGGGTTTCGCTTCTGGTCGGTGGTAGGTGCTGTGTCTAGCCATACTGATGAGACGTGAAACGTAGAAACACGGTGTCTGTGGATGAACCACACACACACACACACACACACAACAATATATATATATATATATATATATATAATAATATAATAGTGGACGCAAAGTCAACGGCGCTTGGTTACTGACAATTTCTCGACTATGTGATTTTCAAAACAAAGTTGCTGGAGCGATAATCTTACACACATATTTAAATAATATATGTCAGGTATATATGTATACGGATACAGACTACGCAAATGATGTTACCGATTCTCGCAAATACACCTGCCCAAGCCGACTGACTGATGCATAGCCTGGAGCAGGCATCAAGGGCATTAATCTCTAAGTGACTCATATAAAAACAGATTCTGTGTTTAAAAAACAAAATAGAGCCGTCTAGACAATAATTGACAAACTCCTGAAATTAATTGATTAGTTCAACCTGGGTAGCAATATCTCATCTACAGAAAGCATGGATTGCAATTAGCCAAATTAACGATCATATCCAAGTATAAACTTTCGGATATAATGAAGCGGAAATCATTCGAAGCTGTACCCGTTCCAGTACTACTGTATGGCTGAATAACTAGAACATTGAAAAAAGCCTGGAGTACACAGGAATGTTTAGTTTCTGCCTTGAACAAATACGGGAAGCAGCACTCCAAAACAGCAGCTATACGGCTACTTACCTCCTATCACCACACACTTACAGCTTGAGAAGGCGGTCGAACTCGTCATAAATTACAAACATACAGTGAACGTAATTCTCTAGCTTCTCGGCATAAAATAACCCTATACGTGTTAACATACTTTAGTTTTATTTCTTCTTATATTTTTCTGTGTAGCATGTCCTTTTGCCTTCCTTTATGATGAAAAGGCAATGGTCCATTATTTAGCTGAGGTGACGATACTCATAAGAAATAAGACATACATACATACATACACACACACCAAATGCCCTTTATATAACTACTAGAAGTGGCTACCCACCATCGCCTAAGTAGAGGGGTGCAAAAACCCATGGTGTATTGATTTGTTTTACTATTGAAATTTACGAATAGTAGAATTTCAATGCTAATTCTATGTATATTTTGATTTTCAATTATCTTTTGTTTTGAATAAAGTTAGACTGATGATGTTCTTCGCGTAAAGAAGAACGAAATATTTATCTCCACTTCTAAACGTGTTTGAGTCATTTATTTTTGTCCACTTCTGCCTTTTTACCTTACCACCATATATAAATATATATATATATATATTAATAAATTGGTCTGGTAATATGATTCAATTACCAATTATATATTATATATATATAATATTATATTATCTATATATATTATATATTATATAATATATATATATAGTAGTTTATTATTATATTGTCATTATTTTACTATTTTGTTATTATAATTTTATAGTAAATTATTAGGGATTTAGAATGTGGTGCTATTATCAAAGTTTATTTTGTTTAGTTTTGGATTCCTCCCCTCAATTGCACCGTTACAAAAACCAATGTGGTATATCTATTTAAATGTCCATTAGGAGAATGTATCTCCAAAAAAAATTAAACATTGTGTGTAACAACAACTACCCTTTCCAGACGGCTTACAATGCACCTTACAGACAAGCTGCTCAATAGCCCAACATCTAAAATCACACTCTTGCCCAGTAATAATTCCGGAAAACAATACTTAACGATAACACTACCATTATAGCACAACCCACAATCATGATAACACAACGGATCCCCTAAAAATCTATATCTAGAAGCACTGCATAATTAGACCAACCAAAAATCCACACAAAACTAAACAAAATAAACTTTCTTGATAAATAGCACCCAATGTTCTAAAATGAGCCTATACTGGTATACTATAAGATCTTAAA
>CM042176.1:14421225-14468725 GCA_023376005.1 Doryteuthis pealeii | reverse complement strand
TTAGCTCCAGTTCCACTCCAGTCATCTTGAAAAAACAAACAATGACAGGCAAGAAAGTGAACAAGAACTATAGTAGCAACTTATTTTCCTGCCTATATTCATTGTCAATTATGACAGAATAAAATCAATGCAAATAATGATAACAATAATAAAACATTGATTGAAAGTGAGTAATGTGAAAACTTAAAACAATCTCAAAAGTAGCGATGCAGTAAAAATTTAGTGGGAAAAATGTTTCCTTCGACGAGTAAAATAAAATAAGGAAAAAGTTTATTTTTATCCGAGCCAAGAGACAGGAGATATAAAAATAGCTTGTGACGGACATCTTTTTAATCTGAGAAACAGAGACTGACTTTCTGAATGCTTAACTCCAAACACAAGAGAAACAAGAAATGTAAAGTAAAAAAAGTAAAGTCGTCGGAGCGGCCTAATGTCGGTATCAACCAGACAGCGAGGGAGTCTATCCCCTTTTCAATAGCGCTAGACCAAGGAGTTATCTTAACATCTGAGGTGGGGAACCACACCAACCATCAGCTCCTTACTTTACCGCACATATCCCTGTGCTACTCATACGCTGAGTTGGCGGGGACCGGTATCGAACTAGGAACCTTGTGGTTTCTAGCCGAACGCTCTACCGACTAGCTAACCCATATATTCAGGGCGAACTGTGTTCTTTTTTTCATTTTGTGTTTTCCCTCACCCACTGGACGATCAGTTCATCATCAGCATCGACATAGCAGTCATCGGTGACTAACTCATCACTGACTAACACTAAGTCATCTGTCTTAACACTAACATACATGGCTAACACTAAGTCATCTAACTTAAGAAAGAGCTAAAGTAGAATGTTGCAATCATGGACTGCTCAGCTTTTAAGATTCCATCCTTAAGCATCACAAGTCACCAACTGCAGCCAACAAATAGCCCCATTAATATAAAAAATTAAAAAATTTCAGTAGTCATTACATTTACAGAACATTGATTTTAAAAATTTTTTTTTTTTTGATTTTTTTTTTTTATGGCGTATCAACCACGGTCGGTCATTTAATGTCTAACAGATACTACCACTCTGGGTCAAAGTAGACCTGGGAGTAATGGTGATGAAGGGGTGTGTCACATTCCTCAGACTTCCAGAACTGGAACCTCACCATCAGTTAGAGTTTAACATTATACCCAGGGCATAAAGACCCTCAGCCACCACTTTCTAGCACTATTGTAATACGCGTGGTTGTCCGTTAATGTGATTGAATTAAAAGTAAGTAATATAAATCAACTCGTTCTACTCAGCAAAGAGTTTTCTCAGCAAACCATTTAAAAGATTTTATGTCTTATTCAGTAATGGGAGATTGTGCTTTCCACAAAACATATATTTCGTTCAAACTTCTCGGCTTAATGAGAAATTATTACTGTATATTATTGAATCGGCGACTTCACGAAATTTTGTCTTTTATTACCCCCCCCCAAAAAAAAAAAAAAACAAAAAAAAAAAACAAAGATGTTTTCTACTGTATATACAGCCTAGTTAGTAGAGCGTTCGGCTAGAAACCACAAGGTTCCTAGTTCAATACGCTTAGTTAGCGAGGGCCGGTATCGAACCAAGAACCTTGTGGTTCCTAGTCGAACGCTCTACCGACTGAGCTAAACCAGCTCTGAAATGTACCCTCCAGAATAAACACAATCTTATTGGAGAACAAAGCATATGCACAAGTAGCAGTTGACATGCATTATATTTGATGAAAACAATCAATGGATTAGCGTGACTAACTTTTTTATTATTCCTGTCTCTCCACCCAGGAAACGCCGGGTAGCCAATTCTAGTATGTACATATATTGCAACTATCTTGAACAGTTCCCAGTAGATCACCTTTCCTACCCATTCATGCCCAGTTGTATTCTTTCTGTGCCAGTTTGCTGTATTCGGAAATTGTTTTATGCAATAAAAAAAAGAAAAGGATATCAAAACAATAGAAATATTTTTTTCCTTCTATGATTAGTAGAATAAAGTGTTAATATTTTTAGTCTTTTTAACTGGCATGTGCCTATATGTGTATTTTGTATTACATTTTTCTTCCTCTCTCTCTCTCTCTCTCTCTCTCTATATATATATATATATATATATATATATATATATATATATATATGTAAAGTTAATCATAATGAGTCAGATATACCTACTTATAGTTTCGCTTAGTAGTTCATCAGGGCAAGAGTCAAATTCTTGCCCTGATGAGCTTCCAAACGAAACTATTAGTAGGTATATCTGACTCATTAGGATTAATTCTATTATTTGCTTTACTTAGGTATCAAGCACTTTTTACATTTTACAGTTGGACAATCCTAGCAGTTTATATATATATATGTAATTAGCCGTTCCTGCCACTGTTGTTATTATTCTGTTTTATTATATTTTCTGTGGGTGAACGAAAAATTCGACACATAAACTTTTGTAAATACGTTTTATTATTTTGTCATTAATCCACACACAAGGCCACCATCAGAAAGTGTTTATTTAGGGATACAAGCATATAAACGTTCGGTGTTAGCATTTTCCCGCGGAAATCTAATACACAACAATACACACACACACACACACACACACATATATATATATATATATATATATATATATATATATATATATATCCCAAATATATATCCCAAAAAATGAAAATTACCCACATCGGTTTTACCTCAACGACTTTATCACGCCGTTTAACTCTTCATATGACAGATAATAGCTCCATTTCACAACATCTAAAATTACATTCATGCCCCCACTCTAATTACCGACATATCCTAACGGAAATTACGCATATTTTGCACAAAGAAAAAAATAAACAAAAACTCCAAATACTAGAAGCTTTATACATAAAACAATACAAACCATCCTTAGATAGAATTAATTTTCAAGGCAGTACTCCCATTTTAAAATGCCTATAACACTTTTCCTATCAATTCTTCTCCTTCCAGCCTCCACATCCATTAATATACTTTGGAGAAAAAAAAGGAACACATCGCCCCTGATGATGGCACTTCGAAGTGCCGAAAATACTCGGGATATGAACTTCGGTGGACTAATCCACGAATGCCATCCAAATATAAAAAAAGTTGGCCAGACAGCTTGAAAAGATCACCAATAAAATCATTAAACAGAGACCTGGCTTTTGTTTAATTCCTATATATATATATATATATATATATATATATATATATATATAATATAGCAACGCTCTCCTATATATATATTTACCAACCCCTCCGCACGAGCAGGATGTGACACAAGGTCAATTTCTTAAGCGGAGTTTAACAGGTTTGAATTCAGAGTTTTCCTTCTCCTAGACCGGTTGCCTAACCAAGGTTAAAGAGCCCAGTCTGCCCTACTATTTACCCATAGCTGGAGGGAGAGTAGGATTCATACCTTTCCCAAGGGTATTAGCGCTAAGTGAAATGCAATTATCACGTCCAGGATTTGAACTCGGGTCGATGAGTCCATTTCCTATGACTTTAAACTTTACACCACGCGCTTTCTACGCTCTCCTATATAAGGGATGGAGCACTGTACGACGGCCTTTACATACAATGCGATGTGTGTATGAAAACAGTTAATGTATTTGTGTAAGCGATGACAGCTTAATGGTTAAGGCGTTGGACTTCCACCCAACCGATCGGATTTCAATTCCGGCTGTAGGTAGCTTATAAATGTCTAGCCACACTGAAGAGACTTGATAAGTCGAAACACATGTATGTGGATGACTATATATATATATATATATATATATATACATACACACATATATATATGTAGTTTAAATGTTGTATATTTGGGCAGCAAGTTATTTTGTAGGCATGTGTTATTGAACAACACGGAACATTTCTTTTTCATTATTTGGATTTGGATTTTTTCCAGTCTTCTGGCATTTTTTCGAATGTTGGGATCCAGGGGATCCAGTTAGCAGATAATATGGGAAGAATCCTATTCCAACTGGATCTCAACATTCGAAAAAACGCCAGATACAAATACAAATAAAGAAAAAGAAATGTTCCGTGTTGTTCAATAACACCTACCTACAATATATATATATATATATATATATATATATATATTCATAAATACATACATATGCATATACACACACACATACATATATATATATACATATGATATATATCTTATGATCTTCACTTGTAGTCTTTCAAGTAATCTTGTATATATATATATATAATATATATATATATATATATATATATATAGTATATATATATATATATATGTATGCATATACATATATATATATATATATACATACATACATATACATACACACAGACGTATATATATACACTTATTTATATACAGATTTGATCTCTCTGGTGATCGTAAATTATTATAATATTATATAAATGTATTTAAACGTTAAAACACCGCCCCTTAATGGCAGCTGTCGATGGCCGAGGGATTAATGAATCGAACTGATGTAAATTCAGTCGGGTTTTGCTTCTGGTCGGAGGTAGGTGCTGTGTCTAGCCATACTGATGAGACGTGAAACGTAGAAACACGGTGTCTGTGGGTGACACACACACACACACACACCACACACACACCACATATATATATATATATATATATATATTATATAATAGTGGACGCAAAGTCAACGGCGCTTGGTTACTGACAATTTCTCGACTATGTGATTTTCAAACAAAGTTGCTGGAGCGATATGTCTACACACATATTTAAATATATATGTCAGGTATATATGTATACGGATACAGACTACGCAAATGATGTACCGATTCTCGCAAATACACCTGCCCAAGCCGACTGACTGATGCATAGCCTGGAGCAGGCATCAAGGGCATTAGTCTCTAAGTGAACTCACATAAAACAGAGTTCATGTGTTTAAAAACAAAATAGAGCCGTCTAGACAATAATTGACAAACTCCTGAAATTAATAGATTAGTTCACCTACCTGGGTAGCAATATCTCATCTACAGAAAGCATGGATTGCAATTAGCAAATTAACGATCATATCCAAGTATAAACTTTCGGATATAATGAAGCGGAAATTTTTCGAAGCTGTACCCGTTCCAGTACTACTGTATGGCTGAATTACTAGAACATTGACAAAAATCCTGGAGTACACAAGAATGTTTAGTTTCTGCCTTGAACAAATACGGGAAACAGCACTCCAAAAACAGCAGCTATACGGCTACTTACCTCCTATCACACACACTTACAGCTTGAGAAGGACGGTCGAACTCGTCATAAATTACAAACATACAGTGAACGTAATTCTCTAGCTTCTCGGCATAAAATAACCCTATACGTGTTAACATACTTTAGTTTTATTTATAATTATATTTTTCTGTGTAGCATGTCCTTTTGCTTTCCTTTATGATGAAAACGCAATGGTCCATTATTTAGCTGAGGTGACGATACTCATAAGAAATAAGACATACATACATACACACCAAATGCCCTTTATATAACTACTAGAAGTGGCTACCCACCATCGCCTGAGTAGAGGGGTGCAAAAACCCATGGTGTATTGATTTGTTTTACTATTGAAATTTACGAATAGTAGAATTTCAATGCTATTTCTATGTATATTTTGATTTTCAATTACTTTGTTTTGAATAAAGTTAGACTGATGATGTTCTTCGCGTAAAGAAGAACGAAATATTTATCTCCTACTTCTACTTGTTTGAGTCATTATTTTTTGTCCACTTTTCCTTTTACCTTACCCCATATATAAAATATATATATATATATATATTATATATATATATATATATATATATATATAAAATATAAATAAAATAAATTTTTTTTACAAATTAGCTTCTCCTAGCGGTTATATGAATGTATATATATCTTATATACATATATATACATATAAATTGTTTTTTCTTTTGGCCAAATACTATACCAATAGATTATTTTTTGTTGGTACGAATATCTTGGTCTTTTCTTTTTTTCAAAAATTTTTTTTCTTCTGGTTGATGTTTGGTAGTATATTTTTACAATCAAACTCTTCTGCCGGGTTTTTTCTTCCGCAAGGATCTACCAACACGCTTGGTATATTAAAATTAATATATATATATATATATATATATTAAATAAATTGGTCGTGGTAATATGATTCAATTATCATTATTATATTATATATTATATATTATATAAATATATATATAAGTGTTATTATTATTATTGTCATTATTATTACTATTTTTGCTATTATAATTTTATAGTAATTATAGGCATTTTAGAATGTTGGTGCTATTATCAAAGTTTATTTTGTTTAGTTTTGCATTCCTCCCCCTCAATTGCACCGTTACAAAAAAACCAATGTGGTATATCTATTTAAATGTCCATTAGGAGAATGTATCTCCAATAAAAATATATACATTGGTGTAACAACAACTACCCTTTCCAGATGGCTTACAATGCACCTTACAGACAATAGCTCAATAGCCTAACATCTAAAAACACACTCTTGTCCCAATACTAAATCCCGGAAAATACTCAACGATAACACTACCATTATAGAAACACAATCATGTAAACAACGACTAAAAATCTTAGAAGCACTGCATATTAGACACAAAAATCCAAAACTAAACAAAATAAACTTTGATAATAGCACCAACATTCTAAAATGCCTATAATTACTATAAAATTATAATAATAGTAAAAGTAATAATAATGACAATAATAAAAATAACACTAATAATAATAACAACAACAATAATAAACACAACACACACACACACACACACACACACACACACACACCACATATATATATATATATATATATATATATATTTGAGGAAGAATGAATAAAGAAAGAAAGAACAGAATGGATGATAAAAAGGTGAATTTAATCAATATCACTTACACATGTGTTTCGGTCAGTTCATCTGTGTGAAAATATTCCGGACACAGAAGTGATATTGATTAAATTCATCTTTTTATTATCCATTCTGTTCTTTCTTTTCTTTATTCATTCTTCCTCATATTGTCGGATTCATTTCCACTTCCATTTTTACACACACACACACACACACACACACACACACACACACACACATATATATATATATGTTGTATTGTTAACAGTCTGAATGTAAAGGTTAAAGTGACTCTGACATTCACTGGTCATTTTGCGTGGTTATTTTAGAATCCAAACAATAATGGCATTTTGTGAGGTCGGACCAAAGATCCTTCAGATACGCAGAAATCGGAAAGTAAATAGGTTTCTGTTGGAAGGACTCTTTCAGAAATGCACTTGGAGTATGCGGGTCCATAAACCCCTTTCCTGATCTATAGATAAAACTTATTCCCCGTCGGAAATTGTCACATATTCCACAAATGGCAAAGATTTCTGGAAGATTAAGAGAGTTGTTGAAGTGATCTTCACCAGAAGTGGTTAGATATAAGTGTATACAATGTAATGGTTAGAGTCGTAGGAAATGGACTCATCGATCCGAGTTCAAATCCTCGATTAGGTTGTCTACATTTCACATATAGTAGAGCAGTTTTATAATCAAATATTAAATATTATGGATTTAATATTCCGTAAATAAAGTTTCATGTTTACTTGGAATCATCAGACGGTCAAAATGTTATGATTTTTTAAATGTTAAGACGTAACTAATTATTCCGTTTTTTTAAAAATCTTAACATTTTGACTGTCTGATGATTGCAAGTAAGCATGAAACTTATATATATATATATATATATATATATATATATATATATATATATATCTATATTAAAACGGAAAGGCGGGAATCGTGAATGAATCATACGTCCATGACACTTTTGACAGACAGTGGGTTGGCTAGTTCCGTATCGTTCACGCGAATCTAGGAGCGTTTTAAATGAGCTCCCGGAAGAACCACGCTGAACTGAAAAGAGAATGAAACGCCAAGTCTGGCAAAAGGCCATGTAATAGAATACTAGTGATAAT
Organism: Doryteuthis pealeii; assembly: GCA_023376005.1. NCBI lineage: Eukaryota > Metazoa > Mollusca > Cephalopoda > Myopsida > Loliginidae > Doryteuthis > Doryteuthis pealeii. The sequence continues at coordinate 14,460,749 of CM042176.1, read as the reverse complement.
CAAAATAATTTGCTACCGAATCGTCTGCAAAATCGGCTTCCATATCTTTTGTCCTCTGAAAAACACTCAGTGAAAAACATATCCAGAATTAAAAAAAAAAATGCTGGAAAGAAAAGCGAAATGCGTAGATCCCGTCGGCATTCCCCTCAATGGGATGGGCGTCTCAAGCACTGAGCAATAAAGCCAGCCCTGCCCATTTAAATCAAGGGGGTAGTTGTTGCCTGGAGGGAAAGCCCCCTGGGATCACACCGTTAATTTCATTCACACACAGGCCCTGAATGACCTATGTTGTTTAATGTATTAGTATGCTTGTAAATTCTTGTGCGTGTTTGTGCACGTCCGTGTGTATATGTGTGTGTTGTTCTTGTCCATATGTGTATGTGTGTGTTTTTTGTCTCTTTCTTTGTATTAGTCGGGCACCGCCTCGACCTATCCTTTATGGTATTAAGTATCTGGCAGCCATCCTTAGTTCCAGATGTAGTGAATAAGTAAGCAAGCCAATAAGAATCCGTTGTTAAAGTATTCCTTGTAAGTCCGTCGTCCAAGAGAATCCAAATGTCAATGAAATCAGCTCAGAATGGGGTCTCTATTAATACAGCAGAAGCAGCAGCAGCAGTGCCAGTGATTGGACAATAAGAATCCTTCTCAGGTCACGTGTTTATAGGCGAGTCTATAAGTAGAAGTGACCATTTACCTTATGCCTTATATCACAAAATCCAACATATGGGTGGGGGTAGGTCATATTCATTTATTCTATTCATATGCCTTCTTTTCTACCGAAGTGCCAGAAGAACAAAAGAAATGTCAGAAGAGGAAAATGTCTTCTTTTTCTAGTGACATTTCTTTTTTTCTTTTAGAAGAAATGTCAGAAGCAAAAACGAAATGTCAGAGGGACAAAAGAAATGTCAGAAGAGGGAAATGTCTTCTTTTTCTGCTAGCAATTCTTTTTTTTAAATGACTGAACCAAAAAAAGAAGTGCCAGAAGAAAATATGCCTTCTTTTCTACCGAAGTGCCAGAAGAACAAAGGAAATGTCAGAAGTGGGAAATATCTTCTTTTTCAGCTAACTTTTCTTTTCTTTTTTTTTATTTAGAAGAATTGACTGAACCAAAAAAAGAAGTGCCAGAATAAAATATATGCCTTCTTTTCTACCGAAGTGCCAGAAGTACAAAAGAAAATGTCAGAAGAGGGAAATGTCTTCTTTTTCTGCTAACTTTTTTTTTAGAAGAATTGACTGAACCAAAAAAAGAAGTGCCAGAAGAAAATATGCCTTCTTTTCTACCGAAGTGCCAGAAGGACAAAAGAAATGTCAGAAGAGGGAAATAACTTCTTTTTCTGCTAACTTTTATTTTCTTTTCTTTTTAGAAGAATTGACTGAACCAAAAAAGAAGTGCTACAATAAAATATATGCCTTCTTTTCTACTGAAGTGCCAGAGGGACAAAAGAAATGTCAGAAGAGGGATATGTCTTCTTTTTCTGCTGTCACTTCTTTTTTTTAAAAAAGAAATGTCAGAAGCAAAAACGAAATGTCAGAAGGATAAAAGAAATGTCAGAAGAGGGAAATGTCTTCTTTATCTGCTGACACTTCTTTTTTTCTCTTTTTTTTTAGAAGAGATGTCAGAACCAAAAAAGAAGTGCCGGAAGAAAATATGCCTTCTTTTCTACCAAAGTGCCAGAAGGACAAAAGAAATGTCAGAAGAGGGAAATATCTTCTTTTTCTGCTAACTTTTCTTTTCTTTTCTTTTTAGAAGAATTGACTGAACCAAAAAAGAAGTGCTACAATAAAATATATGCCTTCTTTTCTACTGAAGTGCCAGAGGGACAAAAGAAATGTCAGAAGAGGGATATGTCTTCTTTTTCTGCTGTCACTTCTTTTTTTTTTAAAAAGAAATGTCAGAAGCAAAAACGAAATGTCAGAAGGATAAAAGAAATGTCAGAAGAGGGAAATGTCTTCTTTATCTGCTGACACTTCTTTTTTTTTTTCTTTTTTTTTTAGAAGAAATGTCAGAACCAAAAAAAAGTGCCAGAAGAAAATATGCCTTCTTTTCTACCGACATTGCTTTGTTTTCTGAAGAAATTTAAGACGAAAATAAAAAAAAAAGAGGATGTCCAAATAAAATGCGTGTTTACAAGGAAGACGTTTATCCCATTAATAATTCTTTGGCGTTTTGAATAACAATGTTTATGGCAACCCAAAATCGCCATTTGCTTCTCATTAGCCAAATAACCACCAACCCTCGGCCCCGTTGTTTATAATTATGTTAAATATGGAAGGACAAACGTGCATAAAATGGACACTCAAAAAATGCATAAAGATAAAGCAAGCATTATAAAATGTGATTGTTAGGAAGGAAGACGATTATATCTATGCAATCTTTCATAATGAAGTCAAAAGACTGTATACATTTTCACTAACGGTTATGCGTCGAATCTTTTATTCATCTGTTTCTATCTCTTCCCATCTCTCTATCTCTTTTCTCTCTCTTTGTTTCTCTTTCTCTCTATCTATTTCATTGCTTTTTCTCTTGCTCTCTCTCCCTATCCCCCTCTCTCTATCTATCTACCAATCTATTTCTCTCTATCTCTCTATTTCTTTCTCTCTATATACCTATTCGTCTATTTTTTTTTCTCTCTCTCTCTCTCTTCTCTTCTTCTTCTTCTTCTTCTTCTTCTCTCTCTGTCTCTGTCTGTCTGTCTGTCCCCTCTCTCTCTCTCTCTCTATATATATATATGTGTATCTCCTTCTCTCTGTCTATCTATTTCCTTCTCTCTCTCTCTCTCTCTCTCTCTCTCTCTCTCTCTCTCTCTCTGTCTACCTACCAATCTATTTCTCTATATATATTTTTCTTTCTCTATATATACTTAATCATCTATTTCTTTCTCTCACTCTCTTCCCCCTCTCCCCTCTCTCTCTATATATATATGTATATATATATATTTATCTCATTCTTTCTCTCACTCTCTCTTTCTCTCTCTCTCTCTCTCTCTCTCTCTCTCTCTATATATATATATATATATATATATATATATATATATATATCAAGGTTAAATAATAGGACAGACTGGGGTAGTCTGTCCTGTTATTTACCCATAGCTGTAGAAAGAACATTGGATGTATACAGCCTTGTCTTGAATTTGAACCCGGATCGACGAGTCCGTTTCCATCTACGATAACCATAACAATTCACGAGGATAAAAGTGTATACACACAAAAATATGTCCCCGTTGTTTCCTTATAAAAAGACCAGAGAGAGAGAGAGAGAGAGAGAGAGAGAGAGAGAGAGAGAGAGAGAGAGAGAGAGAGAGAGACGTGCAATCCGATAGAAGAACTTAGCTAAGAATGGGTGATTGTACATGTATTTATCAAATGCAACAATGATAATCCATAAAAAAGGTTTATTACTTTTTGTTCAGGAATATAAATAATAGAGTCAACGCGCAGTTCTCCAACAGTATGACTAGCTACTTGAATAGCATTTGTGTTTATAGAAGAGAAAGTGAGTTGGTGGTGGAATTGAGGGGTAGGGAGGTTAAGGGGGATTTGATGAAATGAGAATATAATGATATACAGTTGGGGGGGGGTGAAGTTTTTAATATATTTCAAAGAAATACACAGGGCTATTTATAAAGAGGGACAAGATATCCAACTAGTCCACTCTGGGCCCTCACTACGCCAACACCTAACAAAAAACATAAGAATGTTCTTACAGCATGCACACTACGAATAATACAACATAAGTCGACTACCAATAACCTCGCGTATTCGTATCGTTATATATATTTACCAACTCCTCCGCACGAGCAGGATGTGACACAAGGTCAATTTCTTAAGCACAATTTAACAAGTTTTCCATCTCCTAGACTGGTTAACTACACAAGGCTAAAAAGCCCAGTCTACCCTACTATTTACTCATAGCTAGAGGGAAAATAGTTGAATGCATACCTTGCCCAAGAGTATTAGCGCCATGTGAAATGCAACTAGACTCGTCTAGAATTTGAACTCGGATCGACGAGTCCATTTCCTATGAAACTAATGATTACACCACACGCTTCGTATTCGTATCTTTATATGTGTTCCGTTGGATGAGTCAGACTATCATGTAGGGGAAATATCTTCCCTTACCACAGTACATTTCAAAGAGCTTCAGAAGTGTAGCCTCACCACCAGATCCTTTTTTCTTGTCTCATAACCATAGTATTTATCTCGTAACCCACTTGTACGGGTTAGACACAAGACCCACAGACCGAAGCTCATGGGTGGTAGGTGAAAAATTGCGTTGATCTTTTCGGCATCCCCCTCAACGGGACGCCTCAGGCACTGGGCAATAAACCCAGCCCTGCCCCTTTAAATCGAGGACCGAAGCCACTGGACCCCTACCACGAGGGGCAGGTTTCTTGTCTCATAACCATGGCACAGCATAAAATCTAATGGTTATTCTGTAAATGAATTACGTGACAAGAATGAAAAAGGAAGGAAAGATGAAAGAGATACACGAATGAAGTAAATCGGATTGAGATGAAGGAATTAGGGAATGAAAAAAAAGAAGGTTAGACTAAGCAATGAAGGAAGGAAGGAAAGAAAGATGGAGGGTGAAAGGAAAAATAAGAGGAATGGTGGATTGGTGAGAAGAAATGTTACATAATTATTGGATCCCTAATAGTTTTTTAAGGTTGTGTAGAATCATAATGGCGATTAGTACAGCTGATGGCATTGAGAGTGAGTGACAGCGCTTGACCTCACTCTCACCTTCCGGGGATGAATCGTGAGAACCGGAAGGATAGAAGACCCTCTTCCGGTTTAAGGATACTAAGTAAGTCAGTCAGTTAGCAGGTAGGAGCTCGAGGTGTAAGTCGCATTTCTATGCGCATCCTGTCATCTGCGCAGATTGTCTGGTTTGGGGATTTACAAATAAAGTAACATCAACTTAAATCGAAGTCTTGTGTTTATTACCTAAAAACTAACAATGACACAGGGCTTCTGATAAGGAGTGATCCCTAACAGAGACCAGATCCGAAATCTCCATGCAAGAAAGACCAGACCTTTAGAAGAGACCAGACCAAGATAGATGAGAGACGATCAGAATAGCAAAGCCAACCAGAAGAAGATACGACCAGAGATAAAAAGTAAGAAAGGGTATACGTTATGTGCTGATTGGGTAACGTGAAAACCCTAGTATGCAACAGTGTTACACACTGGACCCGTCAAAAACACAAACACTTGTAATTAGGAAAATATAAGAGATGTTTATTTTCCCCGGTTGTGTACAGCTGAGAGTCGTGGGCAGGGTTACGCAATGTGGAGCCTTCGGGAGTTATCTTGAACCTGATCGCCGTCTGCCTGATCGATCTCAACGGGCTTCTTTTATTTGTAATCTGACCCCCGGTGTCACGCCTCCTTGTTCGTGACACCTACGCAGTTTTTTCTGTAGACACGCCTCTTCGCCCACGCAGGTTGTTATCATTGGCTAAGGGCTACGCCTACAGATTTCTGCACTGAAATCATGACAAACATCCACCTGCATTTTCAGGTACAAAAGGTCAGGTCGGGGCCACGTCCTGTTTTCGTTTCCAGGCTGCACCTGGCCCCCATGCACTTCCTATTCAGCCCGGTCCTTGGGTGCACCGATCAGACAATATATTACAACAGAAGGTGCTCTATATATTTGCCAAGCGCTTTCGACAACGTCCTTGATCGTCTTGGTTTGAAAATTGGTCAGTTATAAAAAAGTCGAAAGAAGAAGAGAAATAACTCATATCTTAAACGCTTTAGATTTGGAAGACATCATGTGTTTCCTAACCACAGCACAGCATAAAATTGTCAAGGTCTTCCAATGGCTAATCTGTAAATAAACTAAGTGATAAATGCTTAAGAAAGATTTATAAGCATCTAATGAGAGAGAGAGAGAGAGAGAGAGAGAGAGAGAGAGAGAGAGAGAGAGAGAGAGAGAGAGAGAGATAACACGTGGTAGGTTTTCAGCGCGAAAGATAAGAAATGGATATTTAAAGGCGCAAGAAAAGAGCAGACGGAAATAAAAAAAAATAAGAAAAAAGAGGGGAAAAAAGAACAAATAAATAAATTGTTTAGGAATGAAGAATAAAGTAATAAATTGCTTTTAAAAGATTGTGATTGGTCCAGACATGTCGTGACGTCAGACACTTGGTTAGATCATTTGAAAATAGAAAATAGAAAAAAAGAAAAAGAAAAAGAAAAAATATGGAATGATTAGAGAGAAAGTGAAGGGACTCGAAAACACCATTGATATCAAATCGAATGTGTTTAATCATCTTGACAGATAGTTTATTGAAAGACATTTGAAAAGATAAACGGGTAGAGGGTAGAGGGTTAGAAGGATGGGAGGCAAGAAGGGTAGGAGGAAGGATTGAAGGAAAGAAAGAAGAAGGGAAGAAGGGGGGTAAAGAAGGCAAGCAGACAGGAAGGGAGGAATGTAGGATGGAAAGAAAGGTCGAAGGAAAGAAGGAATGATAAGAAGTGAGAGGGAAGGATAGGATTAGGAGAGGAAGGATTGAAGAAAGAAGGAATGATAACAAGTGAGAGGGAAGGATAGGGATTAGGGGTGGGAGGAAGGATTGAAGGAAAGAAGGAATGATAAAAGTGAGAGGGAAGGATAGGGATTAGGAGGGTGGGAGGAAGGATTGAAGGAAAGAAGGAATGATAACAAGTGAGAGGGAAGGATAGGGATTAGGAGGGTGGGAGGAAGGATTGACGGAAAGAAGGAATGATAACAAGTGAGAGGGAAGGATAGGGATTAGGAGCGTGGGAGGAAGGATTGAAGGAAAGAAGGAATGATAACAAGTAAGAGGGAAGGATAGGGATTAGGAGGGTGGGAGGAAGGATTGAAGGAAAGAAGGAAATGATAACAAGTGAGAGGGGAATGATAGGGATTAGGAGTGTGGGAGGAAGGATTGAAAGAAAGAAGAATGATAACAAGTGAGAGGGAAGGATATGGATTAGGAGGGTGGGAGGAAGGATTGAAAGAAAGAAGGAATGATAACAAGTGAGAGGGAAGGATAGAGATTCGGAGTGTGGGAGGAAGGATTGAAAGAAAGAAGGAATGATAACAAGTGAGAGGGAAGGATAGGGATTAGGAGGGTGGGAGGAAGGATTGAAAGAAAGAAGGAATGATAACAAGTGAGACGGAAGGATAGGGATTAGGAGGGTGGGAGGAAGGATTGAAAGAAAGAAAGAATGATAACAAGTGAGAGGGTAGGATAGAGATTCGGAGTGTGGGAGGAAGGATTGAAAGAAAGAAGGAATGATAACAAGTGAGAGGGAAGGATAGGGATTAGGAGGGTGGGAGGAAGGATTGAAGGAAAGAAGGAATGATAACAAGTGAGAGGGAAGGATGCGAAGGAGTGGGATTAGAAGGGTGGGAGGCAAGAAGAGTGGGAGGAAGGATTGAAGGAAAGAGAGAAGAAAGAAGGTAAAAAGGCAAGCAGACAGGAAGGGTGGAAAGAAAGATTGGAGGAAAGAAGAAATGATAACAAGTGAGAAGGAAGGATGGGAAGAAAGAAGATTAGGAGGGGGAGGCAAGAAGGGTTTAGTGGAAGGAAGGATTTAAGGAATGAAGGAAGGATGGAAAGAAGGGTAGAATGTAGGATGGCAAAAGGAATTGAAGGAAAGAAAGAAAGATGGGAGTGAAGAAGATTGGAAGAAAGGTAGCAATGGATAAAGGCAGAGTGAAAGAATGGAAGGACGAGAGGCTTGAGGAAGTGAAAAATAATCATTGGGAAGAACGTAGAATGAAAGGAAGGATAAATGGGAAAGGAGAAGGTAGAATGAGAGAGGGAAGGAAGGGAATAAAGGGAGGGAAACAACTAAGGTCGAACGTAGAATGGAAGGAAAGATAAACGGGAAGGATGAAGAATGGGAAGAAGGGTGCTTAGGAGGGATGGGGACAAGAAGGATGGAACGTTGAGTGGAAGGATAGAATGAGAGATAGAAGGATGGGAAGATGGAAGATAAGTAGGAAGCAAGAAGACAAGTGGAACGTAGGATGGAAGAAATGATTTGACGAAAAGAAGAAAGGGTGATAGGGAAGAAGATTGGAAGAAAGATAGCAACGGATAGAGAGAGAGAGAGAGAGAGAGAGGAAGAGAGAGAGAGAGAGAGAGAGAGAGAGAGAGAGAGAGTGTATGTGTGTGTATGTGTGTGCTTTTTAATCAAAACCTGTATCAACGAAGGGTTGTTGCTACCTCTTCTTATTCAATTCGAAAATTAATGTTTACATTCATTTAAAGTATTATTTAGATTATCTATTTATTTTAATTTTTTTATTATCTATCTACAGATTTATTTTGAACAGTCATTAAATAAAGTTGTAGTAGGTGGGCGAGAAAATCAAGATCCCATTATATCACCAATCTTATAAACAAACAAAGAAGACTTGCCTTGAAAATCAGCATTTTATTCACGCTCTTGATAACCTTTGGTTGAAAAACAATATTTTAGGCAGTTCCGTTAATAACACACTTGACACTAAAAGTGAAAATGCTTATTATGGTCTTGTGATCAAATCATTAAAGGCAGAGTGAAAGAAAGGGAAGAACAGAAGAAGTGAGGATGAGAAAAACGATTATTAGGGAGTAAAGGGTGGGACGCAGGATTGGGACGAAGGTGATAATTAGGTTTGTTTTATTAGTGCCGGCATTTTGCAAATCTCCCTAGATCTGCCAAGATCCCCCCATTAAAAAACCGCAGACAACAGGAAATGTCTTGATACATCGTCATTTAATGCATCTGAAGGACGTGTCACCCGGAAGTGCCTTGTTCTTAGTTTCTCTAGTTTCCGGATCTGTTTGGGGAATCTTGACTTAAAGATCTGATTGAAGTAGATATTTTAAAATGGCTCTGCTTTCTCGGATGAAATTCATAGAAGCATCAGGGTAAGAGAGAGAGAGAGAGAGAGAGAGAGAGAGAGAGAGAGAGAGAGAGAGAGAGAGAGAGAGAGAGTATCTAAGAATGAATAAAAAACGTCTTCAGCATATGACATGCAAAAAAACTCAACCAACCTTTTCTCCAATAACTATTTCTACTTGGTTCCTATATATATATATATATATATATATATATATATATATATATATATACATATTTCTACTTGATTTCTATAAGTCTTGTATTTAAAGAAGGAATAAAATTGAGCATTTTAACGTTTCCATTTTTTTTCTTGCTTTTTTTTTCTATTTTGCATAACCTTTCATCGCAACTCAATCAAGACATACTGGTACCATGTAACCAGTACTACAGTTTCAGTGAGAGAGAGAGAGAGAGAGAGAGAGAGAGAGAGAGAGAGAGAGATGGAGAGAGACAGAAGATAGGGAGGAGAGGGAGGGAGAGAGGAAGGGAGAGGGCGTAATACATAGAAACATCAGGGTAATTGATGGGGGGAGGCACAGAAATTATAGAATTATTGCTGCCAATTATGATCATTAAATTATCATAATGTAGTATATACACAGGTCCTGCTAGTAAATAATAATGCATTTATTTGTGGGTGATACTGAAACAAAATGAAGGAAGGCATATTGAACAATATTGTAAGAGTATGTTAATAGTAGAAAGAAGAAAATCCCTGGGAAGAAAAGGAAGAAAAAAAGGAGGAATATGATAAAATTTACCATTTGTCTGGTCATGGTAATATGATTCAATTATCAATTACTAGCAAATATATGCACCCTCCGGGTGCAAGTATTTAAGTTTTGATATAATAAAATATCATATTAAATTAGAAAGGCTAATGAAATTGACTAAGAATGCAGATAAAAAGATCTGCAACAGAGGGGGTATAATCGAAAAATAGAACAACTTTGAAACTAACTATTCCATCATTTTCCATTACTCCCCTCTTTCATTGGTAAATTTTCCTAATTTAACTATTTAGTTAGAATAGGAAGTAAAAGATAATATTACAGTTATTTCTTCTTGTAAATAAATTTCTTTTAAGATTTATCCACGAGATTTTTGTTTATATTTCTTAAGATAAAACCAAATAATTAGAAATCAATAATACCAAGCACATATTTATTAAAATAAAATTTTAAATGTCAATATGCAAATTAGCTTTCTCGTTCAAACTGTAAACCGCTATTTTGTTGTATATATAAATACAATTGCATGTTATTAGTACGTAGATATGATCAACAGTATTATTAATGTAAAACAATTTTTATTAATAACTGAAGGTTTAAAAGAATGAAATCATGGAGAATTTGACGTAAATAATTAAGGGAATTGTGTCTTGAGTAGTAATATAGTTTCGGTTACAGACAGAAAAACACACAATCTCCATTATAATAAGATATATAATTCCTCTATGAAAGTTAATATATACCCTTTGCCCATTAGGTTGTGTTCTGAGGATTCGGGCCCCGAATTGGGATGTCGTTGTCATGGAGGTGATCTTGCCCTCTGTAATCCTGCGATGGGATACACGGCAAATACAGGTTAAGTGGCTGCGCAGTTGGAATTACTATTACCATTGACTAGATGATTTGGCATTCTCCGTTTGTGGCATGGGCTGGTGGCCCAGTGTGTAGAGTCTCCACTCTTCTCTCTGTGGTCCACTGGTTCAATCTCTAGTAGCGGAGATTGTGGTATGCACTGCTGATGAGACCAAAGGAGGTCGAAACAGCTGTCTAGTGCTCCGGATGTCGCAAATGGTGTTTGCCGGGTTGTCTGGTCATGGTAATATGATTCAATTATCAATTATATATAATTCCTCTATGAAATTTAATATCATACTGTAGTATATACACAGGTCCTGCTAGTAAATAAATAATGTATACTGAAACAAAAAGAAGGAAGACATATTGAACAATATTGTAAGAGTATGTTAATAGTAGAAAGAAGAAAATCCCTGGGAAAAAAGGGAAGAAAAAAAAGAAAGAAAAAAAGGAAAGAAAAAAAGGAAAGAAAAAAAGGAGGAATATGATAAAAATTGCCATTTATTGTCTTGATGTTGATGGTGACAACGAAGTTTTATTAGAGCTGGCATTTTACAGATCTCCACAAATCTGTCAAGATATATCCATCAAAAAGCTGCGGACAACAGGAAATGTCTTGATACATCGTCATTTAATGCATCTGAAGGACGTGTCATCCGGAAGAGCCCTGTCCATAGTTTCCTTAGTTTCCAGATCCGTTTAGGGAATCTTGACTTGAATATCTGATTAAAGTAGATATTCAAAATGGCTGTCCTTTCTCGGATGAGAAACATCAGGGTAAGATATATATATATATATATATATATATATATATATATATATATATATAGAGAGAGAGAGAGAGAGAGAGAGAGGTGGGGAGAGAATGGAAAGGGCCAGTAGGTTAGGATGGAAATCTTTTAAGGATGAATCAGAACAACGTGACATGTCGTTTTCTCATTGGTCGAGACGTGTTACTTAGTGAAGTAGGAGAGAGGAAGAGTGAGAGGTGAGAATGTTAGGTGAGTTTCGAACTATGTGTTGACTGAGTGTGACATAATATATATATATATATATATATATATATTAGAAGAGAGAGAGAGAGAGAGAGAGGGAGAGAGAGAGAGGGAGAGTGAGGGTTGGGAGTGAGAGAATGAGAGGGAACGTCATGAATACTCTAGCAAAAAAAAAGCTGATCGGGTGGTATTATGGCACATCGACCCTTGTTGGGTTATTTTATACTGAGCTTTGTCATTTTTACAATCATATACTTTCAAGTATATATCATTATTTAACAACGAACGTTGGTGGTTTTACGGCATGTCAACTCTTGTTGGGTTATTTTACGCTGAGGTCTCTTATTCTTCAAATCATATGGTTTCAAGTAAGTATCATTACTTAACAGAGAACGTTGGTTGAGTGGTTTAACGGCATGTCAACCCTTGTTGGACTATTTCATGCCGAGCTTTGTTATTCTCATAATAGAATGGTTTCAAGTAACAACTATAAGTTTAACAACTTATTGCACTCGTTCCTGTTGAATACGAATTCTTTTTAACAGATATATTTGATCCATAGCTTTTACCCCAATAGGTACTACCACCCCATATCACAATGAACCCGGGAGTAATTGCTATCATTCTCTCTCTCTCTCTCTCTCTCTCTCTCTCTCACACACACACACACACACACAAATAAAATAAACAGTATTATACAGGCTAGTATATTCCCAGAGGTTTAAACTGTCCGCAAGAACTAGTGATGTCAGCTCAAAGATAACAAGTACGACCACTCCGGGTCAGCGTGGACCTGGGAGCAATGGTGACGAAGGGTTGATTCACAACCCCTAGACCTCCAGAACCGGAACTTCACCATCAGATAGAGTTTAACGTCATTCTCAACAGACCCTCAGCCACAGCCTTCTAGCACATATATAAGAAAAAGGATTGGGGGCTTGTCATAATGGCAATAAGGTTGGGACAATCATATAAGTGCTAGGGGTTGACATGACTAACCGATTGATCGGAGGGGGACTCTCCGACCACCGGTCTAAACAAAGTAAGGGCATCAGTGGAGTGTTGCATGTTATGGACTGCTTAGCTACTAGGATTCCATCCTTAAGCATCACGGGTTGCCACTCATGGGCAACAGGTGGTCAGATGGGGGAGGTTCTTACCACTCTGCAGAGGTGTAGCCGACAGGGTTTGATATAAAGGGGCAGTAAAGGGATATGAAAATTAAAGAGTAAAATGAGGCGATAGAAAAAAGAAGAGAAAAAAATCACAAATGAAAAGGTTATTTCCTAGTTGAGTAACATGATATTACAGGGTGATCCAGAAAAGACAGAACCCAAATTATTTATTTTCCCATTAAACTAACCCTAAACCCCAACTCTAACCCTAACCCTAGCCCTAAACCTAACCCTAACCCTACCCTCCTAGTTGAGTAACATAATATTACAGGGTGACCCAGAAACAGAACCCACACATTTTTGTAATAAAAATGTTAATTATATTTTTTTAAATTTAAGTCCAACAATGGTTAGGGTTAAGGTTAGGGTTGGGGTTGGGGTTTAGGGTTAGTTTAATGGCAAAATAAATAAATAATTTGGGTTCTGTTTTTTCTGGTTCACTCATGTTATTCAACTAGGAAATAACAAATGAAAGACGTAAGTCACCATCTATTGTATCGATGGAAACAGTAACCCAACACCATTTCGTACCGCGGCTATTTTCAGACCTACCCAGATACGCCGAGATCCCTCTGTCAAACAATAGGAAATGACATGACACTGGTCCTTCTAACAACAGGGACATGGACTGTTAGAAGACCTTCATTGTTCCTAAGCGACCAGATCCGCTTGGAACTTCCGGGACCCGAAAAACGGAACTAAGTATATCGGAAGGCTTGACAGTCTTTTTCGAATAAATGTGTAAGGAAAACGTTGTTATAAAACAAAAGCAAAAAAAAAAATAAATAAATAAATAAATAAAAAGAGAGAAAAAATAAGTAAGAAAAATAAACAAAAACAAAAATTTAGTAAGAAATTGTTATATCCCGAAATGTGGGATATACAAAATTGATAGTAAAAACAGTGAAATATGTATAACACATAACAATATTTGTTTTATCTATTCTTACTGACCGGGAATACAGTGGGATGGTTTTGGATAGAGTTCAGCTGTTACCATGTGTGTGTTCGTCACATGGGCGCTGTGTCTATGATACATGTGCTCACGTGTTGGGCCGGTCCTTGGGTTATCGTGTGTACCACACATGGACCGTCCTTTGTGTTATGTGTGTGTTTACACATGGCCTTGTCTGTTGACTCTCTGATGAGAGTCCTTATTTAACACAGGTTAGAAAATGGTTTACCCTAAAAGTGACTTAAACTAGCCCAACCATGCTAACGCACGTGTCACTAGTTCAGGCGTCTGTACTGTCCAAAACCCCAGTCCAAAGTAACATGGCTGAATTCCCATATCCGGGTTCCTGTCAGTCCCTTAAGGATGAAAGGGGAACAACTCTTTAGCAACTCGTTAGGTTACCTAACAGAAATATAAATAAATAAATTAAAAATATTGACTGAAAAACTCGCCGCTTATTCTCTGAAAGGGCATTGACTTAGGAAAACTTTGACGCGAGAACTTAGAATATTTATAACTAGCACAGTACCCGTCATGAATGATTGGTTGATCTTGTGTATGGATCTGCGCGCTTGCTTATATGTGAATTTGATGAAAGGAAGCGCGTGGCGTAATGGTTAAAGTCTTGGGAAATGGACTCGTCGCCCCGAGTTCAAATCCTGGACGTGGTAATTGCATTTAACTTAGCGCTAATACCATTGGGAAAGGTATGAATCCTACTCTCCCACCAGCTATGGGTAAATAGTAGGGCATACTGGCAACCGGTCTAGGAGAAGGAAAACTCTGAATTCAAACCTGTTAAACTCCGCTTAAGAAATTGACCTTGTGTCGCATCCTGCTCGTGGTAAATATATGTATGTGAATTTGATGTGGTGGTGTCAGATGTGCTGGCGAGCTGAGAATACGTTAGCATAGGTCCACTGGAATTCATTCAATGGTTTGTATAAAATGAAATACTTTTGGTATACCCATATATATATATATATATATATATATATATATATATATACTCATAACAATTCATACTACCATTTATCATTTGTACCTGACTTACTACATGTTCGCCAAACCCAGTGCATATGATCCACCTACGCCCTCTCTCAACACCTAACACCTATGGCATATTATCAGAAGCTTACTGCTACACACCCAATCTGGGGGGGGGGATAAAAAATAGAACTCCACTACCGACTCCTGCTAACATCAACAACTGACCACCCCTCCCCTATTCACGACCCCCTAATTCACCAGAATGAAAATGTTTACCGTTGAAGCAAGAACTCAATCCAACGTCCTGAAGAAGGTCGAACAGACCGAAACATTATAACGTCGACATCATTAACCACAATAAACATCCATTTTGTACAACATCCCGTGTTTGTCTACCTTTCTCCACACACACACACACACACACACACACATATATATATGGGAGTAAATACGGAAATAAATCCGACAATATTAAGAAATTTGAAAAACAAGTGTTCAAAAATAAGATGAATTTATTCATCGACGCTTAGACGTTTCGGTTTCTTTAAACCTTCATCAGGATGTATTATGGGGTGAAGAAATTGATGGATGTTGTATAGATGACAGGAGATAAAAATATCTTTATAATTTCTTTTTGTTGTGTAACTGTTACACAACAAAAAAAAATTGATAAAGATTTTTTTATCTCCTGTCATATATATATATATATATATATATATATATATATATATATATATATTAGCAGGAGTAGCAGGTCCATGACAGAACTAAAACGAGAGAGAAGAGGGAAGAGGGGAGTAAGAGAAGGTATAAAAGGAAAATAATTTAACAAATTCCTTATCAATTTTTAAAGAAATTCTAAGAATTCGCGTATTACAATTATCTTTAATCCTAAATCTGTTTTATACATAAACGAAGACCGTTTCCTTTATATCCAATTAAAAATTAAATGATTCTTCAGCATTTAATACCCGGAATTCTGCTTTAGATTTGGTTTGGTTTGTTGGATTTTACGGCATGTCAACCCTTTTTGGGTTATTTTATGTCGAAGACGTTTTGTTCTATTTATGTATGTCAAATTGGACACATGGCCTAGTAGATAAAGGAGTTAGGTTAAGACAGTTCTAAGTGACAGTTATCTCTAGTTCAACTGTAGACTGCAGGTTCAATCTTGGTCAGGGGCAGCAGTAACATAGAATAATGATTAACATAGCTTAATACCTGTACCCCAGCTATGGTTAGCGGAATGAGAACAGAATATCCATGTGGACTAAATAAAGGGTTAAGTTCAAAATTCCGTGATGGCTCCCGATTACGACGAGAAGGTTCCCGATTACGACAAGAAGGTTCCCGAGTCCGAAAAGAAGGTTCCCGAGTCCGAGATGGTTCCCGAGTCCAAGAAGGTTCCTGGGTCCGACAAGAAATACCTAAAGAAGGCCGGAGGGCACATTAGCCGAAATGTTGTACAGATAACAGTGAAGACGAGGACAATAGTCCGAATAATACAAATAATACTAATCATCAATCTTCATGTAAGAAATTCAGAGAAATATTATGTTTGATGGGTATTCAAAAAAATTTCGACCTCAATATTTTCAAGCTCAATTTTTTAACACATTTTTTAAATTTATTTTTTCTATTTAACCCATAAATTGGACCCTAAAAGATACTATCACTCCGGGTAAAAGTGGACCTGGTAGTAATGGCGATAAATGGCTTGGATCAGTGCACACCATGTATGCTGCTATGGGTTGAACATTCTATCCAGAACAGCATCATTTTGACAAAACATGAAATGAGCATAAAACCTCCTCTCGGTAGCAATTACAGATTTACCAGTTTTTAAAAAAAACTATTCATCAGCAAATGCATAGCAAAAATTAGAAATTGATCTTGTACCAAAAAAAGAGACATTAGCTAGATGGAGCTATCATTGCCACTTGCCTAACTTCACTTGCACCTCAGAGGTGGCAGTTTAAGCTGTGGAAGGTATTTCAGCAAATAAACATCAGCAAATAAAAATTGCTTATTTTCAGATCTCCAGAATTGGAACTTCACTATTAGATACAGTTTAACGTCATACCTAGCACTCGAAGACTCTCGGCCACCGCCTTCTAGCGCATTTATACTAAAAGGACTGGAGATTTGCCATAAGGGCAATGGGATCTGGACAATATTATAGGAGCTGGGGCTTGATGTCATTTGCCGATTGGTCGGAAGTGACCCCCTTTGACCGCCCGTCTAGCCTAATTAATGGCCAAAGTGGAATGTTTCAAGTCGTGGATTGCTCAGCCAACTGGATTCCGTCCTTAAGCATCACGTATCACCACCCCACCCCGCCCACGGCCAACAGGTAGCCACATTGTGGTATTTGACCCTCTGCAGAGGTGCAGTCGGTGTAATCTTCTTCCTCAGCTGACAAGGCACTTTAGTTGAAAAGGAATTTATTGTTGTTTCCTTTTTACTCCCCAACTTTGTACACTAGGGCATATCGATTTTGGAACTGTAACGTCTCCCATCTTTTTGCGAAAGTTGCATATTAACATAAAGAATTACCACCCCACAAAATATTTTTCTTAAAAAACTTTGCCTTCATTTAAAGAAATAGATTTCAGTCTTTTAAAATGTTATCCCTGATACAGCTTAATTAATGAGCTGAAAAGCAGGATATCGGAGGTGTTGGCGATGATGGAGGGATATTTTCAATTTTAATTCTAGTTATAATATCTTATTTGTTTCGTCTTAGTAAAATAAATTTATGATTTAAATATTAAAATTGTTAGATTTTCTGGTAATATATGAGGAAGTGCGTCCCGGTCTCCCGCCTCAAAAACCGCTACCCGGTGACTATCAAAATAACAACCCCAGCTCGTCGTAATTCTTGTTTATTTATCGTAATTTGTCGTAATTCTTGTTTAGATATGAAGATGGATATATAGTTTGAAATAGACTGAGATAGATAGATAGATTAGCAAACAAAATAATATAGATAGATATGAACAAATGGAGATAGATAGATAGATATTTTCGACAAGTAAATGTATTTGGGGGGGTCGCTTCTTTTTTTGTCGTAATTCTTGTTTATTTATCGTAAATTATCGTAATTCTTGTTTAGATATGAAGATGGATATATAGTTTTAAATAGACTGAGATAGATAGATAGATAGATAAACAAACAAAATAATATAGATAGTATGAACAAATGGAGATGGATAGATATTTTCGACAAGTAAATGTATTTGGGGGTGGGGGTCGCTTCTTTTTTGTCATAATTCTTGTTTATTTAAACTAAAAACAAGACATTAAACAAACATGGATAAAAAAAAATCTTAGTATTTAAAGTAATATAGATAAATATGAACAAATGGAGATAGATATTTTTGACAAGTAAATGTATTTGGGGGGGGGTCGCTTCTTTTTTGTCGTAATTCTTGTTTATTAAACTAAAAACAAGACATTAAACAAACATGGATAAAAAAAAATCTTAGTATTTAAAGTAATATAGATAAATATGAACAAATTGAGATAGATAGATAGATGGATAGTTTTGAATAGACTGAGCTGGGTCGTTATTTTAATAGACACCGGGCAGCAACTCTTGAGGCAGGAGACGGGACGCACTTCCTCATAAATTACCGATTTTCTAATCAATTTCTGGACCACATGTTGCGAAAATGAAGATTTTTGTGCATTTTAACTGACAATATTCGATGCTATTTCCTCAAGCAATGATGCAAAAAAGAGATTAGTTTTTGGTATCAGTATTTATTATAGCAACATAAAACTTTTGTTGTTTGAGAGAAATTGATATTTTAAAAAGTGAAAAATCAACCTACTCTATTATCAAAAATCAACCTACACTTATAATAATCCAAGATTTATTCAGCTGAATGTGAATTCTTAATAAGCAAAAAATGAACTGGACATTTTCAGATATGTTAGATATTGTTACGTAATATCGTGGGTAGCCTACGAATTATGTATGTAAGTGTAGCTAGATTTTGAATTGAAGTTCATTGAAAATTCAAAATCGAAGTTGGTTAAATGGAAAGTTACCGTTAGTCGTTATAATTATTGTACACGCATCTTCAATTGGATTTCAAGGTTTATAAAATCTAAAGTTTCAGTCAAGATGTTTCTTTTCTCAACGATATTCCTCAACAACGCTAGAATGTACGTAAAATTTCACTCATATTTATGAACTTTCCAACATCAGCAGTATGCATTTCCGGTAAAAATTAGCCAATCAAAAATTATATAGAACGTATTTAAGGTCGTTGGTATTTGTCCTGAAATTTTGGAAAATTGAACTTTCTGAAATCAATACCTACAGAGGAGGATTTCAAGGAATACCACAGACATTCTGCTACAAAGAGCCAAGATTCCATAGACTAACTTGAAACCTAACATTAATAGATTCCTTCATACAAAATGGCAATAACACTGTAATAACAACATCCACAATAAACTCTTCCTAATCAAACCCATTTGGGAGGATGGAGACCAACTTTAAGAAAGTCTAGAAAGGAACAAGTCATTGTGTCCCGATTTCGAATTGGTCACCCAAGACTAACGTACTCCTATATACTCAAACAAGAACAACAACCACAATGTGAAACATGTCAAACACCTTTGACTGTTAAACCCTTATTCATAGAATGCAGGTTTTTTGCTCGCCCCAGAAACCGTTATTTTAATGCAAACAATATGAAAGATCTTTTTGATAATGTCAACATGGAAGACATTCTGTCCTTTTTGAAGGAAATAAAATTATACCATAAAATATAGACATGAACTTAATTAATACCATACAAAATGATACCCAATAATGCTAACACATTGTTAAAACCAATTACTAAAAAGTATAAATATAAATACACGATATGTATTATTTCCTATCCGTTAGGAATGACATGACCCCAAACGGGTTGATATGCCGTTAAAATCAATAAACCAACCAACCAATTCTTTTCTACCATTCGATTTACCAAAATGGAACTAAACGCCTAAAATGTCGTAACAAATAGTTTAGGCATGACATAACCCCAGACGGGTTGATATGCCGTTACACACCAACCAACCAACCAACCAACTAACGATATTTCTTTGTAAGGGGATGTTCTCTATAGCGTAGTGGCTAACGTGCTGGGCTGCGACATTGTGTAAAGTTTTAATTTTGAAGAACTAATTTTTAAGCAAACTTTCGACGTCGACCTATACACGAGTAGCAACTGTGGAAGGGTGGAATTCGAAGATAATTGGGAAGATCTCAGAATATACTTTGGCTTCAAGAATTAATTAATTCCATTTCAATGAATATCACTTCTTGGCGCGCCGGGATGCGTCCTCATTGACATTCTGTGAGTGGGTCCAACGGAGATTTCGAGTCCTTTGATATCAGACTTCGTCACTCACATGACCCGGCCGCCGCTGAGTAGGAGATTACCCGCTGTCCAAAAGCAGCGGTATACCTTAAACTCTCCATATTGAAAATATATATGGGATTTTGTACAAACACACGCACATGAACAGGGACGCTTATATATATATATATATATATATATATATATATGAAGTTAAGTAAACAAACACAAATGTGTTTATTTTTTATTGGCTTTAAGCCGACAATTTTTGGAGGATATGTGCTTAATTGAAGTCATACCTAATTTTGAAAATTAATAGTTAATAATTAATGAATTTAGGCAGGCATATATGTTCAAATGTTTAGCCTTAGATTTGAACATATATGCCCGCCTTACATTTGAACATATATGCCCGCCTAAATTCATTAACTATTAACTAATTAATTTTCAAAATTAGGTATGACTTCAATTAAGCACATATCTCCATTATATATATATATATATATATATATATATATGTGTGTGTGTGTGTGTATATATATGTATATATATATATATATGTGTGTGTATATATATATATGTATATATATAAGTGTATTTTGGCAGCATATTTTCTTTTAAGCATATTGTGTGAAACTGTACTGACAGTTCTTGTCGGACAAGTTTTGTTCGATCCTTTCTAATTTTCTGGCCATCTCTTTTGGTGTCAGGGTGGAACTGTTGTAGCAGTCCACCAAAGGTTTCATTACGAGTGCTTTCGGCAATTCGATTTGCCATCATCAGGTAGGAAACTGATCGTATGTTCCGTGTCTCGTTTTTAAGGAAAACGAGCAGTAGCGTAGGAATTGGAAGTGGGAGGTAGTAACAATTGGTAGGGGGAGGTTGTAGAAATTGGTAGTAGTTCGAACGAACGATGCAGTAGAGATTTTTTTGTGGGAGGGGGGCACGAGTTGGGAGAAGTTTGTGAGTTGTGAGTTGTTCTTTGTAGTTCGTGGAATTCATTTACATTATTAACTAGGAGGAGAATATCGTCAACGTAGCGAACATAGATTCTGTTTTTTTTTATAATATATAATATTTTTTTCTTAAAAACGAGACACGGAACATACCATCAGTTTCCTACCTGATGATAGCAAATCGAATTGCCGAAAGCGCTCGTAATGAAACCTTTGGTGCACTGCTACACCAGTTCCACCCTGACACCAAAAAGATGGCCAGCAAATTAGAAAGGTTCGAACCAAAACTTGTCCGACAAGAATTGTCAATACAGTTTAACACAACATATATATATATATATATATATATATATATATATATATATATATATATATATATATATAATAAAAATGGATATTGAATCCGACAATATGTAAGAAAGTTTTATAGAAAAACAACAAGATGTTAAAAATTTTTGCTGACAGATATCTGTTTCGACATTATGAATATGTCTTTTTTCAAAGCAACATTGTAAGCGGAAAAACGAAATGAAAATATCATAATTACGAAGGTACAGAACGCTCTCGATCAGTACCGGAATTTTTTAAAATAAAAAAAATACATATTTGTTGTTAAAAATAAAATAAATTTTATTTTAAAATGTTTAAGCATTTTATCATAAAAAGCTCAAAAGAGTTTGTAGTAAAAATGTATATGAATATCAAAAAAGTTCAGGAAAATGTTCCGGTTACAAATGAAAGTTAAAAAATGTAACAAGTCCAGCAACATGAATCTGCAATGATGTTAAACTCGCAAAGTCGGGATCCTTATTACATCCGAAAATATGAGCCCCGTGATATGAATTTAAGTAATTCCAAATTTGTTTTTTCTATGGACAGTATGAAGGTAAAAATGGATATTGAATCCGACAATATGTAAGAAAGTTTTATAGAAAAACAACAAGATGTTAAAATTTTTGCTGACAGATATCTGTTTCGACATTATGAATATGTCTTTTTCAAAGCAACATTGTAAGCGGAAAAACGAAATGAATATATAGAAAAAACAAATTTGGAAT
The DNA here is from genome assembly GCA_023376005.1 of Doryteuthis pealeii. NCBI lineage: Eukaryota > Metazoa > Mollusca > Cephalopoda > Myopsida > Loliginidae > Doryteuthis > Doryteuthis pealeii. The sequence goes on along the minus strand of CM042176.1, from coordinate 14,438,794 downwards.
TACTTAAATTCATATCACCGGAGGCTCATATTTTCGGATGTAATAATAGTGGATATAGGCGTTGATTTAAGACAGATCTAAGTGACAGTTATCATGTCAAAAAATCAGACAAATATTTAAAAAAATGGGGTAAATCCTACATAACGGACATAAATTCCACGATTGTATGTAATCTGTGTTACGCCTAACACGTGGTACAAAGTTAACAGACCTGAAAAAATGTAAGAGTTTTCAAATAAAATAGCTGGTGTCCTTATATTGTTTATTCATTAATATATCAACACTAAAAATTTCATTAAATTCGGTTAATTCCCTGATTTTTGGTTTTTTTTTTCTTCCGGCGGGGTGACATACGATGTTGGAATTTATGTCCGTTAAGTAGGATTTAATCAAAAATGTGTTTTAAAAAATTGAGTTTGAAAAAAAAAATTGAATACTCAAGCAAAATGAATAAAACAAAATGTCTTCGGCATAGAATGACCCGACATAGGTTGACATTTTGTATTATTTGAATTATTTGGACTATTGTCCTCATCTTTATTGTTATCTATACAACGTTTTGGCCGATGTGCCCTCCGGACACATAGTGTTATATCATAGCATCATAGTGGATATAGTGGATATAGGCGTTGAGTTAAGATAGTTCTAAGTGTCAATTATTGTTGTATACCCTTTCTTTACTTCTATTATTCTTCTGCTCATCTTTGGTATCTTAGGTTCTTCATCCAGCGTCTGGGCCTAGTCTTGGGGACTTCGTGTCTGGTCTTTTATTTCTCTGTTCCTGCTGGTTGGTCTTCCTTGATTCTTTTCTTCTTTTAGGTCAGTCTTGTTGCCAAGACATTCATCAACCAAAAAACCATATTATTTATTTAAACCTTTATTTACTTAACTAAACATATTTATCTAACTAACACAACGCGCGTGTGTAGTGAGCTCCAGCTAAGGCCTTATCTGCCTGACGTCCAAGCTGAAAACTGAGATCCAACCAGGTCCCACGTGACTTCACGTATTTCGTGGGCTTTCTGTAATATTCCATGGAAAGTCCCGCCCGTGATATGAAAAGGGGCCATCCCTTCAGAAATACAGGGTGTTGACAATAATATATGCATAGATTATGTAATATTATCTCTGGGCTGCAGGTTCAATCCTGGTCAAGGGTGACAGTAGCATAGAATAATAATTCACACAGCTTAACACTTGTACCCAGCTATGTTTAGCGGAATGAAAACAGGATACCCCGGTGGATTGAATAAAGGGTTGGGTTCTGTTGTGATGTTAGTCCCAACAGTAAAAAGAAGTCAAGTCGAGATGGGGTAAAGTAAGACAAGTGTATTTACAATTAATGGTACATGTACGACTAGCTTGTCGTTAACGGGAACAGTCCTCCTTTCCACTCGGTGTCTCACTATTTATAGTGAGAACCGGTGCATGTTCTCCACTGTAGGAACGGCCAGTACAACAGGTTCAAAGTTTCGTGATGGGTCCCGATTACTACAAGAAGGTTACCGAGTCCGAGAAGGCTCCCGAGTCTGACAAGAAATACCTGAAGAAGTCCAGAGAGCACATCCACCGAAACATTGTACAGATAACAATAAAGATGAGGACAATTGTGTAGCGTAATTATTATGGTCTACGGAGAATTCGGGAATTGAAAAATAAAACGGTAATCGGATTTCTGGAGAAAGAGAAGAAAAAGAAATANAGAATAAAGGTTAAAGTTTAGAAGGGTAAACACTCAACAGGGTGCCAGCAATTGGCCGACGAATGACCCCGAATAGATTTAAAAATAAAAACGGAAGTCCAGGTTTTAACCGAAATAGATGTGACCCGGACAAGAAACGGAAGAGAAGAAAAATCTTTTTTCGGCTGGGCTCTGGTGGAGTCAGTACGCTGCTCCGGTTCCCCGTAAGGATAGAGTAGTACTGAACATGACTTACGATACAATAGTTTGACCATACTCTCACTCTCTCTCTCTCTCTCTCTCTCTCTCTCTCTCTCTCTCTACTCTCCCTCTCTCACTCTCTCTCTGAAAAAAAACCACGAGCCCAGGAAGAAATAACAGCCCCCTGTGACTATACAACTTGTGTGTGTTGTTTCTGAACTAACGGCGACTACTACTACTAACGACTACGACTATAACTTGAATTTGGCCCTATGCAAAAATAGTCCGAATAATCCAAATTATACAAATTATCAACCTTTCCTACGCATATTAGCACTATGTGAAATGAAACAGCCTCAGCAAACATTTCTTAGATGAATCTATCTATTAAATATTTCTAATGGATGGGGTAATTTACAAACCAAGTCCTTTACAAAGGACTGAACATATTTTACAAGATAAAAAATAAAATCATCAAGACACTACAAAAATGCATAATTTTTTTTTAAACTTGAAAGGAAAATATTTGTCAAGAGAAAGCATATAGCCCATTCTTATATAAAGTTAAGTATATTAGAAAATACTAGTAAGACTTGTGTATATACCACAGTATAATTTAATTATCACAACGTTTGATATGTTTACTTAAGCTATTGCCACGTAGTTCAATATGTAAAATGTATAATAATCTTGATTTAACTCTCATTCTTTTTTACTTTCCTTTTTTATTATCATCGACTGAAACATATTAGCGTTATTGGTTTCATGTTCTCACCGCACTCTCTTTCTCCTACTTTTTCTTTCTTGTTTCTTACTATATTTTGTGTAGCATGTCCTTTATTTCTTTATATAAAAAACAGAATGGTCCATTATTTAGCTGAGGTGATGACACTCATAAAAAAATAAGAAATCTTTGATTAAGCAATACCAGATAATGTTGAGAGTTTAAATAATAAGAATTTTAAATAATAATAAAAAAATTCTCATGTTTTTCTTTTACTTTATTTATTATTTTAATATTTTTCCAGCTTTGTGTATTCTGGTTGTAGCCAAAGCAAGAATAAAAGACAAGTAGGGGGGGGGGGTGATAGAAAATTTGAAAGAATAGAAAAGATGGGAAGAAAGAGCGTTGTTCCATCATATATAAAAACGAAGCCAAGGGTATAACTTGACATTATAAAAAAAAGATAGCATTTCTGACCTTACCCACCTGTTGCCAGCAGAAAATAATAACAGCCTTTGTCTCAAATCTCACATACATTTTTCATAAACTATTCTGTATATTGGAAAGAGGGAAGGAAAGATTCTAGTAGAGTTTTTTCAATAATTATCGAATTTTTATTGCGATACATGCATTTATAATTGCCTTCAAGCAAAATATAAATAATAATTTATTCAACATTGCTTCTATAAAAACAAACATCCAAAAATCTTATTCACTTCGCCGAAGAGCTTACGGCCGGTTTGTTTACTAAATAAACGTCCACTTGCCTACTATGGCAGGGGCGTGTAATAGTTTCATTGACAAGGTTAATTTCGTAGGGATTGTTCGCTATGTACCGGCGGCCGAACGGATATGGTCTCTGACTATGCCTGTGAAGTCCCGGTTTCGATTCCTGTTGGAGGGAGTCGTTAGTATACATCGCTGAAGAGACTTAATAAAGTCGAAACAGTCTGTACGGTGTTCTGCATAGCGAGCCATCCTTTGCGGGATTTACTTGTCAAGATTATTTTCTATAATTATCGAATTTTATGCGATACATGCATTTATAATTGCCTTCAAGCAAAAATATAATAATAATATATATTATATATAATATATATATATATATCCTATTATAATGGAGATTGCGTGTTTTTCTGTCTGTAGCCGAAACTCTATTACTACTCAAGTCACAATTCCCATAGTTATTTACGCTACATTCTTCATGATTTTATTTTTATTTAAACCTCAGTTATTAATAAAGTGTTAAACATTATTAATACTGTTGACCATATCTACACAGTATTTACGCGCTACCCCACTTGTACGGGTCAGGCACAAAGTCCCTATTAACGTGGGACCACCCACAAGCCGAAGCTCATGGAGTTGGCAGGTGAAAAATTGCGTCGATCCCGTCGGCATTCCCCCTCAAGGGGGCGCCTCAGGCACTGGGCAATAAACCCAGCCCTGTCCCTTTAAATCGAGGGGGCAGGTGTTGCCTGGGGGATGCCCCCTGGGATCGACGCTATTAAAATGTAAAGATCCAGGCCGAAGCCACTGGACCCCCGGGTGTGACCAGGTCTACACATTAATAACATGCAATTGTAATATTATATACAACAAAATAGCGGTTTACAGATGTGAACAGGAAGGCTAATTTGCATATTGATATTTAAAATTTGATTTTAATAAATATATGCTTAGTATTATTGATTTCTAATTGTTTGGTTTATTTTAATGAATATAAGTAAACATCTCTTCAATGGATCTTAAATGAAATCCATTAACACGAACAAATAACTGTCATTTTATTTTTTACTTCCTCTTTTAACTAAATACTTAAATTAGAAAAAATAACAATGAAAGACGAGATTGATGGAAAAGTAAGTTTCAGTTGTTCTATTTTTCGATTATACTCCCTCTGTTTCAAAACTTTTTATCTGCATTCTTATTTAGTTTCATTAGACTTTCTAATTAATACAATATTTTATTGCATTAAACTTAAATACTTGCACCCGGAGGTGCATATATTGCTAGTATATATATATATATATATATATATTATATGTGTGTGTGTGTGTGTGTGTGTGTGTATATATATAAGGATACAGGCTTTAGACACACTCATAAATGCCTTAAAAACGACAATCATATTAGTCAATACATGGTGATTTTGTGGCTGAAATTGGCTAATACCCTGTTTTTTTTTTTCTCCATAAGCTCTCGGTAACTCGGCCTACTTTCACTCCGAATCGCCAAGACCATTTCACCCTATTTTTTTTTATCTTTAAATATCCTGGAAACCAACATTGATTTAAAAAAAAATATTATTCTCTGTGTAACATGTGCGCGTTTTAAAATCACTGATACATTCAGGCTGTTCGTACATAATTTAACCAAGTGGTGTATTGATTTTTTAAAACTCTTATTCAATTCTCGTTCGTAAAAGGTCAATTGTTGTATTCTCTGTCTATGGATTTCTTTGACAAAGTGAACACAAGTCTGATACTCTGCCCAATGTGGTTTCGTTGCGAATCGTATGAGTTCCTCGCAGTCGAAGCCAGAAGATATTTATTATTTGCTGGCTTTATGGCAATAATCGATATATAACAGCAACAATACATCGTGTCAGAAATTCTAGAATATTTATTCACTCGGGATATATATTATATAATATATATATATTATATATAGAGAGAGAGAGAGAGAGAGAGAGAGAGATACAGAGAGTGAGAAAGACGGGGACAGAGAGGAGAGAGGGAAAGAGAGAAACATACATAGTGAGAGAGAGAGAAAGAGAGAAGAGAGAGAGTGAGAGAGAGAGAAAGAGAGAGATGAGAGAGAGAGAGAGAAAGAGAGAGAGTGAAAGAGAGAGAGAAAGAGAGAGAGAGAGTGAGAGAGAAGAGAGAAAAAAGAGAGAGAGAGAGGAGAGAGAGAGAGAGAGAGAGAGAGAGAGAGATGAATTTGTTCTATCATCTAATATATATATATATAATATATATATTATATATATATATATATAAATATTTTTTTTAAAAATTGGCGTTATTATGAAACATTAAAAATGTATATATGAATGAACTCGTATTATGGAGTATTGGATTCACTTATTTTTTAATTATTTTTTGTCATAAATTTTCAGGTTCGTTAGATACCCTTTATCAAATGTTATTACTGTTAACAGTTTCTTTGTCTCTGTTGTTATCGACAGTGGCAGCGTCTGTGAAATATTTATAATAACGGAGAATTCCGATGTCCGCGTTTAATCCTTCACGTGCGTGTAAATCCATTTAGTTTCTGATTGTTTTGCGTTGTTGGAAAATGCGTGTTCTAATAAGATGCATTTGAGGTGTGTAAGGTTGTGTGATAAGGTGGTTAAAATGAAGTGCTATTGTACTATGCGGGCATTTGAGATTTATAGTGGATTTGTGGTTATTTAGTCTTAGTCTAAAGGGTGTTGATGTTTCTCCCACATATCCACTATTCTTACATTGTGTTGCAGTATATATAGTATATGATGTTAGCGCTATCGCATGTTATATATATATGTATATATATAAAAACTGTCCAATTTTTTCAAAAGTCAACGTCTCTGATGACGGATAAATATCTGAAACCATGGTAATACGAACTTTGTATTGGTGACTTAAATAAATAAATAAATAAATACAGCTCTTAAAGAAATAATTGAGCACTTTATAATCATTTCTCCAATATCAATAACAAATAAATAATTATATGTTATATATATATATATATATATATATATATATATATATATATATATATATATATATATACTAACAAGAATATCCTAGTTTTAATGAAATGAAATATAGTAAATAGAAATATTAATGAAATTAAATAAGAACGCATATAAAACATTACACTTATTTTAATTGTATTTCAATTGGTTTCTATAAAAAAAAACATTCCTACGATTGATTTTAATACGTTGGAGAATAAAACTATATATCAGATATCAAAAACACCAAGTAATTAAATATTAAACCCAGTGTTGTGAAAACCATTATGCAATTTAACCGTACATATATTATGTAAATCTTTAGGATCGGTTTAGCTCGGCCGGTAGAGTGTTGGTCTAGGAAACTCAAGGTTCTGGTCGATACCAGCCCTCGCCAACTCAGCGTATGAATAGCACAGGGATCTGTGTGGTAAAGTAAGAAGCTGGTCGTCTGTGTGTCGCTCCACCTCAGATGCCAAAAACAATCTCCTTGGTCTAGCGCTAGTGAAAAGGGGATAGACTCTCCTCGCTGATTGGCTGATACCGACTTTAGGCCACCCCGCGACTTTATCTTTATTTACTTCGTAATATGTAAGAGCACATTGCAGGATTTTCAACGCACTAATAACTGGGCTGTTTTTTTTTTTAGGCAAATCTAACTAAGATTTTCATAGAGACCTTGTTAATGAATAAGACTTATTCTATGTATTAATGATTTTTACTATAGATTAAATACAGATTGATAAACTTAAGCCTTCCTAGGAGTATTGAGATCTAAGCCGAGACGTAGTTTTCGTTTACAGACAAGAAGACACCGAACCATAATCATATTAAGATATGTACGTTTTATATTTATGCATGTATATATATACTTATATGGATATATGTATATATATATATATATGGATTAGTTATATGTATATCTAATTTGTGGTTATTATAAATTACGCGTTTATATATATATATATATATATATATATATATATATATATATATATATTGAGAGAAAGTAAATAAACAATGTGTTTATTTGATATGGCTTTTAGCCAACAATCTTTGAAGGATATGTGCTTAATTGAAGTCATACCTAATTTTGAAAATTAATTAGTTATTAATTAATGAATTTAGGCGGCATATATGTTCAAATGTATGGCTAAACAATCGAGAAAATGTCAATCCTGAAATAGGCGAAATGTACATTCAGGGATTGACATTTTCTCGATTGTTTAGCCATAACATTTGAACATATATGCCCGCCTAAATTCATTAATTTTAACTAATTAATTATCAAAATTAGGTATGACTTCAATTAAGCACATATCCTCGCAAATTATATATATATATATATATATAATATTATGGTCGAATGTTTTATATAATATATATATTATATATATATTATATATATATTGTGTGTGTGTGTGTGTATGTGGTTTGTGTGTATGTGTGTGTGTGTGGTGGTCGAGAATGTTTTTCAAACATTAGACTTCACAGTCACACGAAACGCTGTAACTTCAGGGGTACAAAAACTATATTATTAAGTCTTCCGAGACTGAAATACCAACATAATTATATATATATTATATATATATATATATATATATATATATATTATGTCTGTGAGTGTGTGTGTGTGGTGTATAAAAATTAATTCAACAGCGTTGTGTTTACTGAGTTTCTCGCCCATGTGATTTCAAATTGAAAAGTAATTTTTTTCAAAATGAAAAAAAATTAAATAAACCAGTACAGGGACAGGAAATGTCAAATTGCTCCCCTAGCGGTTTATTTGAAAAACTGTTATTATTTTTTATCAGTTTCATGTTTGAAAAACAAAAATGGAGGCGCAGGTGAGAACTTACTTGCTGTGTGTTTTTTTTTAGATTGAATTTCATTCATTCCGTTTCATAAGAATTTACTTCATAAGAATTTAATTTATTTTCAATTTGCACGGTACATATTTATTTATATATATATGTGCGCTTTTATATCAGATTTAACTCCGGAAGGAATGGTTCCTAATTAATATTAATTTTATTCCCACACACAAAAACACACACACACACACACAAACACACACACACACACATAACTATATAATATTATATATATAATATAATATATATATAATGTGATATGCCACTTTCTTCACAGAAAAGTAGTTTCGGTTGTGATCTTGCAGAGCCCACGGGTTCCAACTTTGTTTACGCACCCTGGCACAACACATGAGCCTTCCCCGTGCTTCCTCTATAATGCGACTGTGTGTGACTGAGAAGCCAGCCCTCAACAGGCAGGCTTGTCACACAAACCTGATGTTTGAAGAATGAGGAAAAAATAAGGAATGAAAGAACAAAATCAGACAAAATGTGTTGTACATTTCGCTGGAATATTGAATTCAGCTTCTTCTGCTTAATGATTCGTTAAAAGCAGAAGAACGTGAGTTCACTACTTCAGCGAAATATACTACACATTTTTGTCTGAGTTTTGTTCTTTCATTCCTCATTTTACCTCTATATAATATGTAATTATATATTATTTATATAATATATTGTGATTATATATAAAGGTGGCTTTACAGCGTGAATATGGGCACGATCGTTGGAGGTGCACAGGATCCAGGGGTTTAAGTCCGTGATAAAGAAATACAAGTGCTCAATAAAAGGTTAGAGCAAATTTATGTAAGCAAATGGATCATCAGGGTTAAACCATTGAATTAATCGAGTTACCGATTAATTGCGCCTGATAACATACGTGTGATCAGCTGCCAATTAATCGGTAACTCGATTAATTCAATGGATTTAACCCTGATGAATTCTAGCGATGAAACTCGAGTAGTTTCTGTTGTATCCATCTTCCAATATATATATAATATATATATATAATATATATATAATATCGACAGAAAAAAAAACATACACACACACATACATGCACAGGCACAAGCCTCGCACGTAAGCACTGTAAAATACCACACACTCACAGATCAACGTATTATGTGTGTGACCAGTTACTACGCGTACGCACTTTATGCAGCCCATAAACACTCTCACCATTCAATTCACCTCACATACACACACACATCATTTTATCCAATCATACGCATCCATGTCTATTGAATTTTTGTAATTTTTTGTAATTTTTTTCGATTTTCCTTATATTTGAAAACATCTTCACCTGATGATTTGCATCGCATGAAACCAATATGGTTGTGGATTGATCCTTTGTCACCTAATAAATAGATATGTAAAACTTTTAGATATTTATCTTATATATTTGAATTTAAACAGCTCTATTTTATATTGAGCACCTCTACAATAATACTTGCCTTTGGTACACCATTCCACGCAAAAGCTGAACAGTGACTATCTCACACTATGTATATATAATTATATATATGACCTGCCATCACTAGTATAGTATATAGTATATATATATATATATATATTATATATACTAAATCGAATTTAATACTCCTTAGATTTCTGAAACGATGTATTATTGCTGTTTATATTGAATTGCTGCAATAAAGCCAAACATATATAAGTATCTTTGACTGCGAAGAGATACCGATTCCTAGTCAAAGCACATTGGGTAAGAGTGGCCAGACTGACTTCACCTTGACTGACCTTACCTTTGATGCTTTAGTTATGCGTGGTATTGTTGGCAATTATGGTTCATAAAAATCGGTTATATTATATATATATTATATATATATATATTATATATGTGTGTGTGTGTGTGTGTGTGTGTGTGTGTGTGTGTGGGAAAATGGAAAAGGAATTGAATCCGACAATAGGCAGGAAATGAGTAAGAAAAGAAATGTAGATTGGATAAATGAATTAAATCGATTAATGTGATATTGAATTAATTCATTTTTATCATCTACATTTTTTTTCTTTTACTGCATTTTTCGCTCTATATATAATATATATATATATATATTATATAATATTAGTTATATATATAATATATATATATTACAAAAAGCGAAGCAGACAATGCAGTTAGCAGGATATATTGCTGGGCATTGCAAGCCGAAATTTTACATTTTGGACTGGGTCACCTGTGCGAATCAGTATAATTTGAAAGGACCCGAAACTGGTAATGATCACAGGAAAACATTACTGATGATGATCCCCAGCGCTATCTAAAGATGTATTTCCAAATATTTAATCACACATAATATATATATATATACCGTCTCTTCATTACACTCACACGCCCACACACACAACAGCACACACATTATATATATATATATATATATATATATATATATATATATGAGAGAGAGAGATAATTTAATTATCAGCAACGTTGATATGTTTAAATTTAAGCCTATTGCCACGGTAAGTTAAATATGTAAAATGTATAAATAAATTCCTTGGATTTTTAAAAACTCCCCCTTCCAATTTTCCCCTTTTTTTTTTTTTTTTTTAAAACTTTTTTTTTTTCCTTTTTTTTTTTTTTTTTTTTTTTTTATTTTTTTTAAAAATCCAGAAAAATCGGGGGAAACTTGAAAAACCATATTTAAAAGCCGGTTTTTAAAAAAAATTGGGTTTTTTCAATGGTTCTTCACCCGCAAACTCTCTTTTCCTCCCTTACTTTTTTTTTTTCCTTATTCCTTGGTTTTTCCTTACTATATTTTTTTTTGGTTTGGTAAGATGTCCTTTTAATTTCCTTTTTATATTAAAAACCAGATGGTTCATTATTTTAGCTGAAGGTGATGACACTCATAAAAAAATAAAAAATCTTTGATTAAGCAATACCAGATAATGTTGAGAGTTTAAATAATAAGAAATTTAAATAATAATAAAAAAAATTCTCATGTTTTTCTTTTACTTTATTTATTTATTTAATATTTTTTCCAGCTTTGTGTATTCTGGTTGGTAGCCAAAGCAAGAATAAAAGACAAGGGGGGGGGGTGATAGAAATTTGAAAGAATAGAAAAGATGGGGAAGAAAGAGCGTTGTTCCATCATATATAAAAACGAAGCCCAAGGGTATAACTTGACATTATAAAAAAAAAGATAGCATTTCTGACCTTACCCACCTGTTGCCAGCAGAAAATAATAACAGCCTTTGTCTCAAATCTCACATACATTTTTCATAAACTATTCTGTATATTGGAAAGAGGGAAGGAAAGATTCTAGTAGAGTTTTTTCAATAATTATCGAATTTTATGCGATACATGCATTTATAATTGCCTTCAAGCAAAAATATAAATAATAATTTATTCAACATTGCTTCTATAAAAACAAACATCCAAAAATCTTATTCACTTCGCCGAAGAGCTTACGGCCGGGTTTGTTTACTAAATAAACGTCCACTTGCCTACTATGGCAGGGGCGTGTAATAGTTTCATTGACAAGGTTAATTTCGTAGGGATTGTTCGCTATGTACCGGCGGCCGAACGGATATGGTCTCTGACTATGCCTGTGAAGTCCCGGTTTCGATTCCTGTTGGAGGGGAGTCGTTAGTATACATCGCTGAAGAGACTTAATAAAGTCGAAACAGTCTGTACGGTGTTCTGCATAGCGAGCCATCCTTTGCGGGATTTACTTGTCAAGATTATTTTCTATAATTATCGAATTTTATGCGATACATGCATTTATAATTGCCTTCAAGCAAAAATATAAATAATAATATATATATATATATATATATATATATATATCTATTATAATGGAGATTGCGTGTTTTTCTGTCTGTAGCCGAAACTCTATTACTACTCAAGTCACAATTCCATAGTTATTTACGCTACATTCTTCATGATTTTATTTTATTTAAACCTCAGTTATTAATAAAAGTGTTAAACATTATTAATATAAAAGTGTGCGACATAACAAGTATTTACGCGTACCCCACTTGTACGGGTCAGGCACAAAGTCCCTATTAACGTGGGACCACCCACAAGCCGAAGCTCATGGAGTTGGCAGGTGAAAAATTGCGTCGATCCCGTCGGCATTCCCCTCAAGGGGGCGCCTCAGGCACTGGGCAATAAACCCAGCCTGTCCCTTTAAATCGAGGGGGCAGGTGTTGCCTGGGGGGATGGCCCCCTGGGATCGACGCTATTAAAATGTAAAGATCCAGGGCCGAAGCCACTGGACCCCCGGTGTTGACCAGGTCTACACATTAATAACATGCAATTGTAAATATATATACAACAAAATAGCGGTTTACAGTGTGAACAGGAAGGCTAATTTGCATATTGATATTTAAAATTTGATTTTAATAAATATATGCTTAGTATTATTGATTTCTAATTGTTTGGTTTTATTTTAATGAATATAAGTAAACATCTCTTCAATGGATCTTAAATGAAATCCATTAACACGAACAAATAACTGTCATTTTATTTTTTACTTCCTCTTTTAACTAAATACTTAAATTAGAAAAAATAACAATGAAAGACGAGATTGATGGAAAAGTAAGTTTCAGTTGTTCTATTTTTCGATTATACTCCCTCTGTTTCAAAACTTTTTATCTGCATTCTTATTTAGTTTCATTAGACTTTCTAATTTAATACAATATTTTATTGCATTAAAACTTAAATACTTGCACCCGGAGGGTGCATATATTTGCTAGTATATATATATATATATATATATATATATATATATATATGTGTGTGTGTGTGTGTGTGTGTGTGTGTATATATATAAGGATACAGGCTTTAGACACACTCATAAAATGCCTTAAAAACGACAATATTAGTCAATACATGGTGATTTTGTGGCTGAAATTGGCTAATACCCTGTTTTTTTCCCCCATAAGCTTCGGTACTCGGCCTACTTTCACTCCGAATCGCCAAAGACCATTTCACCCTATTTTTTTTTATCTTTAAATATCCTTGGAAACCAACATTGATTTAAAAAAAAATATTATTCTCTGTGTAACATGTGCGCGTTTTAAAATCACTGATACATTCAGGCTGTTCGTACATAATTTAACCAAGTGGTGTATTGATTTTTAAAACTCTTATTCATATTCTCGTTCGTAAAAGGTCAATTGTTGTATTCTCTGTCTATGGATTTCTTTGACAAAGTGAACACAAGTCTGATACTCTGTCCCCAATGTGGTTTCGTTGCGAATCGTATGAGTTCCTCGCAGTCGAAGCCAGAAGATATTTATTATTTGCTGGCTTTATGGCAATAATCGATATATAACAGCAACAATACATCGTGTCAGAAATTCTAGGAATATTTATTCACTCGGGATATATATATATATATATATATATATATATATATATAGATAGAGAGATAGACAGACAGACAGACAGAGAGATACAGAGAGTGAGAAAGACGGGGACAGAGATGGAGAGAGGGAAAGAGAGAAACATACATAGTGAGAGAGAGAGAAGAGAGAGAGAAAGAGAGAGAGAGAGAGAGAGAGAGAGAGAGAGTGAGAGAGAGAGAGAGAGAGAGAGAGAGAGAGAGAGAGAGAGAGAGAGAGAGAGAGAGAGAGAGAGAGAGATGAATTTGTTCTATTCATCAATATATATATATATATATAATATATATATATATATATATATATATAAATATTTTTTTTAAAAATTGGGCGTTATTATGAAACATTAAAAATGTATATATGAATGAACTCGATATTATGGAGTATTGGATTCACTTATTTTTAATTATTTTTTGTCATAAATTTTCAGGTTCGTTAGATACCCTTTATCAAATGTTATTACTGTTTAAGCAGTTTCTTTGTCTCTGTTGTTATCGACAGTGGCAGCGTCTGTGAAATATTTATAATAACGGAGAATTCCGATGTCCGCGTTTAATCCCTTCACGTGCGTTTGTAAATCCATTTAGTTTCTGATTGTTTTGCGTTGTTGGAAATGCGTGTTCTAATAAGATGCATTTGAGGTGTGTAAGGTTGTGTGATAAGGTGTTAAAATGAAGTGCTATTGTACTATGCGGGCATTTGAGATTTATAGTGGATTTGTGGTTATTTAGTCTTAGTCTAAAGGGTGTTGATGTTTCTCCCACATATCCACTATTCTTACATTGTGTGCAGTATATATAGTATATGATGTTAGCGCTATCGCATGTTATATATATATGTATATATATAAAACTGTCCAATTTTTTCAAAAAGTCAACGTCTCTGATGACGGATAAATATCTGAAACCATTGGTAATACGAACTTTGTATTGGTGACTTAAATAAATAAATAAATAAATACAGCTCTTAAAGAAATAATTGGGCACTTTATAATCATTTCTCCAATATCAATAACAAATAAATAATTATATATATATATATATATATATATATATATATATATATATATATATATATATATATATACTAACAAGAATATCCTAGTTTTAATGAAATGAAATATAGTAATTAGAAATATTAATGAAATTAAATAAGAACGCATATAAAACATTACACTTATTTTAATTGTATTTCAATTGGTTTCTATAAAAAAAAAACATTCCTACGATTGATTTTAATACGTTGGAGAATAAAACTATATATCAGATATCAAAAACACCAAGTAATTAAATATTAAACCCAGTGTTGTGAAAACCATTATGCAATTTAACCGTACCATATATTATGTAAATCTTTAGGATCGGTTTAGCTCGGCCGGTAGAGTGTTGGTCTAGGAAACTCAAGGTTCCTGGTTCGATACCAGCCCTCGCCAACTCAGCGTATGAATAGCACAGGGATCTGTGTGGTAAAGTAAGAAGCTGGTCGTCTGTGTGTCGCTCCACCTCAGATGCCAAAAACAATCTCCTTGGTCTAGCGCTAGTGAAAAGGGATAGACTCCCTCGCTGATTGGCTGATACCGACTTTAGGCCACCCCGACGACTTTACTTTTATTTACTTCGTAATATGTAAGACACATTGCAGGATTTTCAACGCACTAATAACCTGGGCTGTTTTTTTTTTAGGCAAATCTAACTAAGATTTTCATAGAGACCTTGTTAATGAATAAGACTTATTCTATGTATTAATGATTTTTACTATAGATTAAATACAGATTGATAAACTTAAGCCCTTCCTAGGAGTATTGAGATCTAAGCCGAGACGTAGTTTCGTTTACAGACAAGAAGACACCGAACCATAATCATATTAAGATATGTACGTTTTATATTTATGCATGTATATATATACTTATATATATATGTATATATATATATATATGGATTAGTTTATATGTATATCTAATTTGTGGTTATTATATAATTACGGTATATATATATATATATATATATATATATATATATATATATATGAGAGAAAGTAAATAAACAATGTGTTTATTTGATATGGCTTTTAGCCAACAATCTTTGAAGGATATGTGCTTAATTGAAGTCATACCTAATTTTGAAAATTAATTAGTTATTAATTAATGAATTTAGGCGGGCATATATGTTCAAATGTATGGCTAAACAAATCGAGAAAATGTCAATCCCTGAAATAGGCCGAAATGTACATTCAGGGATTGACATTTTCTCGATTTGTTTAGCCATACATTTGAACATATATGCCCGCCTAAATTCATTAATTATTAACTAATTAATTATCAAAATTAGGTATGACTTCAATTAAGCACATATCCTCCAAATATATATATATATATATATATATATATATGGTCGAGAATGTTTTATATATATATATATATATATATATATATATGTGTTGTGTGTGTGTGTATGGTGTTTGTGTGTAGTGTTGTGTGTGTGTGTGGTCGAGAATGTTTTTCAAACATTAGACTTCACAGTCACACGAAACGCTGTAACTTCAGGGGTACAAAAACTATATTATAGTCTTCCGAGACTGAAATACCAACATAATATTATATATATATATATATATATATATATATATATATATATATATGTCTGTGAGTGTGTGTGTGTATAATTAATTCAACAGCGTTTGGTTTACTGAGTTTCTCGCCCATGTGATTTTCAAAATTGAAAAGTAATTTTTTTCAAAATGAAAAAAAATTAAAATAAACCAGTACAGGGGACAGGAAATGTCAAATTGCTCCCCCTAGCGGTTTATTTGAAAAACTGTTATTATATTTTTATCAGTTTCATGTTTGAAAAAACAAAAATGGAGGCGAGGTGAGAACTTACTTGGCTGTGTTTTTTTTAGATTGAATTTCATTCATTCCGTTTCATAAGAATTTACTTTCATAAGAATTTAATTTATTTTCAATTTGCACGGTACATATTTTATTTTATATATATGTTGCGCTTTTTATCAGATTTAACTCCGGAAGGAATGGTCCTAATTAATATTAATTTTATTCCCACACACAAAACACACACCACACACACACAAACACACACACACACATATTATATATATATATATATATTATATATATATATATATATGGTGATTGCCACTTCTTCACAGAAAAGTAGTTCGGTTGTGATCTTGCAGGAGGCCCACGGGTCCAACTTTGTTTACGCACCCTGCCACACACATGAGCCCTTCCCCGTGCTTCCTCTATAATGCGACTGTGTGTGACTGAGAAGCCCAGCCCTCAACAGGCAGGCCTTGTCACACAACCTGATGTTTGAAGAATGAGGAAAAAATAAGGAATGAAAGAACAAAACTCAGACAAAATGTGTTGTACATTTCGCTGGAATATTGAATTCAGCTTCTTCTGCTTAATGATTCGTTAAAAGCAGAAGAAGCTGAGTTCACTACTTCAGCGAAATATACTACACATTTTTGTCTGAGTTTTGTTCTTTCATTCCTCATTTTACCTCATATATATATATGTATATATATATATTTATATATATATATTGTGTATTTATATATAAAGGGTGGCTTACAGGTGAATATGGGCACGATCGTTGGAGGTGCACAGGATCCAGGGGTTAAGTCCGTGATAAAAGAAATACAAAGTGCTCAATAAAAGGTAGAGCAAATTTATTGAAGAAATGGATCATCAGGGTTAAATCCATTGAATTAATCGAGTTACCGATTAATTGCAGCTGATAACATACGTGTGATCAGCTGCAATTAATCGGTAACTCGATTAATTCAATGGATTTAACCCTGATGATTCTAGCGATGAAACTCGAGTAGGTTTCTGTTGTATCCATTTCTTCAATATATAATATATATATATATATATATATATATATAATATCCGACAGAAAAAAAACATACACACACACATACATGCACAGGCACAAGCGCTCGCACGTAAGCACTGTTAAAATACCACACACTCACAGATCAAC
>CM042176.1:14416225-14418725 GCA_023376005.1 Doryteuthis pealeii | reverse complement strand
CTATTTTTACATCGCCCGGAGTGCGTTTTTATTTTGTACTAGTTAACATAATCTTATTATAATGGAGATTGTGTGTTTTTCTGTCTGTAACCGAAACTAAATCGCTACTCAAGTCACAATTCCCTTAGTAATTGACGTCACATTCACCATGAATTTATCCTTATTTTAACCTCAATTATTAATAAAATTGTTTTACATTATTTATACTGTTAACCATATCTACATAGTATTTACCGCGTACCCCACTTGTACGGGTCAGGCACAAAGTCCCTATTAACGTGGGACACCCACAAGCCGAAGCTCATGGAGTGGCAGGTGAAAAATTGCGTCGATCCCGTCGGCATTCCCCCTCAAGGGGGGCGCCTCAGGCACTGGCAATAAACCCAGCCCTGCCCTTTAAATCAAGGGGCAGGTGTTGCCTGGGGGGATGGCCCCCTGGGATCGACGCCGTTAATTATAGCAATGGTCCAGAAGCCGAAGCCACTGTTGACCATATCTACATGATATTTACCCGCGTACCCCACTTGTACGGGTCAGGCACAAAGTCCCTATTAACGTGGGACACCCCACAAACCGAAGCTCATGGAGTGGCAGGTGAAAAATTGCGTCGATCCCGTCGGCATTCCCCCTCAAGGGGGGCGCCTCAGGCACTGGGCAATAAACCCAGCCCTGCCCCTTTAAATCAAGGGGGCAGGTGTTGCCTGGGGGGATGGCCCCTAGGATCGACGCTATTAACTTGTAAAGATCCAGGGCCGAAGCCACTGGACCCCGGTGTTGACCAGGTCTACTGTATTTACCGCGTACCCCACTTGTACGGGTCAGGCACAAAGTCCCTATTAACGTGGGACCACCCACGGCCGAAGCTCGTGGAGTGGCAGGTGAAAAATTGCGTCGATCCCGTCGGCATTCCCCCTCAAGGGGGGCGCCTCAGGCACTGGGCAATAAACCCCAGCCCTGCCCCTTTAAATCGAGGGGGCAGGTGTTGCCTGGGGGGATGGCCCCCTGGGATCGACGCTATTAACTAGCAAAGATCCAGGGCCGAAGCCACTGGACCCCCGGCGTTGGCCAGGTCTACATGATATTTACCGCGTACCCCACTTGTACGGGTCAGGCACAAAGTCCCTATTAACGTGGGACCACCCACAAACCGAAGCTCATGGAGTGGCAGGTGAAAAAATTGCGTCGATCCCGTCGGCATTCCCCCTCAAGGGGGGCGCCTCAGGCACTGGGCAATAAACCCAGCCCTGCCCCTTTAAATCAAGGGGGCAGGTGTTGCCTGGGGGGATGGCCCCCTGGGATCGACGCTATTAACTAGCAAAGATCCAGGGCCGAAGCCACTGGACCCCCGGCGTTGGCCAGGTCTACATACTAATAACATGCAATTGTATTTATATATACAACAAAATAGCAGTTTACAGTGTGAACGGAAAGACTAATTTGCATATTGATATTAAAAATGTAATTTTAATAAATATATGCTTAGTATTATTGATTTCTAACTGTTTGGTTTTATTTTAATGAATATAAGCAAAAATCTCTTCAATAAATCTTAAATGAAATCCATTAACAAGAAAAGATAACTGTAATTTTATTCTTTACTTCCTCTTTTAACTAAATACTTAAATTAGAAAAAATAACAATGAAAGACGAGAGTGATGGAAGAGTAAATTTTAGTTGTTCTATTTTTCGATTATATCCCCCTCTGTTTCAAATCTTTTTATCTGCATTCTTATTTAGTTTCATTAGCGTTTCTAATTTAATACGATATTTCATTACATTAAAACTTAAATACTTGCACCCGGAGGGTGCATATATTTACTAGTATATAGAATGTTCATTATCCTTTATATGTTATTATATGTTATCTCTAAAGAAGTCAGAAATCTGCAATAAGACATAATAGTAGAGGTCAAAAGAATTTGACCCGATAAAGATGACGAAACAATCCTTGGGGGCGGAAGTGGTGGTGGGGCAGTGGTGGTGTGGGGTGGGTGGTTCGGATGCAACGAAGCATGACAAAATAACAAGCTGTCTGTTGTATGATGGCTTTTCGATTCAATGATGCATGCGATTGAGTTCAGAGTTGCATAGACGAGTTGATATAAATAAGATGCGACTTTTATTTTTTGATGCAAGATAATTCCTTGATTCGTTTCTTTTGTGAAGTCATTCATGAGTTTGGTGATCTGATCCAAAAGGGGAAGAGAGTGAGTGTGCCAACGAAGCGGAGAGAGAGAGAGAAAGAGAGAGAGAGAGAGAGAGAGAGAGAGAGAGAAAGAGAGAGAGAGAGAGAGAGAGTGCATTTGAGAGATAGAGATAGAGATAGACAGAGAGAGAGGGAGAGAGAGAGAAGAGAAAGAGAGTGAGTGCATTTGAGAGAGAGAGATAGAAAGAGAGAGAGATAGAGAAAGAGAGAGAGAGAGTTCATGAGGAGATAGAGAGAGGGAAAGGGAGAGAGAAAGAGAGAGAAGAAAGGAAAAAAAGGAGAGAGAGAGAGAGA
>CM042176.1:14396225-14411225 GCA_023376005.1 Doryteuthis pealeii | reverse complement strand
GAAACGAGACTGGGAAACAAAGAGAGAGAGAGAGAGAGAGAGAGAGAGAGAGAGAGAGAGAGAGAGAGAGAGAGAGGAGGAAGAGAGATTGGGTAACAAAGACAGAGAGAGAGAGAGAGAGAGAGAGAGAGAGAGAGAGAGGGAGAGATGCGGAGTAAGTTGTGATTTCTCTGTGATTTGAATATTACAATTCGTAATTGTGACGTAATTTGATAATCTTCGAGATTCTTAATAGCCAAGTATTTAGATTCGTACAATACAATCTTCAAATCTGTACGTTTGTGGGGATTTAAATCAAAATTAAATTGAATTAGATAAATAAAAAGTTATTGGCAGCTGGACTCTGGCGTCCAGAGTTAATGGATCAATAAAAGTAAATAAAATAAAATAAATTAAATTAAACTAAATTAAATTAGATAAAATGAATAAATAAATAAATAAAAGTTCTTGGCGTCTGGACTCTGGCCTCCAGAGTTAACGGTCTGATCAAAAAAGTCTCCATCTATACTTCGAAACAGTTGTGTCTTTTTATTTCTCTTCATCTCTTCATTTCATATTCCCTATACGTTATAATAAAAGAAAAAAAATCTCAGAGAATTCACTGTTATTCCACAACGAATTTATGCCCTATTTTAAAGTGTAACTCGATCTGCAGGCTTGAGACCCTACATAGGGCTGGAAATGATGTATAAAACCCCACATAAATCGAGAATATTATGATTTAAATCAAACACGAATTCGAAAGTAATTGAGACACTTGAAAATGAAAAGAAAATGTATTTCTTTAAGATTTCTTTATTTATAGTATATATATCCTAGGTCTCGTTTTAGGATAGAAGATGTTCCTTTTAGCTCAGTCGGTAGAACGTCAGCCAAGGAACCACAAGGTTCCGGGTTCAATACCGGCCCTCGCCGACTCAGTGTATGATGGTTGCTGTGGCGATCCGTCTCAGATGCAAAAAACAATCTCCTTGGTCTAGAGTTATTGAAGAGGGGATAGACTCCCTCGCTCTCTGACTGACACCGATTTTAGGCCACCCCGACGACTTCCCTTTTTTACTTACTTTGTACTTGGAAGCGCGTGGTGTAATGGTTGAAGTCATGGGAAATGGACTCGTCGTCCCGAGTTCAAATCCTGGATATGGTAATTGCATTTCACTTAGCGCCAATACCTTTGGGAAATGTATGAATCCTACTCTCCCTCCAGCTATGGATAAATAGTAGGGCAGACTGGGGCTCTTTAACCTTGGTTAGCCAACCGGTCTAGGAGAAGGAAAACTCTGAATTCAAACCTGTTAAACTCCGCTTAAGAAATTGACCTTGTGTCACATCCTGCTCGTGCGGAGGGGCTGGTAAATATATATTTGTACTTAGTGGTGGCTTGGTTTATCTGTTTTTGTCTCCAGTAGAAAATATGCGGGGAGATGCAGCTTGGCAAACCACAGTACATCTGGGAACATGAATCTCCATCTCCATCAATAACATTAAACGGGAAGGTGGCTGTGTTCTACGATAGAGTTATTCAGGCAGAATGATATATAAAAGACAAGGTCATCAAACAAGATATTATCATTCGTAATAAGCATGAAAAGACAGCACTCATTATCGATGTAGCTGTTCCAAATGGTTATGGCCTCAACAGAGCCGAGCGGGAAAAATCACAAAATACCAGAATCTCAAGAATGACTTTTAAAGTCATTTTTTTAGGTTTTGGCTTTTTGTGTTTTGGTATTTTTGTTTTAGTATTTTCAACTTGATCATTGAAAGAAATCAATATTATACTAGTTGCTAAATATTATACTAGTTGCGGTAGGGGAAATTGCATTAGTAAATAGGATATGTTGATTTTTCCCTTTTTTAAAAATATCAAATCCTCTCAAACAGCGAAAGTTGTATGTTGCTATAATGAATACTGATACTAGATCTCTTACCTTCACTATGGAAATAGCATCAAAGATCGTCAGCTAAAAATGCACTAAATATCCTCGTTTTTGCAACATTTGACCCAGAAATTGGTTAGAAAATTTAGCAATTTCAATATTTAGAATAGAAATTTATTTACTAAGATAAAACTTAAATACGTTCTATATCATTTTTGATTGGTTAATTTTTACCGGAAATGCATGCTGCTGATGTTGGGAAAGTTCATAAATATGAGTGGAAATTTTACGTACATTCCAGCGTTGTTGAGAAATATCGTTGAGAAAAGAAACATCTTGACTGAAACTTTAGATGTTACAAAGCTTGAAATCCAACTGAAGATGTGTGTACAATAATTATAACGACTAACGGTAACTTTCCATTTAACCAACTTCGATTTTGAATTTTCAATGAACTTCTATTCAAAATCTAGCTACACTTACATACATAATTCGTAGGCTACCCACGATATTATGTAACAATATCTAACATATCTGAAAATGTCCAGTTCATTTTTTGCTTATTAAGATTCAGCTGAATAAATCTTGGATTATTACAAGTGTGTGCATTTACAAAATAGGGAAGGTTGATTTTTTACGTTTTTAAAATATCAATTTCTCTCAAACAGCAAAAGTTTTATGTTGCTATAATAAATACTGATACCAAAAACTAAATCTCTTTTTTGCATCATTGCTTGAGGAAATAGCATCGAATATCGTCAGTTAAAATGCACAAAAATCTTCATTTTCGCAACATATGGTCCAGAAATTTATTAGAAAATCTAACAATTTTAATATTTAAATCATAAATCTATTTTACTAAGATGAAACGAAAAGTTATTAGAACTAGAATTAAAATTGAAAATATCCCCCCATCATCGCCAACACCTCCGATATATTGCTTTTTACCTCTTTAATTACGCTCTAACAGGAATAACATTTTAAAAGACTGAAATCTGTTTCCTCAAATGAAGGCAAAGTTTTTAAAGAAAAATTGTGGGGTAATTCTTTATGCTAATTTGCAACTTTCACCACATGAGAGACGTTATAGTTCCAAAATCGACCAACCCTATTGGTCAAGCAAAAAAAAAAATATTTCTCCTAATATATTTTAGGAAAAAACTATTTTAAACATAAATTCATCTAAAGGTTAATAAGTATCAAAATTATTCAGACTCTTTATAGAAAAATTTAAAATCGTACGAGTAAAGTATTTTTGTTCGGGTTTCATAAAATGAAATGGGGGGGGGGCTGGAAAAAAAAATATTTCCCGTAATATGTTTTAGGAAAAAACTATTTTAAACATACATTCATCTAAAGGTTAATAAGTATTGAAATTATTCAGACTCTTAACTTTATAGAAAAATTTAAAAATCGTACGAGTAAAGTATAATTTGTTGGGATCTCATAAAATGAAATGGGTGGGGTTCAACCTAGAAAAAAATATTTCTCCTAATATATTTTTAGGAAAAAACTATTTTAAACATAAATTCATCTAAAGGTAAATAAGTATCGAAACTTAATGTAAATGTAGGAATAAGTAAGTAAAGTAGGTGGAGTGAACTATTTTTGTTATCCTGTACTCAAGCATTACCTATATATTAACAGAGTATTTTTAATCTATTTTGATACTTAGATGAAGCATTGTAAATCATTAATATTAATTTCAACAAGGATTTTCTTACATCTTTTAATTCTTAGATGAAGCATTGTAAACCATTATTATTAATTTTGACTAGTTTTTTTCTTTTCAACATTGATTTTAAAATCAATGTTGCCAGCCTGAAAATTAAAAAAAAAAGGTTGCTGTCTAGACAGACCAGTTGAAGTAGCATTATCAATTTAGAACTGAAGAAAGTCAATACACAAATGTATATCAATGCACACATACACAAACTTAATCATACATATACACAACATGTATATATATATATATATATATATATATATATATATATGCATACATAGACATTATATAAACATATATACACATATATGAACATACACACACTTTATATATCATCAGTGGATACATCAATAATAATAATAATCAATAATAATATAGGAGAAAAAATAGAGGAAGAAAAATAATATATTTAAATCAACAGGTCTTTGTTGAGGGGGGGGGTGCGAAAAGATACGAGTCAAACACCTTCTCGCTGGCAAAAACACCGACTTCGTCGATACAATCCTTAGCAACTAATGTCGCAGCACTCCTTTCTGTCGTCACCCCACTCTACTTATACACAGTTTCCCCCTATCATCCGGGCGTCTGCGCTCACATATGGGACTGTGGCATCTCGACTCCGGTGCCTGCACTAATTTGTCGCCCTTTTGCATTCTGAAGGACGCGGGTTCGATTCTAGATCGGTCCTACACGCTAGGCAAAGCCTAGCCCACTTCATTCGAGAATACGGCACGCCTTCACGTCCGCCACTTACCTCGTGTTCTCTGTTTACAGGTCGCCAACCACGACCAACAGTTGCCCCCCTCCATTGAGGGGTTCTTATGGCTTTTCATAGGTAAAGTTGCCGTCCTCTACAGCCCTAGCCAACAGGGCCGAGAAAATGATAGATTTCAGAAATTATTCCCTGTTCATCCCACCAGAAAGGTGGATTGGTATTCTTCTTTTGATAATGTCAACCAGCAAGAATATGAGTATTTAAATTTTAATGTAATGAAATATATTAAATTAGAAAGACTAAAGAAATGAAATAAGAACGCATATAAAAAGTTATTTTAATTATATTTTAATTGGTTTCTATATAAAATCATTCATAGGATTGATTTTAATATGTTGGAGAATAAAACAATAATATTAGAGATCAATAACACCAAGTAATTATTTATTAAATTCGGTTTTGTTAAAACCACTATGCAAATTAACACCATATATTATGTAAATCTTTATTTCTTATTGATATATAAGACACATTGCAAGATTTTAAACACACTAATAACATGGGCTGTTTTGAGGCAAATCTAACTCAGATTTTCATAGGGACATCTTTAATAAATAAGATTTATTCTTTGTATTAATAATGCACCTTCCGGGCGTAAGTATTTAAGTTTTATTGTAATGAAATATATTAAATTAGAAAGACTAACAAAATTAAATAAGAACACATATAAAAAGATTACACTTATTTTAATTATATTTCATTTGGTTTCTATATAAAATCATTTACATGATTGATCTTAATATGTTGGAGAATAAAACAATAATATTAAAGATCAATATCACCAAGTAATTATTTATTAAACCTCTTTTTGTTAAAACCAGTATGCAAACTAACCACAACATATATTATGAAAACCTTAATTCCTTAGTGATATCTAAAACACATTTCAGGATTTTAAACGCACTAATAACATGAGCTGTTTTGAGGCAAATCTAACACAGATTTTCATAGGGACATAGTTATTAAATAAGATTCACTCTAAGTATTAATGATTTTGACTATAAGTTAAATACTCATTCATAAACCTATGCAATTCCTGGGGGTATTGTGACATATGCAGTGACGTAGTTTCGTATACAGACAGACACTCATCTATGGGTTAAATAGAAAAATGTATCTATAAAAAAATTGTATTATCCATTAAGAATTGATTTATTTCAAAACTTTATCGGCATTAAATGACCCACTGAGGTTGATATGCCGTAAAACAAAACAAACCAAACAGACAGACAGGCACCGAATCTCCATTTATAATAAGAGATGTATAAATTATATAAGCATTTTCCGCCAGTCACTTCAATTCCTAATATCTTATTATAATGGAGATTGTGGGTTTGTCTGTCTGTAACCGAAACTATATTACTATACAAGTCACAATTCCTTTAATTATTTACATCATATTCTCCATGATTTTATTTTTATTTAAACCTCAATTATTAATAAAATTGTTTTACATTACTTACACTGTTTACCATATCTACATACTAATAACATGCAATTGTATTTATATATACAACAAAATAGAGGTTTACAGTATGAATGGGAAGGCTAATTTGCATATTGATATTAAAAAATTGATTTTAATAAATATATGCTTAGTATTATTGATTTCTAATAGTTTGGTTTTATCTTGTTGAATATGAGCTAAAATCTCTTCAATAAATCTTAAAAGAAATCCCTTAACAAGAAAAAATAACTGTACTATTATTCTTTACTTCCTATTTTAACTAAACAGTTTAATTAGGAAAAATTACCAATGAAAGACGGGAGTAACGGAAAATGATGGAAGAGTTAGTTTCAAAGTTGTTCTATTTTTCAATCATACCCCCTCTGTTCAAAATCTTTTTATCTAAAATTCTTATTCAGTTTCATTAGCCTTTCTAATTCAATATCATATTTTATTATAAAATTTAACTAAAATACTTGCACCCGGAGGGTGCATATATTTGCTAGTATTAATAATGGGCATTTGGTCTCAGTTTGTCTGTTACCGAAACTACGTCACTGCTCATGTCACATTACCCAAAATCGTCAATACATAGAAAAAATAACAATCACGTATTATCTGTACACTCAAAATTTGCGTATGCCACCTTAGACGCTCCTTATTGCTTTTTTAATACAAGTTTTAAGTTGAATTTTAAATGAATTCATTCCTGATATTATATATTAATATAGAGTTTGTTTTATTAATATATATTTAAAGTTATCTAACGTTTAGAGTTTTACGAGAAAATTATTTACAAACAAGAAATATTCATTTTGTTTTTCAGTTTCAAGAGATTAACTTAAAAGTTTACAAATAAATACCTCCGATTTTAAGTAAAATTTATGTGTAAAATAATCAAAATAATTAGTATTATCTGCGTTATTCGGACTATTGTCCCCATCTTCATTGTTATTTGTACAACGTTTCGGCCGATATACCCTCCGGCCTTCTTCAGGTATTTCTTGTCGGACTCGGGAACCTTCTTTTCGAACTCTAACCATAGCTGGGGTAGGAGTTGTGTTAATTAATTATTTTTCTAACTGCTTTCACTCAGAGAAATCAAAATAATTGTTTCATTAATAATTAATAGATACACGCAACATTTTATTTGTAGAAGACAGAACTAAGTTTCAAATTGTTTTATTTTATTTTGTTTTTTACTCCTTTAATAAATTTTGATGATTTTATTTACTTGTGATACAAATTTTCTAACATTGAATTTTTAACTCCCATACCCCTCAGACAATATCTAATAATAATTATTAATTTTTACAACAAGCGGAAGGCGTTTTTTTTTTTTTTTTTTTTTTTTTTTTGCTAGTAATCGTAAAAGAAATTTTCCCTTGTAGTAACATTAGGAAGGTGAGTCGGTATAGTTCCCTAAATTATATCTATGTGGTAATCTTAGCCGGAAGTTCCGGTGCTAATAAAAAAAGATGTTTTTTCTTGATTATGTCTATGCTAAAAATTTAGATGGAAATCCAGGTGCTCGCTGGCAGCAAGGTGGTTCGGTGTTTTTCTCTAATTAAGACAACGTTAACATTTTTAGTGAGTGATCGCAGTGCACCCCCACGAACAGAGGTCGTTCGGTGTTTTTTTGCTCCTTAATTATATATTAGTATTACCTTGAGAAGGGACTCTAGGTACTCCTCACCAGCAAGGTGATTCGGTGTTTTCAGACCTACTTATATCTAAGTAATATTTTTAGAATGAAGACCAAGTGTTAACTATCAGCAAGGTGATTCGGCATTGTTCTCTGTATTATGAGAATGTAATGGATTTCAGAAGAAAAAAAAGTGGTGCTCGCCACCAGCAAGGTGATTCGGTGTGTTCAGCTCGGATTGTTTCTATTGTTTGATTGTTTGATTGTTTGATTTGTTTTACGGCATATCAACCTCATTGGGTCATTTAATGCCGATAAAGTTTTGAAATAAATCAATTCTTAATGGATAATACAATTTTTTTTATAAGTACATTTTTCTATTTAACCCATAGATGGGAACAGGTATTACCACTCCGGGTCAGAGTAGACCTGGGAGCAATGGTGATGAAGGGGTGCTCCACATTCCCCAAACCTCCAGAAGTGGAACCTCACCATCAGATAGAGTTTAACGTCATTCCCAGGACATGTAGACCCGCAGCCACCGCCTTCTAGCACCCATATGATAAAAAGGGGTTGGGGCTTGCCATAAGGGCAATAGGGTTGGGAAAATTATATAGGTGCTAGGGCTTGACGTGACCAGCCGATTGATCGGAGGGGGCCTCTCCGACCGCCCGTCTAGCCCAAGATAGGGCCAAAGTGGATTGTTTCTATATAATACTTTTTAGAAGTATCTATTGTGTCAATGGAATGATTTTTAGAAGTAAGTATTGATGTTCTACACAAGCCAGGTGATATATACAACACATTACATGATTTTAAACACACTAATAACATGGGCAGTTTTGAGGCAAATCGAACTCAGATTTTCATAGAGAAATTGTTTATAAATAACATTTACTTATGTATTAATGATTTTCACTATAAAGTAAATACTCATTGATAATACTCTTGGGAAAGGTATGAATCCAATTATTCTCCTTCCAGCTATGAGTAAATAGTAGGGCAGACTGGTCTCTTTAACCTAGGTTAGGCAACCGGTCTAGGAGAAGGAAAACTCTGAATTCAAACTTGGTCACTATTTTAAGAAATTGACTTAACCTCCTTCTCCGTGCGGTACCTTCCCTATTACTAAATGGGAGTAGGGTTAGCGTTAATGCCTGAGGCGTCCCCATAACAGATAATGCCAATAGAGCTAACCTATTTTAACACCACTAACCGTGCAAAGGAGGGGTGCAGCTTGGTTAACAAGTAATTAATTGATATATATATATATATATATATATTTGGTAATTCTAGATTGAAGATCTTTTGCTGGTGTAATGTTACGGGGTTTGTTTCTTTCACGGTATCAAATCGTATACTCGTACGGTCGTTTGTTTACAAGCACACCCAGATCTAGCAGTCAGTTTCATGGCCGTGGGTCTTTTAGTCACGGTCAATTTGACTTTCTCCACGGGTGTCTTTCGGACAGGGGAAATCTCATTCATAAAAAGATTTCTTTAGTGTTTACTACTAAACAGAAGACAAACGTTTCATTTCCATTTTTTTTTTTTGTTTAAAGACTGGATTTATTCACTTCGCTTCTTAACTCTGAGAGAGAGAAGAGAGAGAGAGAGAGAGAGAGAGAGAGAGAGAGAGAGAGAGAGAGAGAGAGAGTCCCTAAGAGGTGTATCTTAACTGGTTTTAACTTCGGGATTAGTTCTTCGTAAATTTCTCGGTGACAAGCTTTTCTTAACAATAACAACAGGCCAGTGCTTTTCGTCCTCAGCGACAACAGTTTCCAATTCCGTACGGCCTCCTGGCTCTGATCTCCCCCGGTCTCTCCCTGACTGGCCCCCATCTCAGACTAACTGACGGGTCTCTTTATATAGTATGTCTAAATAATCTTCCAGAAAGGTCTTCTTCTGGTATGTTCCAGCGCGTTCCCGAAAGAATAGAATATTCCATTCCTTCGAAAAGTTCCAACTCATTCTGGTCACACAGAGTTCACGGCCTCTAAGATCAAAAGACTCTCTGCCGTCACTAATCCTGTTTTTCGTTAAACATAGACTTATCGTCTCCAAATCTCTCGTTAAAAGATTTTATCTTTCTAATTCTTTTTCGGTGATTCTACAAAGGCTATCCAAGTAAATATCAGAGGATTGGTAGTACACATTTTTAAAAGTTTTTTCTAAGTCTGGCACAAGGCCACAAATATAGGAGCTGGGACGGCCATTATGTAACACTGGTTATAGTATAGAACCTGTTATTTTTTACGAGACAATAGACACAATACCGTTTGAAATGTTACTACAATTCTATATTAGATATAAGGTAGTCATTTACTAATCTTAGCTCAGTGTGGCACAAGGTCAGAAATACGGGGCACCCATTAAGAATCAAGATGGTCTGCTATCATAATTTACTAACCATTGAACCATGTGAGGTACCTCGATGCTAAACACAGCTTATATTAAGCACCTGGCCGTAAGTATGGGGTACCTTAAACCCAAGTAATTGAGCTTGAGATAAGCTTGTTAACCATTACCCCAGGACAAGGTACCCATTAGTTATTTCTTAAGTATGAGGCTCTGAATGAGTTTAATTAGTAATTGATTGCTAGCTTCGATTTTTAATCAGTACCCCCATGTGAGGTACCTAGATAATCTATCACAGATTAAATCCTCTGTCTTACTGAGGCTGGTATTAATTCTCTGAATTAGCTCCAGGCTTAGCCACCTTTTCATGTAGTATCTACCCCATTACTAAAAGGTAGTAGGGTTAGTGTTAATGCCGGAGGTGCCCCCTATAACAGGGAGTGCCAATAGAGCTAAGCTATTTTTGTCACCACTCAACTGTGCACAGGAGGGGGTTTGGTTAATAATTGAGATAAATATATATCTTTTCATTTGGTAATTCTAGGTTGAAGATCTTTTGCTGTTTTTAGTATAGAACCTATTATTTTTTACGAGACAATAGACACAATACCGTTTGATGTATATAATGTCATGATTAGAAGTTCGCTGCTTCTCAATCTCTTCTGTGAAAGGAGGGGGCGATGGATTATGAAAATAAAATGTGTGGGATTTCAAATGGATGTTTCTTGTGTAGAAAAAGATACGTAGGAAAAATTGTATAGCTTGACAAATTTAAATTCTATTTAGTGAAAAAAATGATAAAATTTAATGACAGATAAGGATGCTTAAGAGAAGTATTTATTCAACTGCAATAAACTTGTTTTTTTTAATCTTTTATAATATATATATATATACACACACACACACACACACACAAACACACACACACACACACACACACAACACACATATATATATATATATATATATATATATATATATATATATATATATTATAATGTATTAATTTGAAAGCAATTACAATGCAAGTAAATCGTGTCTGAAGATAAAGTTTTACTTTGAAATCGATAGGACAAAAAATAACATCTTTTTGTTTTTATTTTTTACTTGCATTGTAATTGCTTTCAAATTAATACATTATAACATACTTAACAATGCTTCAAGCAAATTACCAATTACTTATATATATATATATATATATATATATATATATATATATATATATAAATGTAAGGTATCCAAAACTAGTTGTAAGGGATGATTCTACATGGGATCTTCAAAATCTCACTGTATAATTATTGCATGTTTTAGTAGGTGCAAATACAAGGATTTTTATATAAATCCCTGGAGAGAGCTCAATGTATAATAATCTATAATTTAGATTAAATACAGAGCAATATATACCTTTGAAAGAAAGGAAAAACTCAATAAACCGTCATTCTGTAATAAATTTATTTCGACCAAAACTTAAAAGGCTTTTAGAAATTTCTTTAAATTTCTAAAACTCCTTAGGAGTTCAGTCTCATCAGACAGTCATAGATAAAACCTGTGATGAAGAAATTTCTTTAAATTTATTTCTTAAATTAATGACAATATTAAAAATCACAATTTGTTTACATAATAAGCTATACGGGATTCTTTCAATTGTCAAAAACAAAGTTTTGGGTCACGTAGGTCAACATTCCTAAAAACAATGGGATTTGATCAGAGATTCTCAACATAGAAAAATGGGGCACCCAGTAGGAATCAAACTCACTTCTACCGCTCAGTTATCCTAACTGACTATTATACTACACACGGCACCCTATATCGTCTTATATATTTATTTTGCTTGAATTCAAATAAAATTTCTTATTTGTCCACGGTATTCCCCAAAGAGATTCTCATTATAGAAAAATGGGGCATCCAGTAGGAATCGAACCCACTTCTATCGCTCAGTTATCCTAACTGACTATTATACTACACACGACACCCTATATCGTCTTATATATTTATTTTGCTTGAATTCAAATAAAATCTCTTATTTGTCCACGGTATTCCCTAAAGAGATTCTCATCATAGAAAAATGGGGCATCCAGTAGGAATCGAACCCACTTCTACCGCTCAGTTATCCTAACTGACTATTATACTACACACGACACCCTATATCGTCTTATATATTTATTTTGCTTGAATTCAAATAAAATCTCTTATTTGTCCACGGTATTCCCCAAAGAGATTCTCAACATAGAAAAATGGGGCACCCAGTAGGAATCGAACTCACTTCTACCGCTCAGTTATCCTAACTGACTATTATACTACACACGACACCCTATATAATCTTATATATTTATTTTGCTTGAATTCAAATAAAATTTCTTATTTGTCCACGGTATTCCCCAAAGAGATCTCAACATAGAAAAATGGGGCACCCAGTAGGAATCGAACTCACTTCTACCGCTCAGTTATCCTAACTGACTATTATACTACACACGGCACCCTCTATCGTCATATATATTTATTTTGCTTGAATTCAAATAAAAATTTTTATTTGTCCACGGTATTCCCCAAAGAGATTCTCAACATAGAAAAATGGGGCATCCAGTAGGAATCGAACTCACTTCTACCGCTCAGTTATCCTGACTATTATACTAGACACGGCACCCTATATCGTCATATATATTTATTTTGCTTGAATTCAAATAAAAATTTCTTATTTGTCCACGGTATTCCCCAAAGAGATTCTCATCATAGAAAAATGGGGCACCCAGTAGGAATCGAACTCACTTCTACCGCTCAGTTATCCTAACTGACTATTATACTACACACGGCACCCTATTTCGTCATATATATTTATTTTGCTTGAATTCAAATAAAAATTTCTTATTTGTCCACGGTATTCCCCAAAGAGATTCTCATCATAGAAAAATGGGGCATCCAGTAGGAATCGAACTCACTTCTACCGCTCAGTTATCCTAACTGACTATTATACTACACACGGCACCCTATATCGTCATATATATTTATTTTGCTTGAATTCAAATAAAATTTCTTATTTATCCACGGTATTCCCCAAAGAGATTCTCATCATAGAAAAATGGGGCACCCAGTAGGAATCGAACTCACTTCTACCGCTCAGTTATCCTGACTATTATACTAGACACGGCACCCTATATCGTCATATATATTTATTTTGCTTGAATTCAAATAAAATTTCTTATTTATCCACGGTATTCCCCAAAGAGATTCTCAACATAGAAAAATGGGGCATCCAGTAGGAATCGAACTCACTTCTACCGCTCAGTTATCCTAACTGACTATTATACTACACACGGCACCCTATATCGTCATATATATTTATTTTGCTTGAATTCAAATTAAAATTTCTTATTTGTCCACGGTATTCCCCAAAGAGATTCTCATCATAGAAAAATGGGGCATCCAGTAGGAATCGAACTCACTTCTACCGCTCAGTTATCCTAACTGACTATTATACTACACACGGCACCCTATATCGTCATATATATTTATTTTGCTTGAATTCAAATAAAAATTTCTTATTTGTCCACGGTATTCCCCAAAGAGATTCTCATCATAGAAAAATGGGGCACCCAGTAGGAATCGAACTCATTTCTACCGCTCAGTTATCCTAACTGACTATTATACTACACACGGCACCCTATATCATCTTATATATTTATTTTGCTTGAATTCAAATAAAATTTCTTATTTGTCCACGGTATTCCCCAAAGAGATTCTCAACATAGAGGTTATATGAATATATATATATCTTATATACATATATATACATATAAATTGTTTTTTTCTTTTTGGCCAAATACTGTACCAATAGATTATTTTTTGTTGGTACGACTATCTTGGTCTTTTCTTTTTTTCAAAAATTTTTTTTCTCCCCGGTTGATGTTTGGTAGTATATTTTTACAATCCAACTATTTGCTGGTTTTTTTTTCACCGCGAGGATTTACCAACACGCTTGGTATATTATATATACTAGCAAATATATGCACCCTCCGGGTGCAAGTATTTAAGTTTGAATGTAATAAAAATATTATATTAAATTAGAAAGGCTAATGTAACTAAATAAGAATGCAGATAAAAGATTTTAAACATAGAACAACTGAAACTTACTCTTCCTTCACTCTCGTCTTTCATTGCTATTTTTCTAATGTAAGTATTTAGTTAAAAGAGGATGTAAGAATAAACTTAAGGTTATTTTTTCTTGTTAATGAATTTCATTTAAGATTTATTGAAGAGATTTTTGCTTATATTCATTAAAATAAAACCAAACAGTTAGAAATCAATAACACTGAGCACATATTTATTAAATTCGATTTTTTAATATCAATATGCAAATTAGACTTCCCGTTCACACTGTAAACCGCTATTTTGTTGTATATACAAATATAATTGCATGTTATTCGTATGTAGATATGGTTAACAGTATTAATAATGTAAAACAATTTTATTAATTAATAAAAAGGTTAAAATAAAATCATGGAGAATGTGATGTCAATAACTAAGGGAATTGTGACTTGAGTAGTAATATAGTTTCGGTTACAGACAGAAAAACACACAATCTCCATTATAATAAGAAGATATATATATATATATATATATATATATATATATATATCATTTAAATCTCGATAAAAATTCCTATTCTCCCGAGGCATTTCCTAAAGAGCCTCTCAGCATCGCTTAATAAGCAACTGTTCGTAAACATCATTAGTTTGGGGCGCATGAAAACCGGAAGCTCGTCTGAATATTACTTCCGGTGTGAAGTGAGAATCACTATCAATGAAACTCTAATGCTGGCTGCATTAGGCTTCGCTTTGCAAATGCCAGATGTCTCGATAAACAGGATTTGTTTTCTTCCAGCGGAATCCTCTCTTCGTCTTTGACGTTTACCGAAATAACAAACAGAAAAAATAATATACAACAAATAATGCGATGTCATCGTCCGCCATATTGGTGACGTGGATAATGCTGTGGAGCTCATATGTATTGTATACGAGCTGAAATGCACGTGGCGTTACATGGGCAAAAGTGATCTCTCTCTCTCTCTCTCTCTCTCTCTCTCTCTCTCTCTCTCTCTCTCTCAATATATATATATATATAGGGGCCGGGTTAGCTCAGTCGGTAGAGCGTTCGGCTAGAAACCACAAGGTTC
>CM042176.1:14383725-14391225 GCA_023376005.1 Doryteuthis pealeii | reverse complement strand
TTGGATGTTCGCGATTCTTTCTCGTATATAAAGTTCCCCAAATCTTTTTTTCAAAACCCTGTAGACCGTCCCAAGGGCTGCTGGATTATCATGTGGCTATAACATGTATTCCTACTTATATTTATGAACTTTCCCAACATTAGCAACATGCATTTAAAAATTAGCCAATTGGTGGTCGGCCCGGACGGCAAAATCTATTATTATTATTATTATTATTATTATTATTATTATCATTATTATTATCATTATTATTATTGTCTTTCACACCTGCCGTAGCTGGTGGTTCACTGGAGGCTGAGTGACAGCAAGTCTCCTCAGGTCTCCAGGACTGTTCTGAGTATTCTAGCTGATCCCAACAATGCTGTAGTCTGGATGGTCTCGGTTCTTCCTCTGATTTCCAGTTCACTCACATTCTTTTCCAGAGCTTTAGGAATTGTTCCAAGGGCACCAATTACAATTGTATTATTATTATTATTATTATTATTATTATTATTATTATTATTATTATTATTATTGTGTTTACTACTGTGAGTTTGTCACACCAGCGTTACCCGATGGTCTTTCGCTGGAGTCTGAGTGACAAAAAGTCTCCTCAGGTCTCCAGAACTCTTCTGAGTATTCTAGCTGGTTTCAGCAATGCTGTTCTCTGGATGGTCTCAATGCCTCCTCTGATTTCCAGTTCCTCCAGTCTTTTTTCCAAGTTTTTTTGGGCTGTTCCTAGTGCACCAACTACAATTGGTATCACTTTGACCCTCATATTCCATAGCTTTTTCCAAGAGCTTTCTTGTTCCTCTAAGATATCCTTTTTTAACTTTTTATTTCATCTCTTGCTTGATATTGTCTGCTTCTAAAATTCCTAAGTATTTGTAACTTTTATTTTCATCAAGTGATTTTATAGTTTCCTGATTTGGCAGTTGTATTCCGTCCATTAATTTTCTTTCATCCCGTTTTATTATTAGCATAGCACATTTTTCAATTCCAAATTCCATCTCTATATCTTTGCTATATATTCTAATAGTTTGAACTAGGGTTTCTAATTCTTTTTCATTTTTTGCAATTTTTTTAATCTCATCCATGTACATAAGGTGGTTTATTTTTTCTTGTGAGTTAGTGAATTTTTATCCTTCTGTACATTTTTTTAAGTCTTTGATTGAGTGGCATCATTGCTATAATAAACATTAGTGCTGATAAGGAGTCTCTTTGGAAGATACCTCTTAAGATTTTTACTTCTGGCAGGGATTGCCCTCCGGCTTTTAATTGGACTCGCCTGTTTTCCATAGCTTTTTCAATGAAATTTATGATGTTGTTGGAAATTTTGTACATTTTTAGACATTCTAAAATCCAGATATGTGGGACCATGTCATAAGCCTTTCTGTAGTTTGTTTTTGATCCACTAATTTGTTAATTAATTTATTTTCATTGTTTTGGAAGGTCCTATTTTGTTTGTATTGTTTAGTTCTATCTCGATATCTTTTGAGTCGTCCTTCTATAGCTGATATATTTTGATTTACTTCTTCCATTTTAATTTGCTGTTGTCTTTTCCACTTTGTAGCTGAATGTGTATTTGTACTTTTGTTTAAAGTGTCGTTGTTTGTTGTCGTAGTTTTTCGTATTTGTTCTTCCAATCTGAACTTCCACCCAGCTTTTGTGTTTCTGTTTGGTTCTCTGTTTGTGTTTGTGTTTCGTAGGGGTGCACCAATTCCATCACAGACTAGTTTTGTTCCTGCATATATAAGGTTGTTTAGGTCAGTGATGTTTGTTGGGATGTTCACCAATATCTTGTTTATCTTTTCAGTTTCTTTCTTGACTTTTTTCCATTCTATGTTTCTTTGGGGGGGGGTAATGTACTCTTCTTATCAGTCATGATTTATTGTATCAGTTCTATATCCTTTCTCTGTTCTTGTGTTAGTTCCTGTGCTGTGAAGCTAGGTTGTCCAAGGTTTTGATTGCCAGCGTGTTGTTCATCTTGTTTAGTTGATTCCTGATGAACTTGTATTCCTTGATTTTCCTGTCCACATATCTCTATTATCTCGAGATCAGAGAACATTCTTCTATTTAGGATCATTCTTGCTTGGTCTGCCAATCTTTGGCTGGTTGTGTAGAAATTATTATTATTATTATTATTATTATTATTATTATTATTGCATCTTGTTCGTGAAGGGAAAACTGATTTGCCAAGTATTGATTTGTATGTGCTGGCACCGGAAAGAGTTAAATGCTAATGTGATTGTCGATTTCAACATGATAATATTCATAACAGTCAATAACATTTAGAAAGGTTATTCACCAGTGAAAAAAAAAAACAACAAAAAAACAAGTCGGTTCGTATCTATCGATCTATATGTAT
Source organism: Doryteuthis pealeii (assembly GCA_023376005.1). Classification (NCBI taxonomy): domain Eukaryota; kingdom Metazoa; phylum Mollusca; class Cephalopoda; order Myopsida; family Loliginidae; genus Doryteuthis; species Doryteuthis pealeii. The sequence continues at coordinate 14,388,878 of CM042176.1, read as the reverse complement.
ATGTATATCAATATCTTTCTATCTATCTATCTCTCTCTCTGTCTCTCACTGTCTCTGTCTCTCACTGTCTCTGTCTGTCTGACTGTCTGTCTGTCTGTCTGTTTGTCTCTCTCTCTCTCTCTCTCTCTCTCTCTCTCTCTCTCTCTCTCTATATATATATATATATATATATATATATATATATTGATCAAACCAGGAACAGAACAACAATTGAATATTAAAATTCTGATTTTTGTTCTGTTTTTCTTGTTTTTGTTCTTTTCCAATGCTTCAAAAGACAACCCCCCCCAAAAAAACAACGTTCACAAGAACAAAGTTTATATATATATATATATATATATATATATATATATATATATATATATATATATATATATATATAATCCAAAAATCCGGATAATAAAACTTCCTTACGACATTTTTAAAAAAGTGTCGTAGTTTGTAGAGCTCAATGTGTGACCTTATTGTCAGAGTCACAGAACAAAATTACATAAGTAAAAAAATATTCGTTCGCATATGATGATTGGGGGCTTTAGACACTTGGTCTAGGCTTCCTGAAATAGACTATTATGCAAAGAATCTAAATTTTCTGTTATATTCTTTACGTTATATATATATATATATATATATATATATATTATATATATATATATATATATATTTGGAGGATATGTGCTTAATTGAAGTCATACATAATTTTTTTAAATTGATTAGTTAATAATTAATGAATTTAGGCGGGCCTATATGTTTAAATGTAAGGCTAAACAGATCGAGAAAATGTCTTGACATATATGTTCAAATGTAAGGCTAAACACATCGAGAAAATGTCTTGACATTTTCTCGATCTGTTTAGCCTTACATTTGAACATATATGCCCGCCTAAATTCATTAATTATTAACTAATTGTTGTACCAGCCGTTCCTACAGTGGAGAATATACACCGGTTCTCACTATAAATAGTGAGACACCGAGTGAAAAGGTTGTACTGTTACCGTTAACGACAAGCTAGTCGTTCCTGTACCATTATTGTAAATACACTTGTCTTATTTTACCCTATCTCTACTTGACTTCTTTTTTACTGTTGGACTAACATCACAACACTAATCAATTTTAAAAAATTAGGTATGACTTCAATTAAGCACATATCCTCCAAAAATTGTCGGCTAAAAGCCAAAACAAATAAACACAGTGTTTATTTACGTACTCATATATATATATATATATATATAATCAAATAAAAAATGTATATATGGTAGTATATGATATGAGATAAAAAATAACGAGGCGAAATATAGGTCCAGGCCTTAGATCTATCTATCTATCCCTGTCTTTTTCTATCTATCTATCTATCCATCTATCTATTTATTTATTTATTTATCTATCTTTCTAACAACTCCATTCTATTCCTATCTATCTATCAATCTATACATCTATCTATCACAGTCTATTCATATCTATCTATCTATCTATCTATCTATCTCTCGTCTTTTTTTCATTCTCTTTTTCTTCTGTATCTTTCTCTCTCTCTCTCTCTCTCTCTCTCTCTCTCCTCTTTTTTCTTTCTTTCTTTCATTCTCTTTTCGTCTGTATGTCTCTCTCTCTCGCTTTCCTCTTTCTTCTTTCTTTATTTCCTTCTATTCTTCATCTGTATCTCTCTCTCTCTCCTCTTTTTCTTTCTTTCTTTCTTTCTTTCTTTCATTCTCTTTTTCGTCTGTGTGTGTGTCTCTCTCTCCTCTTTCTTTCTTTCTTTCTTTCATCCTCTTCTTCGTCTCTATGTCCCTCTCTCACTCTTTTTTCTTTCTTTCTTTCATTCTCTTTTTCGTCTGTCTCTCTGTCTCTTTCCTCTTTCTTTCTTTCTTTATTTCATTCTCTTCTTCACATGTATCACTCTCTCCCTCTTTCTTTCTTTCTTTCATTCTCTTTTTCGTCTGTATGTCTCTCTCTCTCTCCTCTTTTTTCTTCTTTCTGTCATTCTCTTTTTCGTCTGTATGTCTCTCTCTCCTCTTTTTTCTTTCTTTCTTTCAATCTCTTTTTCGTCTGTATCTCTCTCTCTCTCTCTCTCTCTCTCTTCTTTTTTCTTTCTTTCTTTCATTCTCTTTTTCGTCTGTATCTCTCTCTCTCCTCTTTCTTTCTTTCTTTCTTTCGTTCTCTTCTTCGTCTGTATGTCTCTATCTCTCTCTTTCCTCTTTCTTCTTTCTTTATTTCCTCCTCTTCTTCATCTGTATCTCTCTCTCTCTCTCTCTGTCTCTCTCTCTCTCTCTATCTATCTATCTATCTATCTATCTATCTATCTCTCTTCTAATTCTCTCTTCTCCTCTATTATAATCAAACATCTACAAATGAATCATATTTTGGCATTGAATAACCCATAAGGAATTGATATGCCGTTAAACAAATAAACCAAACCTTCTTTTCCCGTGCATCGCCGCTTATCGTTGCTATTCTTAAAACACTCAAACACTTTTCTATAGAAATAAAAGGTCAAAGCAGTAATATTCTTTGAATGGTGACCCGTAAAAGAAATGATCTTACCTTTTCAGGTGATATGAAACACAAATATGGGAATGACTTACCTGAAAATAGAAAAAAATTGTATAAGTAATTTTTAAAAAGTCATTGTCATTGATAAATTAAATCAAACAAGCAAAAAAAAAAAAAAACCAAAAAAAAAAAACAGGGCTGTGCAAGTGCAAGTTGCTTGGTATATATATATATATATATATATATATATATATATATGAGTAAATGGATACCTTGTTATAGATATAAGTTTTATTTCGGCATTTCTTAGCCTCTCAGTCTGATTTTTACTAATTCGATAACCTTTTTCTTCCCTTTCTTTCTTTATAATAAAAAACGGAATGGTCCATTATTTAGTACCCATAAGAAATAAGATAAGCAACACCAGATAATCAGGATTTACATTTTTGCATTTCATCTTGGATTTGGACGGTCTCATTTTTAACCAGAAGGTGTTACAAGATGATAACGGTAGTATTTTGTTTTTTTTAGGAACACCATTATTAATGTATAGATGTTAAAATTGATATGCTTATTTTCAATTAGGGTTGCCAACCTGAAAAATATATTATTTAAAAAAATATTATCACTTTTTTTTTTTTGATCGACCATGTATCAGTCTCTCAAAATGCCAAGGATGGCTGCAACACGCAAGAGTAAACAGGATTGTATTTGAAATTTGAATCGTTTTGCGAACGTTGGCCTTTCCAAGTAAAAGAAGGACTTCTCGTATTTTTTATATGTGATAACACAACCCGCTGATAAAGAGTCGCTATGAAAGAACAAACTCGTTTTACATTAGAAAAACAAAATAGGCGGAAATCAGTTGGCAAGCCCACCCCCGCATTTAGAAGTTTTAAAACAACATTGAAAAAATAACTTCATATTCATTCGAAAGCAGCTCAAGTCCTGAAAGTTTCCCGCTGTTGTTGGTAGTATCGCTTTAGTTAGTGCGCTGATACTTTGTCCATTGTATTACAACGTGTGCGATTGCGTAGATGAACATGCAACGTAGTCTAATTCGGAAACTTATGCGTTATGCGTTCGAACCTGGCCATAACAGCGCGGAAGCAACTTGAAATGTAATAGTAGTCATAAGATACATCTTTTAAATGCGTACAGGGTGGTTGTTAGTGACGCTTCATCGCCGATTACGGGTTCTGTGCATCATATTGGTTCCGATAGCAACCCCGACTTGAATACGGTATCTTCAAGTCGCCACCCTGAAAGCTACGTGCTACTAGTCTTGGCATTTTGCCACGATTAAAACTACAAAAACACGACCTCTTAAATCGAAAAAAAAACAGTCAATGTGAGCCAATTGAAAAAATATGTTTTCTTTTTTAATAAAACCAAATTTCTAACAGATAAATTCAAATTAATTCAAATATTTAAGGTTTTTCTTTCGGGGATAGGCTTAATAAAATGTTTGTTTTGTTTTACGACAGACAATAACCAAAACAGAATGTATTTTTTTCACCATATGATAAAATATAAATTATTAATTAATATTAATAAGATCATATTATAATCCTAATAATATTGATTAATAATTTTATTGCAAAATATCAAATTTAACTACAGAACACCTTTTTATTTATTTATTTATTTTTAACACTGTGTCATAGAATCTATAAAAATAGAAGCAGAGAAGGTAAGCATGATTGTGTTACATAATCTATGCGGTTGCATAAGATTATTGTCAATCCCCTGTAATTCTGAGGGGATGACCCTTTTCATACCATGACCGGGTTCTTCCATGGAAAATTACAGAAGCCCGCCAAAATACGTGAAGTCACGTGGGACCTTTTGAGTCCCCAGTTTGCAGTTGGACGTCAGGCAGTGAAGATGTACTGCCTGATTGTGACTCACTCTGCATACGCGCGCTATGTTAGTTAGCAGATGTCTGGTGGGGATTTAACAATAAAATAAGATCAAAAGTAAATCGAAGTCTTGTGTTTATTATCTAAAAACTAACAATGACACAGGGCTTCCGACAAGGAGAAATCCCTAACAGAAAACCAGACCTGAAATCACCCAATTCAACTCGAGACGCTAGACCAGACCAAGTCAAGATGAAGAAATACCAAAGACGATCAGAAGCATACCAAGACGGCCAGCAGAAGAATAGATGTCCAAGTAAGTGAAGAAGAAGAGATATATAACATTAAAATCGGGGGTGTCAGAACCGTTCTGTTTTGGTTATCGTCTGTCCTAAAACAAAATTTTATGATAGATGATTATCAAAAGAGAAATGTTTTTTTTATTCACCATATAATAGAATGAAAAAATTAAGGCAGAAGAACATTATACGATTATTTCTTGTTTGTAAATAATTTTCTCGTAAAGGTTTATACGTTAGATAACTTGAAATATATGTTAGAATAAAAAAAAAATATATTAATCAATAATACCGGGAATGTATTTATTAAAACTTGTTTTAACAAACAATGTGGACCGTTTATTGTGGACTTAATTTCTGAGTATATATACTACAGGGTTGTTCTTTATTCTATGTAATAATGGTTTTGACTATAGATCAAATACTGATATCTGGGGAAACTGATATCTGGGGAAAAAATTACCCGTACTTTATGAAAACAATCATCAGTATCGTATGTAATGGCAAAAAA
>CM042176.1:14356225-14378725 GCA_023376005.1 Doryteuthis pealeii | reverse complement strand
TTGGAATAGTTGAAAGGAGCGAGAAAGAGAAAACTATTCCAGATGCGAGTCGTTGTTCTTAGGCCATTTTTGCTCCTTACAATCTGACTTTCTTTCACGTTTTATGTAATACTCTGAGGCGATTCGTGGATTCTGTTGAAATATATAGACAATAAAGACCAAGAGTGCAAAAATCTATACTCTCATCGTTCGCGAGGCAAACAAATGGTGCGCATTCTTCTCTTCTTCTTTTCTTTCTCTCTTTCTTCTTCTTCTTCTTCTTCTTCTTATGTTCACATACACAGTGTAGCTGATGGTATTTCTTTCCTGGTTGTCTGAGTGACAACAGTTTTTCATAAGGTCTCCAGGACTCTTTCTGGTATTCTGAGGCAAATTGCCAACGCTACAGTAGCTGGATGGTCACAATTTCTTCCTCCTGATTTCATGATTTTCCCAGTCTTTTCCAAATTTTTTGAACCCGTTTCAAGTGCACCAACTACAATAGGTATCACTTCTTCTTCTCTTCCTTCTTCTTCTTCCTTCTTCTTCTTTCTTTCTTTTCGTGTTCACACAGTGTTAGTGATGGTATTTCACTGGTGGTTGAGCAGCCAACAAGTCTCCTCGGTCTGCCAGACTCTTCTGAGTATTTCTGGCAGATTGCAGCAGTGGCAGTAGTCTTGGATGGTCTCAATCTTTCCCTCTGATTTCCAGATTTTCGAGTCTCTTTTTTTTCCCCAAACTTTTTTGAACCGTTCCAAGTGCACCATACAATAGGTATCACCTTTCTTTTTCTTCTTCTCTTCTTCTTTCTTTCTTCTTCTTCTTCTTCTTTTTCTTTCTTACTTACTTTAGTGTTCAACAAACCGTGTTAGCATATGGTAGTTGTCAACTGGTGTCTGAGTGCCAACAATCTCTCGGGTCCTCCAGGACTCTTTCGAAGCTATTCTGGCAGATTGCAAGCAGTGAGGTAGTCTGGATGTTCTAATTTTCCTCTGTTCCAGATTTTTCGCCAGTCTTTTTTTTTCCAAACTTTTTGGACCGTTTCCAAGTGTTCCAAGTGCAAATAAACGATACTACAACACAAATAGGTATCACTTCTCTTCTTCTTCTTCTTTCTTCTTCTTCTTTTCTCTCTTCGTGTTTCACACACAACAGTGTTAGACTTATGGTATTTCCAACTGGAGGTCTGGTGCCAACATGTCTCCCCTCGGTCTCCAGGATCTTACTGAGTATTCTCCTGAGCAGATTGCAGCAGTGCAGTAGTCTGGATTGTTCAATTTCTTCCTGAGGATTTCCAGATTTCCAGTCTTTTTTTTTTTTTCCAAAACTTTTTCTTGAACCGTTGGTTCCAAGTGCAACCAACTATCAATAGGTATCATTCTTCTTCTTTCTTCCTTCTTCTTAACTTTCTCTTCTCTTCTTCTTTCTTCTTCTTCTTTTCTTCTTTCTTTCTTTCTTATCTTCTTCTTCCTTCGTTAGTTTCACAACAGTGGTTAGCTGATGGTATTTTTCACTGGTGTCTGCGTGGGCCAAAGTCTCCACTCTGGGTTCCGGACTCTTCTGAGTATTCTGGCAGATTGCAGATAGCAGTGGGCAGTAAAAGCTGGATGGTCTCACATCTCATTCTGATTTCCCAGATTTTCCAGTCTTTTTTTTTTTTTCCAAACTTTTTTGAGAATCCGGTTCCAAGTGCAAAAAACTATCAAGGCAACCAACTACAAATGAGGTATACTTCTTCTTCTTCTTCTGTTCTTTCTTCTTTCTTCTTACTTTCTTTTCTTCCTTCTTAGTGTTTCAAACACCACAGACAGTGTTAGCTGATGGTATTTCAACTGGTGTCTTGAGTGCACATTCTCCTGGGTCCTCCAGATTTCCTGAGTATTTCTGTGCAGAATTGGCAAAGCAAGTGGCAGTAGTCTGGGATGGTTCAATTCTTCCCTCTGGACTTCCAGATTTTCCAAGTCTTGTTTTTCCAAACTTTTTTGAAACCGTTCCAAGTGCAGAAAATTTCCATAACGTACAAAAGTAAATAGGTTAATCACTTTTTCTTCTTCTTCTTCCTTCTTTCTTCTTTGAGCTTCTCTTCTTCTTTCTTCTCTTCTTCCTTCTTCTTCTTGCTTCTTCTTCGTGTTTCACACAACAGTAGTTAGCTGATGGTATTCTCAACATGGTTGTCTGAGTGCCAACAAAAGTTCCTCGGGTCTCCAGGACTGGCTCTTTCCTGAGTTTTATTCTGTGGCAGGATTTTATTGCAGCATGGTGCAGTAGTCTGGGGGATCGGTCTCAATTCTTTTCCTTTATCTGAATTTCCATTTTTTCTCTTTCCAGATTTCTCCTTCTCCCCCCAGTCTTTTTTTTTTCTCCAAACTTTTTTTTTGGAAACGTGTCCAAGTGCAAATTAAGCCAACTAAAATGGTAATCACTCTTTTGTCTTCTTTCTTTATCTTTATTTTTTCTTCTTCTTCTTATCTTCTTCTTCTTCTTCTTCTTAGTGTTTCACAAAGTGTAGCTGAGGTATTTCACATGGTGCTGAGTGCCAACAAGTCTCTCTTCGGGTCTCCAGGACTCTTCTCTGAGTTATGTCTGTGGCAGATTGCAAGGCAAGTGACAGTCGTCTGGATTAATGGTACTCGACAATTCTTCCTCTGATTTCCAGTTCCAGTCCTTTTTTTTTTTTTTTTTTTTTTCCCTAAACTTTTTTTGGAACCGACCTGTTTGTTCAAAAGTGCAATCAACCAAACCTATCATATATAATAGGTACACTTACTTTACTGCTTTTTTTCTTTTCTTCTTCTTTTTTTCTTCTTTTACTTCTTCTCTCTCTTTCTTTCTTTGTCTTCTTTTTTCTTCCTTCCTAATAAAGCTTTCTTCTTTCTTCTTCTTCCTTCTTCTTTCCTTTCTTCTTCTTAGCTGTTTTCACAAACAGTGTTTAGGCTGAATGGTATTATCACTGGTGTCTGAAGTGAACAAGTCTCCTCGGGGGTCTCGCAGGACTTCTTCTTCCTGAGTATTTCTGGAGCATGATTTTTGCCAGCAAAGTGCAGTAGTCTGGGATGGTATCTCATACAAATTCTTCTTCTCCTTTTCTCTCTGAGATTTCAGATTTTCCAAGTCTTTTTTTTCCAAAACTTTTTTGGGAACATGAGAGCGGGCGGTTCCAAGTGAAAAACGAAAAACACAAATTAAACATACCAAAAAGTCAGCAACAATACAATTGGTAACACTTTGGACTTTCAAATATTCCATACGCATTTTTCAGTTCTTTCTTCTTTTTCTTCTTCTTATCTTCTTAATTCTTCCTTCTCTTCTTCTTCTTCTTCTTCTTCTTCTTCCTTCCCTTTAGTGGTTCACAAGATTAATAAACAGTGTTTAGCATGTGGTATTTTCACTGGTGTCTGAGGTGCCAACAGATCTCCTCGGGTCTCCAGGCTCTCTGAGTATTCTGGAGATTTGCAGCAGTGGTGCAGTAAGTCTGGATGGTCTCATTCTTCCTCTGATTTCCAGATTTTTTCTCCTTCCAGTCTTTTTTCGCAATACTTTTTTGAAAAGAAAAAAACTTCCAAGTGCAACCCAACTACAATTGGTATCACGTTTTTGACTTTTTCATAATTTCCATCGCTTTCAGTTCTTTCTTTTCTTTCTTCTTCTCTTTTTTCTCTTCTTCTTTCTCTTTTCTTCTTGTCTTTCTTATTCTCTTCTTTTACTCTCTCTTTTTTCTTTTTTCTTTTTCTACTTCTTACTTCTTTTTTCTTAAGTGGTTCACAACAATAGCTGTTTAGCTAGATGGTACGGGATTTCACTGGTGTCTGAGTGGCCCAACAAGCTTCCCCTCGGGGTCTCTCCAGGCCTTCCCCTGAGTATGTCTGGCAGATTTGGCAGGCAGTGCAGTAGTCTGGATGGGTCCTCAATTCTTCGCTCTGATTTTCCTGAGATTTATTCCAGTCTTTTTTCCAAAACATTTTTTGGAAACCGGGTCTTCCAAGTGTCAAATATCCAACTACAATTGGTATCGAGCCTTTTGACTTTCATATTCCAATATAGCAATTTCAGGTTTCTCTTCTTCTTTTCTTTCTTTCTTCTTTATCTCTTTCTTCTTCCTTTGCTTCTTTTCTATCTTCTTCTTGTCTTTCTTCTTCTTCTCTTTAGTGTTTCACAACATGTGTTGCGATGGTATTTCACTGGTGTCTGAGTTTGCAACAAGTCTCCTCGGTCCAGGACTCTTTTCTTGAGTAACATTTCTGCAGATTGGGGCAGGCACAGTGGCAGCGTAGTCTGGATGGTCTCAATTTCTTCTCTGATTTTCCCCAGATTTTTCCTGCTTCCAGTCTTTCTTTTTTTTTCGCAAACTTTTTGGAACCGTTTCCACAGTGCAACCAAAAACAATTTGGTATCACTCACTTTGACACTTTCATATTCCCACATAGTTGTTAGTTTGTTTCTTCTCTTCTTTCTTTCTTCCTTTCCTCTTTCTTTCTTCCTTAATTATTATTAATTATTATTATATTATTATTATTATTAATATTAATTCTCCTTTGATTTTCCTTCTCTTTCTTCTTCTTCTTTCTTCTTCTTCTTTTAATCTCTTCTTCTTTTCTTTCTTCTTACTTCTTCTTCTTCTTCCTAACCATCTCATCTTCTCTTCTTCTTCTTCTTTCTTCTTCTTCTTCTTCCTTCTTCTTCTTCTTCTTCTTCTTCTCATCATCATCATTATTATTATTTTATTATATCCTTTGATTTTGTTGGTTGTGTGTTGTTTGTTTGTTCTTCTTCTTCTCTTCCTTCCTTTTCTCTTCTTCTCTTCGTCTTCTTCGTTTCACACTATTCTTTTGTTTCTTACTTCTTTCTTGCCTCCTAACTTGTTTTTTGTTATTGGGTTGTTGTTGTTGTTGGTTGTTGATGTGTTCTTCTTCTTCTTCTTTCTTCCTTCTTATCATCATTTCATCTCCAATTATTTATCCTTATTAAATTTATTTATTTCTTTCGATTTTCTTCTTCTTCTTTTCTTTTTCCTTCTTCTCTTATTTCCTTTTCTTTTTTTCTTTCTCTTGTCGCTAGTACCATCTTCCTCCTCCTCCTTCCTTTTTCCCTCTGGTCTTATTGTTGTTGTTTGTTGTTGTTTGGTTGTTCTTCTTCTTCTCTTCTTTCCCTTCTTTCTTTTACCTTCTTTTTTTCGTCGCATATTTATTTTTTTTTTTTTTTTTTTATTTTTTTTTTTTTTTTCTTGTTTTTCTTGTTTCTTCCTACCCTATTCTTCTTCTTCTTCTCCTTTTCTTCTTCTTATTATTATTATTATTATTATTATTATTATGTTTCGTTTTTGATTTTCCCTGTTTGAATGGAGATTCTTTCCGATGGCTTTTGTTCCTCAGACCAGAGGAAATTTTTCTTATACCCTTGTTCAAACAACAATTAAGATTATAAAAAGGTTTTCTAGTGTGGCAAAGTCATCATTTCGACACCATATTTTTGTATTTAGAGACGAAGAAGAAAATTTTTGACATTCTTTCAAACACACAACACACACACACACACCAACACACAGACACACATGGGCCTTAGCTTCACACACACCCACACACAACCAATGGATATTATGCGCGCTATTGTGAAATTGCAAACAGCCCTCGTCCAGGATTTTGAACTCGTGCTCGTCGTGCCCATTTCTTTTTACGACGGTAAACCATTACTCATTGTCTCAATCTGTTTCCAACCACAATCCTACATTTGCTGGTTTTGTTGGGTTTTTATTCTCATTTATTAGTTATTATTTATTATTATTATTTATTTTATATTAATTCATTTTCACTCCTTTGAGTTTTCCCACAGCGTTAGCTGATGGTTAATTTCACTGGGAGTCTGCGTGAAACAGTCTCTCATGGTCTTCCAGAATCTTCTGAGTATCTGCTGTTCAGCAATGCATGTTCTTGGATGGTCTCAATTCTCCTCTTGATTTCCAGATCTCTCCAGTCTTTTTTCCAAAGTTTTATTGGGACATGTTCCAGTGACCAAATCACCAATTGGTATCAGACTTTGTACTCGATATTCCATCTTCCGATCTTTCAGTTACCCTGTACAGTTCCTTTAGATTTTATTTTTATTCCATTTTTTTTCATTTCTTTCATCTTTACCCTGTGTCTGCTGACATTTCAAAATCCACCAGTTTGATGAGTTCTTTCTTTTTTTGTTAATCAACAACTCAGGTCTGGTCTTCTTTGGCGGGGATAAGGTGATTTTTCCGTTTTTAATTATCTCAAAGTCCTGAAGAATCTTTTTTATTGTTATTACATTTTTTGAGTTTTTTCCCACATCAAGCATTAGTCCTTTCCACTGGAGTCTGAAGTGACCAGCAAGTCTCCTAGGTCTCCAGGCTCTTCTGAGTATTCTGGCAGATTGCAGCAGTCGCACGGGTTATGAATGGCTTTTTCATTTCCCTTCCTACTGATATCCAAACTTTCCAAACCCTTTCTAATCCTTTTTGGGACTGGTCCCAAGTGCACAACTACAATGGTACACTTTCACTTTCATGTTCCCATAACTTTTTCAGTTCGTTCTGGCAGGGTCCAAGTTTTATCCATATCTTTTCACATTTTCCTTCAGCTTCACCCTGTGATCTGCTGGCATGAAAATCCACAGTTGACAAGTTCTTTTCTTTTTTTTTGTTTATCAACACTAGGTCTGGTCTTTCTTGCTGGGTACCGGTGATCCGTTTTTTACTTTCAAAAGTCTCAGAGCATTATTATTTATTCATTATTATTATTATTCTTATTATTATTTCCTTGATTTTTGATTTGATCAATCTTTGCCCAATTCTAAATTGTCTGGTGACCTGAACTTGTTGAACAATGTTTTTCTTTTCTACAGAGTGTCCACGAAATTGGGTACATGTAAATTTCTCCATTTCTAATTGTATTTATTTATGTTTTAATTTTTTCCCGAGAAGGCAGATATGGTAATTTTAAGTCCATAAATAAGAATCCTAAAACATAAAACAATTAATATAAGAGAATAGTAATTTTACTTATTTTAACTTTGCTGTTAAATATTAAATTAAAAATACTTTACTTTTTAAATTAATTTATATTATTTTTTCCTTCACCAGATCGAATGATTCGAAGAAGGGGTCCTTGTGAAATGGGTCCCGAACCCGCGCTCGTTCACGATCTGTCAGACTTTTCTTCCCCTTTGGACTCTTCTTTTTTTTCTGGGGGTATGTTTGAAAGAGAAAGTTTACTACTGCAATTAGATTACTTTGATATTTAAACCCCATGAGAGAACGCATTACCAAAATAAGTTGTGCTGAAACCTTGATGGCAATGTGACTTATTTATAATTAATCAAGTTCAACACACACTGAATTTTGTGTTTGCAAGGCGACCCAGTTATGCATTAAAAATGATGGAAATCTATTGAAAATATTATTTATTAACATTATAAATAAAATAAATTGATTTGTTTTAAAAGTAGTGTTATGTTTTCCCCAAGTACCTCAGACTTTTGTGGACACCCTGTAAATGTCTATCTCAGTTGCCATTAATCTAATCTATTCTATTGTCAATCAATTATCCATCTGTATCTATCTAATCTACTCTATCTATCCTATGCATCTATTGCAGTTTGGTCATTAAGTCTATCTAACTACTATCTGCTTACAATTATCTCCTCTAGCTTTCCCTTATCAAATCTAACGTAAAGGTCGTTGGGTGTGGCCTAAAGTCGGTCAGTCCAGACAGCGAGGGAGTCTATCCCTTTTCAAAGCGTCTAGACAAGGAGATTGTTTTTTCTGATGGAGCGCGGCCACCGAGCACCATCAGCCCTTACTTCTGACCCAAGACTCTTTGTGGACACCAGCCTCGTATATTAGCAGTAAAGACGGAGTCCTGAGATTTTAAAAAAGCCGAGGGCAATCCCTCGGAGAAAGTAAAATCTAAGGGTATTTTTCAAGGAGACTCATTAATATCATCTACTACTATTTTATTTATAGCAAATGGATGCACTCAAACTCATAAAACCTTGAAAAAGAAAAAAATGTACAGGTGGGTACAAATTCACTATAACACTCACAATAAACGCTAAACCTACCTTACGGTGGGTCATTGATGACATTAAAACATTTTGCAAATATATGAAAAAAATAGAAACTCTGAGGTACAGATAACAGAGACGGGAGTTCTGAAGATTTTTTCCTTTCTTTTTATTTACCGCAACCTTGCACACTAGACTGCAAACTAACAATTATATAGTTTAGATGTCTAGGAATTATAATCACAATTCCTTTTTGTTTGCAACTTCATTATCCATATCTGTAATATCATCTGGAATGGTTTTATGTCAGATCTTTATTCTCCGCTGAGAATTTTTAAACTCAGACGACGGTGATCAAATATATAAGATACATTTTACATAACTTTGAAATATCTTATTATTAATCGGGATCTTTGGTGAGGGATAACGTGATTGTATATATGGTGATAATCCACGGAGTCAAGGTATTTTTTCTTTGCTTCCTTTTTTTTTGTCCGTGTCATATTTAAACATTGTTACTTTATAATATAGTTAATTTGGAATATTTTGAAAGCAATTACAAATGCAAGTTAAAAAAATAAAAACAAAAGATGGTTATTTTTGTCTATTGATTATAAAGTAAAATTATCTTCAGGGACGATTTCGGAAAATGGGAACGCAGTTTTTTTTTTTTTTTTGGTTTTATTTTTTTTAATTTATAGCAACACGCGGTCCGTGGTGTCTTATTTTTTAAAACGCCAACGGCAAGTTCATTTGGTAGGGCAGGACCCGTTATTTATCAATTTCAATGTTATTATTTCATTTATTACTATGTTATGTATATTATCATTGATATATGTATAGATAATGAAATGTACATACTGTGGTATATATACTTATGAGGAACGTGTATTTTAATTAATTATGTATTTCAGTGTTTAGCTCTAATTATTGTTATACTTAGGACCCCCTAATTTGGTCTATATAATTTCTTTAATTTGAGATTACGCTCCACATGTTTCGTATACTGTCTCTATCTTAAACGGAATCAATTGTTACTTATGTAGAGAGCATTTTTGTCTTACAGTATTCTAAGTTTTTTTTTTTTTTTTCGTTTTCTTTTTGTGTTGTAACAGATTAATACATGATACAACAATTGGATATCTTGAATATTAATGTTGGTGGCCATTATGTAATGACAATAGGACAGGATTTCANTATATATATATATATATATATATATATATAAATATATATATATATATTGAAGCTGTATTTACTAAGATAGAACACTGATGGAACGTTATTTTTTTTAGAATACAAGGTGTGACTAAAAGTACAAAAAATCTCGATACTTTTTTGACACCACCTTACTACGTATATATATACTATATATATATATATAAAGTTAATCAGCAGACACATGTTCGAGGTGTCACCTTCATCAGTTGTGGTTATACCGTATTGTGTGTGTTTGTGTGTGTGTGTGCATGTTGTAAGTAGTGTTACGTAAAGGCTGTTGGAGTTTAGCCTATTGCTGGATCAAGGTCTGCTTCGACAGCAGGTAGTCATATCCTCTCACTATTACTAATCCAGGGATATTGTTTTTGCATCTGAGGTGGGGTGCCACACTTACCATCAACTCCGACAATTGTATCGCACAATTGTGCTTAAGTTGGTTGGAGAACTGTATTGAACTTGTGGTTTCTGAGCGCGATGCCTAGTCTTATACCGACCGAGAGAAAGAGAGAGATAAAGAGAATAGGGGTGGAGAGCTGAATAATCGCAGAGAAGGCGAAGATGTATTATTGATGGGGGAATTAACAAGAGAGAGAGAGAAGATGAGAGACGAGAGGGAGAACGAGAGAGAAAGAGAGAGAGAGAGATAGCTTGGTCAATATCTGAATTCTGTTCACGTCCAACATTTAAGGAATTTAAGAGTTCGATTACATAATATTGTAGTATAAGACGTGTGGTAAATAAACACTCTTACTACTTTGTAGACTCCGATAAAAATTGACCAAACCAATTGACCAATCACTGCAGATTCTGGCTGCTGATAATTATTATTTATACTGTCTCGGTCATACTTACACACATTGCCTTTCAGCCTTCGTGGACACAGATCATAGAATTATTCACTGGACCTTTTTGTCATACGTAGATTACATAACCCAGGACTTATTTACTTACCAAAGATTCTATAGATCAAGGACTTACTTACTTTAGTTTTTTGTTTTATACGGCATATAACCTCAGTGGTGGCAAGTTTAATGCCGATAAAAGTTCTGAAATAAATCAATTCTTAATGGATATACAATCATTTTTTTATTATAAATACAAATACTTTTTTCTATTAAAATAGACTGGGTACTCTAACAGGTACTACACTCCGGGTCAGAGTTGGACCGGGAGCATGGTGATGAAGGGGTGCTCCACCTTCCCAAACTCCAAAACTGGACATCACATCAGATAGAGTTTAACGTCTTCAGGAATGTGACCGCAGCACCGCCTTTAGCACCATATGTAAAAGGGGTTGGGGCTTTGCATACAGGTATAGGGTTGGAAAATCATATAGTGCTAGGGTTGACGTGACCAGCCGATTGATTCGGAGGGCCTCCGACCGCCACGTCTAGCCCAAAATAGGGCAAGGGAGTATTGCATGTCATGAACTGCTCATCACCTGGGCTTTATCTTATCCAGGCTTTATCCACGCGCCAACAGGTGGCCCCATTGGGGAGTCATACCCCTCTGCAGAGGTGCAGTCGGTGCATCTAACAAGCCCAGCCGACAGGGCGGTTACTTACTTTAAGTCCTTTTCACAACTGGCAATAAATTGCGGCCAGATACTTAACAATAATAACGTCCCTCTCAGTCTCTAATCGTTTAGTATATCTTAAACATGACCTAAACTGCATCCGGAACGAGCTTCAATTCTGAAGCTTTGAGGGTGTGATCATCCGCTTAGATTTCTCGCAGAATATCTCTGACCCAGAATATTTGTACCTGTTAGACCCCCCTCTTCTATCGATTCGATTGAATAGTTGGTTGGTTGGAATTTATGGCATATCAATCCTTGTTGGGGTTATATTATACCGAAGACGTTTTGTTTTAGTCATTCAACATTTTTTTTAAACTCTACTTTTAACCCCCTTTTTTAACTCATAGATGCACCTAACACGTACTACCACCAGGTCAGGGTGGACAGATATTAATGACGATGAATGAGTACACCCCCCCCCAAAGCTCAAAAATTGAAACTTCACCATTAGACGCAAAGTAAGTTATACTCAGGACACTAGACCCTCAGTCACGCTTTTAAACACATATATAATAAAAAGATTGGGCTTGCCAATAGGGAATACGGGACAATTGTATATTAATTTAACCAACGCTCCGCACGAGCAGGATATGACACAAGGTCAATTTCTTGAAGCGGAGTTCAATAGGTTTGAATTCAAAGTTTTCCTTCTCCTAACTGGTTACTAGCTACCATATTATCCCATTATCTGGAGGGAGAGTAGGATTCATACCTTTCCCAAGGGTATTAGCGTAGTGAAATGCAATTGCCACGTCCAGGATTTGACTCGGCGACGAGTCCATTTCAATGACTTTAAACCCCACGCGCTTCCTGAAGCTTGGACAATTGTATAGGTATAGGATGTGACGAGAACGCCAATTGATCTGAGAGGCTCTCGATTGCTCGTCTAGCCTAAGTAAGGGCAAAAATGGAGTGTTGCATGTCATGGATTGCTCAGAACCAGTGTTCCATCCTTAAGTATAACGGGTTGCCACTCACGGCAAACAGGGACCCCATTAGGGGGATTTTACTCCTCTGAGAAGTGCAGTCGGTATTCCCAAGCGACAGGGTTAATTCGTCGAATATATTTATTTGGGGTAGTTAATGATTTTGAACTACATTGTACATTGGCTCTAACCTACGTTGTTATATTATTTTGCTAAAATTTAAACTAAATTCATATTTGCCCGTGGCATTCTCCAAAGAGCTTCTCATTATCGAATATGGGGCTTAACAGTAAGATATTTCAGACTGAGGCAGAGACAGAGACAGAGAGAAAGAAACGGAGACTGGGAAACAAAGAGAGAGAGAGAGAAGAGAGAGAGAGAGAGAGAGAGAGAGAGAGAGAGAGAGAGAGAGAAAGAGAGATTGGGTAACAAAGACGAGAGAGAGAGAGAGAGAGAGAGAGAGAGAGAGAGAGAGAGAGGATACAGCGAGAGATGCGGAGTAAGTTGTGATTTCTCTGATTTGAATATTACAGTTCGTTAGTTCAAACAAAGGTAATTGTGACGTAATTTGATAATCTTCGAGATTCTTAATAGCCAGGTATTTAGGTTCCTACAATACAATCTTCAAAATCTGTACGTTTGTGGGGATTTTAAATAAATTAAATTGAATTAATAAATAATAAAGTTCTTGGCATCTGGACTCTGGGTCCAAGTTAAATGATAAATAAATAGATAAAATAAAAATAAAATAAATAAAATAAATTAATAAATTAAATTAATTAAAATTAATAAAATAAATAAATAAATAAAAGTTCTTGGCGTCTGGACTCTGGCCTCCAGAGTTAACGGTTGATCAAAAAAGTATCCATCTATACTTCGAAACAGTTGTGTCTTTTTATTTCTCTTCATCTCTTCATATCATATTCCCTATACGAATAAAAAAAAAAAAAATCTCAGAGAATTCACTGTTATACACAACGAATGTATGCCCTATTTTAAAGTGTAACTCGATCTGCAGGCTTGAGACCCTACATAGGGCTGGAAATGATATATAAAACCCCACATAAATCGAGAATATTATGATTTAAATCAAACACGAATTCGAAAGTAATTGAGACACTTGAAAATGAAAAGAAAATGTCTTTCTTTAAGATTTCTTTATTTATAGTATATATATCCAAAGTCTCATTTTAGGATAGACGATGTTCCTTTTAGCTCAGTCGGTAGAACGTCAGCCAAGGAACCACAAGGTTTCGGGTTCAATACCGGCCCTCGCCGACTCAGTGTATGAGTAGCACAGGGATCTGTGCGGTAAAGTAAGGAGCTGATGGTTGCTGCGGTGGTCCGTCTCAGATGCAAAAAAACAATCTCCTTGGTCTAGAGCTATTGAAAAGGGGATAGACTCCCTCGCTGTCTGACTGACACCGATTTTAGGCCACTGCGACGACTTCCCTTTTTTACTTACTTTGTACTTGGAAGCGCGTGGTGTAATGGTTGAAGTCATGGGAAATGGACTCGTCGCCCCGAGTTCAAATCCTGGATACGGTTATTGCATTTCACTTAGCGCCAATACCCTTGGGAAAGGTATGAATCCTACTCTCCCTCCAGCTATGGATAAATAGTAGGGCAGACTGGGGTTCTTTAACCTTGGTTAGGTAACCGGTCTAGGAGAAGGAAAACTCTGAATTCAAACCTGTTGAACTCCGCTTAAGAAATTGACCTTGTGTCACATCCTGCTCGTGCGGAGGGGCTGGTAAATATATATTTGTACTTAGTGGTGGCTTGGTTTATCTGTTTTTGTCTCCAGTAGAAAATCTGCGGAGAGATGCAGTCTGACAAACCACAGTACATCTGGGAACATGAATCTCCATCTCCATCAATAACATTAAACGGGAAGGTGGCTGTGTTCTACGATAGAGTTATTCAGGCAGAATGATATATAAAAGACAAGGTCATCAAACAAGATATTATCATTCGTAATAAGCATGAAAAGACAGCACTCATTATGGATGTAGCTGTTCCAAATGGTTATGGCCTCAACAGAGTCGACCGGGAAAAATCACAAAATACCAGAAACTCAAGAATGACTTTTAAAGTCATTTTTTTAGGCTTTAGCATTTTGTGTTTTGGTATTTTTGTTTTAGTAATTTCAACTTGATCATTGAAAGAAATCAATATTATACTAGTTGCTAAATATTATACTAGTTGCGGTAGGGGAAATCGGATTAGTACATAGGATAGGTTGATTTTTCCCTTTTTTAAAATATCAAATTCTCTCAAACAGCGAAAGTTGTGTGTTACTATAATAAATATTGATACTTAAAACTAGATCTCTTACTTGCACTATGGTTTGAGGAAATAGCATTAAAGATCGTCAGTTAAAAATGCTATAAAAATCTTCGTTTTCGCAACATTTGACCCAGAAATTGATTAGAAAATTTAGCAATTTTAATATTTAGAATAGAAATTTATTTACTAAGATAAAACTTAAATACGTTCTATATCATTTTTGATTGGTTAATTTTTACCGGAAATGCATGCTGCTGATGTTGGGAAAGTTCATTAATATGAGTGGAAATTTTACGTACATTCCAGCGTTGTTGAGGAATATCGTTGAGAAAAGAAACATCTTGACTGAAACTTTAAATTTTATAAACTTTGAAATCTAACTGAAGATGTGTGTACAATAATTATAACGACCAACTGTAACTTTCCATTTAACCAACTTCGATTTTGAATTTTCAGTGAACTTCAATTTAAAATCTAGCTACACTTACATACATAATTCGTAGGCTACCCACGATATTATGTAACAATATCTAACATATCTAAAAATGTCCAGTTCATTTTTTGCTTATTAAGAATTCACATTCAGCTGAATAAATCTTGGATTATTACAAGTGTGTGCATTTACAAAATAGGGAAGGTTGATTTTTTACGTTTTTAAAATATTAATTCCTCTCAAACAACAAAAGTTTTATGTTGCTATAATAAATACTGATACCAAAAACTAAATCTCTTTCTTGCTTGAGGAAATAGCATCGAATATCGTCAGTTAAAATGCACAAATCTTCATTTTCGCAACATGTGGTCCAGAAATTGATTAGAAAATCTAACAATTTAAATATTTAAATCATAAATCTATTTTACTAAGATGAAACGAAAAGTTATTAGAACTAGAATTAAAATTGAAAATATCCCATCATCGCCAACACCTCCGATATATATTGCTTTTTACCTCTTTAATTACGCTCTAACAGGGATAACATTTTAAAAGACTGAAATCTGTTTCCTCAAATGAAGGCAAAGCTTTGAAAGAAAAATTGTGGGGTAATTCTTTATGCTAATTTGCAACTTTCACCACATGAGAGACGTCATAGTTCCAAAATCGACCAACCCTATTGGTCAAACAAAAAAAAATATTTTCCATAAAAAGGTAAATAAGATAAGTAATCGAAACTTAATGTAAATGTAGGAATAAGTAAGCAAGTAGGTGGAGTGAACTATTCTTGTTATCCTGTACTCAAGCATTACCTATATATTAACAGAGTATTTTAATCTATTTTGATACTTAGATGAAGCATTGTAAAATCATTAATATTAATTTCAACAAGGATTTTCTTACATCTTTTAATTCTTAGATGAAGCATTGTAAACCATTATTATTAATTTTGACTAGTTTTTTTCTTTTCAACATTGATTTTAAAATCAATGTTGCCAGCCTGAAAATTAAAAAAAAAAGGTTGCTGTCTAGACAGACCAGTTGAAGTAGCATTCAATTTAGAACTGAAGAAAGTCAATACACAAATGTATATCAATGCACACATACACAAACTTAATCATACATATACACAACATATATATATATATATATATATATATATATATATATATATGCATACATAGACATTATATAAACATATATACACATATATGACATACACACACTTTATATATCATCAGTGGATACATCAATAATAATAATAATCAATAATAATATAGGAGAAAAAATAGAGGAAGAAAAATAATATATTAAATCAACAGGTCTTTGTTGAGGGGGGGGGGGCGAAAAGAAACGAGTCAACACCTTCTCGCTGGCAAAAACACCGACTTCGTCGATACAATCCTTAGCAACTAATGTCGCAGCACTCCTTTCTGTCGTCACCCCACTTCTACTTATACACAGTTTCCCCCTATCATCCGGGCGTCTGCGCTCACATATGGGACTGTGGCATCTCGACTCCGGTGCCTGCACTAATTTGTCGCCTTTTGCATTCTGAAGGACGCGGGTTCGATTCTAGATCGGTCCTACACGCTAGGCAAAGCCTAGCCCACTTCATTCGAGAATACGGCACGCCTTCACGTCCGCCACTTACCTCGTGTTCTCTGTTTACAGGTCGCGCCACGACCAACAGTTGCAACCCCCCCCCCCATTGAGGGTTCTTAAGGCTTTTCATAGGTAAAGTTGCCGTCCTCTACAGCCCTAGCCAACAGGGCCGAGAAATGATAGATTTCAGAAATTATTCCCTGTTCATCCCACCAGAAAGGTGGATTGGTATTCTTCTTTTGATAATGTCAACCAGCAAGAATATGAGTATTTAAATTTTAATGTAATGAAATATATTAAATTAGAAAGACTAAAGAAATGAAATAAGAACGCATATAAAAAGTTATTTTAATTATATTTTAAATTGGTTTCTATATAAATCATTCATAGGATTGATTTTAATATGTTGGAGAATAAAACAATAATATTAGAGATCAATAACACCAAGTAATTATTTATTAAATTCGGTTTTGTTAGAACCACTATGCAAATTAACACCATATATTATGTAAATCTTTATTTCTTATTGATATATAAGACACATTGCAAGATTTTAAACACACTAATAACATGGGCTGTTTTGAGGCAAATCTAACTCAGATTTTCATAGGGACATCTTTAATAAATAAGATTTATTCTTTGTATTAATAATGCACCTTCCGGGCGTAAGTATTTAAGTTTTATTGTAATGAAATATATTAAATTAGAAAGACTAACAAAATTAAATAAGAACGCATATAAAAAGATTACACTTATTTTAATTATATTTCATTTGGTTTCTATATAAAATCATTTACATGATTGATCTTAATATGTTGGAGAATAAAACAATAATATTAAAGATCAATATCACCAAGTAATTATTTATTAAACCTCTTTTTGTTAAAACCAGTATGCAAACTAACCACAACATATATTATGAAAACCTTAATTCCTTAGTGATATCTAAAACACATTTCAGGATTTTAAACGCACTAATAACATGAGCTGTTTTGAGGCAAATCTAACACAGATTTTCATAGGGACATAGTTATTAAATAAGATTCACTCTAAGTATTAATGATTTTGACTATAAGTTAAATACTCATTCATAAACCTATGCAATTCCTGGGGGTATTGTGACATATGCAGTGACGTAGTTTCGTATACAGACAGACACTCATCTATGGGTTAAATAGAAAAATGTATCTATAAAAAAATTGTATTATCCATTAAGAATTGATTTATTTCAAAACTTTATCGGCATTAAATGACCCACTGAGGTTGATATGCCGTAAAACAAAACAAACCAAACAGACAGACAGGCACCGAATCTCCATTTATAATAAGAGATGTATAAATTATATAAGCATTTTCCGCCAGTCACTTCAATTCCTAATATCTTATTATAATGGAGATTGTGGGTTTGTCTGTCTGTAACCGAAACTATATTACTATACAAGTCACAATTCCTTTAATTATTTACATCATATTCTCCATGATTTTATTTTTATTTAAACCTCAATTATTAATAAAATTGTTTTACATTACTTACACTGTTTACCATATCTACATACTAATAACATGCAATTGTATTTATATATACAACAAAATAGAGGTTACAGTATGAATGGAAGGCTAATTTGCATATTGATATTAAAAAATTGATTTTAATAAATATATGCTTAGTATTATTGATTTCTAATAGTTTGGTTTTATCTTATTGAATATGAGCTAAAATCTCTTCAATAAATCTTAAAAGAAATCCATTAACAAGAAAAAATAACTGTACTATTATTCTTTACTTCCTATTTTAACTAAACAGTTTAATTAGGAAAAATTACCAATGAAAGACGGCAGTAACGGAAAATGATGGAAGAGTTAGTTTCAAAGTTGTTCTATTTTTCAATCATACCCCCTCTGTTCAAAATCTTTTTATCTACATTCTTATTCAGTTTCATTAGCCTTTCTAATTTAATATCATATTTTATTATAGAATTTAACTAAAATACTTGCACCCGGAGGGTGCATATATTTGCTAGTATTAATAATGGGCATTTGGTCTCAGTTTGTCTGTTACCGAAACTACGTCACTGCTCATGTCACATTACCCAAAATCGTCAATACATAGAAAAAATAACAATCACGTATTATCTGTACACTCAAAATTTGCGTGTGCCACCTTAGACGCTCCTTATTGCTTTTTTAATAAAGTATTAAGTTGAATTTTAAATGAATTCATTCCTGATATTATATATTAATATAGAGTTTGTTTTATTAATATATATTTAAAGTTATCTAACGTTTAGAGTTTTACGAGAAAATTATTTACAAACAAGAAATATTCCTTTTGTTTTTCAGTTTCAAGAGATTAACTTAAAAGTTTACAAATAAATACCTCCGATTTTAAGTAAAATTTATGTGTAAAATAATCAAATAATTAGTATTATCTGCGTTATTCGGACTATTGTCCCATCTTCATTGTTATTTGTACAACGTTTCGGCCGATATCCTCCGGCCCCTTCAGGTATTTCTTGTCGGACTAGGGAAACTCGGGAACTTTCTTGTCGTATTTCACGGAACTTTGAACCTAACCATTCCACGGGGTAGAGCTTGTGTTAATTAATTATTTTTCTAACTGCTTTCACTCAGAGAAATCAAAATAATTGTTTCATTAATAATTAATAGATACACGCAACATTTTATTTGTAGAAGACAGAACTAAGTTTCAAATTGTTTTATTTTATTTTGTTTTTACTCCTTTAATAAATTTTGATGATTTTTATTTACTTGTGATACAAATTTTCTAACATTGAATTTTTAATTCCCATACCCCTCAGACAATATCTAATAATTATTATTTTTTACAACGACTGGAGGCGTTTTTTTTTTTTTTTTTTTTGCTAGTAATCGTAAAAGAAATTCTCCCTTGTAGTAACATTAGGAAGGTGAGTCGGTATAGTTCCCTAAATTATATCTATGTGGTAATCTTAGCCGGAAGTTCCGGTGCTAATAAAAAAGATGTTTTTCTTGATTATGTCTATGTTAAAATTTAGATGGAAATCCAGGTGCTCGCTGGCAGCAAGGTGGTTCGGTGTTTTTTTCTCTAATTAAGACAACGTTAACATTTTTAGTGAGTGATCGCAGTGCACCCCCACGAACAGAGGTCGTTCGGTGTTTTTTTCTCCTTAATTATATATTAGTATTACCTTGAGAAGGGACACTAGGTACTCCTCACCAGCAAGGTGATTCGGTGTTTCAGACCTACTTATATCTAAGTAATATTTTTAGAATGAAGACCAAGTGTTAACTATCAGCAAGGTGATTCGGCATTGTTCTCTGTATTATGAGAATGTAATGGATTTCAGAAGAAAAAAAAGTGGTGCTCGCCACCAGCAAGGTGATTCGGTGTGTTCAGCTCGGATTGTTTCTATTGTTTGATTGTTTGATTGTTTGATTTGTTTTACGGCATATCAACCTCATTGGGTCATTTAATACCGATAAAGTTTTGAAATAAATCAATTCTTAATGGATAATACATTTTTTTTATAAGTACATTTTTCTATTTAACCCATAGATGGGACCCTAACAGGTACTACCACTCCGGGTCAGAGTGGACCTGGGAGCAATGGTGATGAAGGGGTGCTCCATATTCCCCAAACCTCCAGAAGTGGAACCTCACCATCAGATAGATGTAGACCCGCAGCCACCGCCTTCTAGCACCCATATGATAAAAAGGGGTTGGGGCTTGCCATAAGGGCAATAGGGTTGGGAAAATCATATAGGTGCTAGGGCTTGACGTGACCAGCCGATTGATCGCCCGTCTAGCCCAAGATAGGGCCAAAGTGGATTGTTTCTATATAATACTTTTTAGAAGTATCTATTGTGTCAATAGAATGATTTTTAGAAGTAAGTATTGATGTTCTACACAAGCGAGGTGATATATACGACACATTACATGATTTTAAACACACTAATAACATGGGTAGTTTTGAGGCAAATCTAACTCAGATTTTCATATTGTTTATAAATAACATTTACTTATGTATTAATGATTTTCACTATAAAGTAAATACTCATTGATAATGCTCTTGGGAAAGGTATGAATCCAATTATTCTCCTTCCAGCTATGAGTTAATAGTAGGGCAGACTGGTCTCTTTAACCTTGGTTAGGCAACCGGTCTAGGAGAAGGAAAACTCTGAATTCAAACTTGGTCACTATTTTAAGAAATTGACTTAACCTCCCTCTCCATGCGGTACCTTCCCTATTACTAAATGGGAGTAGGGTTAGCGTTAATGCCTGAGGCGTCCCCATAACAGATAATGCCAATAGAGCTAACCTATTTTAACACCACTAACCGTGCAAAGGAGGGGTGCAGCTTGGTTAACAAGTAATTAATTGATATATATATATATATATATATATATATATATTTGGTAATTCTAGATTGAAGATCTTTTGCTGGTGTAATGTTACGGGGTTTGTTTCTTTCACGGTATCAAATCGTATACTCGTACGGTCGTTTGTTTACAAGCACACCCAGATCTAGCAGTCAGTTTCATGCCGTGGGTCTTTTAGTCACGGTCAATTTGACTTTCTCCACGGGTGTCTTTCGGACAGGGGAAATCTCATTCATAAAAAGATTTCTTAGCGTTTACTACTAAACAGAAGACAAACGTTTCATTTCCTTCTTTTTTTTTTTTGTTTAAAGACTGGATTTATTCACTTCGCTTCTTAACTCTGAGAGAGAGAGAGAGAGAGAGAGAGAGAGAGAGAGAGAGAGAGAGAGAGAGAGAGAGAGAGAGTCCCTAAGAGGTGTATCTTAACTGGATTTAACTTCGGGATTAGTTCTTCGTAAATTTCTCGGTGACAAGCTTTCCTTAACAATAACAACAGGCCAGCGCTTTTCGTCCTCAGCGACAACAGTTTCCAATTCCGTACGGCCTCCTGGCTCTGATCTCCTCCCGGTCTCTCCCTGACTGGCCCCCATCTCAGACTAACTGACGGGTCTCTTTGTATAGTATGTCTAAATAATCTCCAGAAAGGTCTTCTTCTGGTATGTTCCAGCGCGTTCCCGAAAGAATAGAATATTCCATTCCTTCGAAAAGTTCCAACTCATTCTGGTCACACAGAGTTCACGGCCTCTAAGATCAAAAAGACTCTCTGCCGTCACTAATCCTGTTTTTCGTTAAACATAGACTTATCGTCTCCAAATCTCTCGTTAAAAGATTTTATCTTTCTAATTCTTTTTCGGTGATTCTACAAAGGCCATCCAAGTAAATATCAGAGGATTGGTAGTACACATTTTTAAAAGGTTTTTCTAAGTCTGGCACAAGGCCACAAATATAGGAGTTGGGACGGCCATTATGTAACACTGGTTATAGTATAGAACCTGTTATTTTTTACGAGACAATAGACACAATACCGTTTGATGTATATGATGTCATGATTAGAAGTTCGCTGCTTCTCAATCTCTTCTGTGAAAGGAGGGGGCGATGGATTATGAAAATAAAATGTGTGGGATTTCAAATGGATGTTTGTTATGTAGAAAAAGATACGTAGGAAAAATTGTATAGTTTGACAAATTTAAATTCTATTTAGTAAAAAAAATGATAAAATTTAATGACAGATAAGGATGCTTAAGAGAAATATTTATTCAACTGCAATAAACTTGTTTTTTTAAATCTTTTATAATACACACACACACACACACACACACACACACACACACACATACACACACACACACTCACACACACACACACACACATATATATATATATATATATATATATATATATAATATAATTGTAGGGTATCCAAAACTGGTTGTAAGGGATGATTCTACATGGGATCTTCAAAATCTCACTGTATAATTATATTGCATGTTTTTGTAGGTGCAAATACAAGGATTTTTATATAAATCCCTGGAGAGAGCTCAATGTATAATAATCTATAATTTAGATTAAATACAGAGCAATATATACCTTTTAAAGAAAGGAAAAACTCAATAAACCGTCATTCTGTAATAAATTTATTTCGACCAAAACTTAAAAAGCTTTTAGAAATTTAAAGAAATTTCTAAAACTCCTTAGGAGTTCAGTCTCATCAGACAGTCACAGATAAAACCTGTGATGAAGAAATTTCTTTACATTTATTTCTTAAATTAATGACAATATTAAAAATCACAATTTGTTTACATAATAAGCTATACGGAATTCTTTCAATAGTCAAAAACAAAAACTTGGGTCACGTAGGCCAACATTCCTAAAAACAATGGGATTTGATTAGAGATTCTCATCATAGAAAAATAGGGCACCCAGTAGGAATCGAACACTTCTACCGCTCAGTTATCCTAACTGACTATTATACTTAAAAAAGCTTTTAGAAATTTAAAGAAATTTCAGGGCTAAGATCTGAGTCAGAAGAGCATTAAGCGAAACTAATAGTAGGTTCGTCTGACTCA
>CM042176.1:14331225-14346225 GCA_023376005.1 Doryteuthis pealeii | reverse complement strand
TACAACGTGTGCGATTGCGTAGATGAACATGCAACGTAGTCTAATTCGGAAACTTATGCGTTATGCGTTCGAACCTGGCCATAACAGCGCGGAAGCAACTTGAAATGTAATAGTAGTCATAAGATACATCTTTTAAATGCATACAGGGTGGTTGTTAGTGACGCTTCATCGCCGATTACGGGTTCTGTGCATCATATTGGTTCCGATAGCAACCCCGACTTGAATACGGTATCTTCAAGTCGCCACCCTGAAAGCTACGTGCTACTAGTCTTGGCATTTTGCCACGATTAAAACTACAAAAACACGACCTCTTAAATCGAAAAAAAAAAACAGTCAATGTGAGCCAATTGAAAAAATATGTTTTCTTTTTTAATAAAACCAAATTTCTAACAGATAAATTCAAATTAATTCAAATATTTAAGGTTTTTCTTTCGGGGATAGGCTTAATAAAATGTTTGTTTTGTTTTACGACAGACAATAACCAAAACAGAATGTATTTTTTTCACCATATGATAAAATATAAATTATTAATTAATATTAATAAGATCATATTATAATCCTAATAATATTGATTAATAATTTTATTGCAAAATATCAAATTTAACTACAGAACACCTTTTTATTTATTTATTTATTTTTAACACTGTGTCATAGAATCTATAAAAATAGAAGCAGAGAAGGTAAGCATGATTGTGTTACATAATCTATGCGGTTGCATAAGATTATTGTCAATCCCCTGTAATTCTGAGGGGATGACCCTTTTCATACCATGACCGGGTTCTTCCATGGAAAATTACAGAAGCCCGCCAAAATACGTGAAGTCACGTGGGACCTTTTGAGTCCCCAGTTTGCAGTTGGACGTCAGGCAGTGAAGATGTACTGCCTGATTGTGACTCACTCTGCATACGCGCGCTATGTTAGTTAGCAGATGTCTGGTGGGATTTAACAATAAAATAAGATCAAAAGTAAATCGAAGTCTTGTGTTTATTATCTAAAAACTAACAATGACACAGGGCTTCCGACAGGAGAAATCCCTAACAGAAAACCAGACCTGAAATCACCCAGTTCAACTCGAGACGCTAGACCAGACCAAGTCAAGATGAAGAAAATACCAAAGACGATCAGAAGCATACCAAGACGGCCAGCAGAAGAATAGATGTCCAAGTAAGTGAAGAAGAAGAGATATATAACATTAAAATCGGGGGTGTCAGAACCGTTCTGTTTTGGTTATCGTCTGTCCTAAAACAAAATTTTTTATGATAGATGATTATCAAAAGAGAAATGTTTTTTTTATTCACCATATAATAGAATGAAAAAATTAAGGCAGAAGAACATTATACGATTATTTCTTGTTTGTAAATAATTTTCTCGTAAAGGTTTATACGTTAGATAACTTGAAATATATGTTAGAATAAAAAAAAATATATATTAATCAATAATACCGGGAATGTATTTATTAAAACTTGTTTTAACAAACAATGTGGACCGTTTATTGTGGACTTAATTTCTGAGTATATATACTACAGGGTTGTTCTTTATTCTATGTAATAATGGTTTTGACTATAGATCAAATACTGATATATGGGGAAACTGATATCTGGGGAAAAAATTACCCGTACTTTATGAAAACAATCATCAGTATCGTATGTAATGGCAAAAAAAAAAAAACGAAAAAAAAAACACCGATGGAATTTACTTAATTATAAATGTAAATTGTACTCAATACGCTATATATATATATATATATATATATATATATATATATATATATATATATATATATAATAGTGTACCTTACATTTAAGGTGCGACTATTACCATTGGTTTCCAAGCAGTATATTAGCCACCTTTCTTCATTTATATATGTGCGTATTCTTTTCTTTGTTTCCCGCGTTTTTGGGCTCACGTATTTCAGCACGCATTATTCCTATCCCACTTTGTCGCCTGCCACCCTGCTTATATATATATACATACATATATATATATATATATATATATATATATATATATATAATATATATATATAATTTTCTTAAGCAGGGTTTCACAGACTTGAATTCAGAGTTTTCTTTCACATAGACTGGTTGCCATATCAATTTTAAAGAGCTCACTCTAATTACTATTTACCCATAGCTAGAGGAACAATGGTTGGATTCATACCTGTCCCAAGGGTAGTAGCGTTATGAAAATTCAAACAACTTCGTCCAAGATTTCAACTCGGCGACCCGAGTTCATTTCTCTACAGTGATAACCATTACACAACACGCGCCTCTATCGGTTATGCATATAATTCGTGAAGTATTGCTCGACATTGGAAAAAGATACTATTCTCATGTTTTTAAAATAAATTTGCTAAGTGGGTGACTTTTGTGGTAATAATCTCTATGTTAATCGCAGAGAAAGTTATGCTCGCCCTAGGCACGGAAGTCTAACGGTAAAAAGAACAGCGGGAGTCTTTGTATTGAAAGAAAAAAGCTGTATGCATTGTTTAAATGTTTAATAATGTGTAACGAACTTGAAAATATTCAAGAGAAAATTGCTAAGGGAGATTTAAATGATGTTAATACCTTTATGGAAGCACGTTTATGATATAATTTCAATCAGTCTCCACATGATTACAATACCAATCAGTATATTCTTGCTGTTACGATTCTGGTCGTCATTTTAGGAGTTTAGTTCTTCTGTAGGTAAATCCAATGGGAGAAAAAAATGCGGGTCCTTCAAGCAGAGAGTCTGGTGTATTCCTTGAAATCTTTGGTAGAAAAAGAGTGCAGTTCCTTGTAGCTGAGAGTCTGTTGTATTCCAGAGATAATGTCTGATAAATATTAACAGTTATGAAAGCCAGGATCACGGAATTTCTTCAATGCAATATATATATATATATATATATATATATATATATATATAATATGTGTGTGTGTGTGTGTGTGTGTGTGTGTGTGTGTGTATGTGTGGTGTGTGGTGTGTGTGTGTTTGGGTAGCATTTTTTCATTTATACATGTTGAATTAAACAAAAGACACATTTTCTGTTTAACAATTTTATTTGTGATTTTTTTCAAGTTTTCTGTCCAACTTTTTAATATTTGGGTGGAATTCGTGGATTAGTCCACCAAAGTTCATGTCCCGAGTACTTTCGGCACTTCGAAGTGCCATCATCAGGGGTGATGTGTTCCAGTTTTTCAAATTATATTAATGGATTCAACATCCATTAATATAATTTGAAAAACTGGAAGGAGGAGAATTGATGGGAAAGGTGCTATAGGCATTTTAAAATGTGTGTACTGCATTGGAAATTAATTTTGTTTAAGGATGGTTTGTATTGTTTTATGTATAGAGCTTCTAGTATTTGGAGTTTTTGTTTATTTTTTTCTTTGTGCAGAATGTGTGTATTTTCCGTTAAGTTATTTCGGTAATTAGAGTGGGGGCATGAATGTAATTTTAGGTGTTGTGAAATGGAGCTATTATCGGTTAAATGGAGGGTTAGACGACGTGACAATGTATATATAATCTATAGCACCTTTCCCATCAATTCTCCTCCTTCCAGCGAAAGCGATTATATATTCACATTTTCATACACGCTCTCTCTCTCTCTCTCTCTCTCTCTTTCTATTTCACACACACACACACACACACACACACACACACACAACGTAAGAGAACGTTTTGTGTCAGTTTCAGAACCGTTTGTCTCTGCGTTTCATAATTTCAAACAATCTATGAACGCTAGTTTTTCACTCACCATTTTTAGGTGGATTGATCAACAAAAGACTCTCACAATCTACTTATTTTCTGTGATAAATTTATTTTCCTTAAAACAAAAGACCTGAAGAAGATCTACTAAACAGATGGAAACACTGCAGCGTTGGCTGAATAAACATCACTCATTTTATGAACCTGTGTTTTTTCAATTTTCACTATATATATATATATATATATATATATATATATATATATATAGAGAGAGAGAGAGAGAGAGAGAGAGAGAGAGACAGCGAAGAGAGAGAGAGAGAGAGAGAATTTATAATTTATAAAAACGCGTATCTTATTTTAGAAATAAAATAAAATTTATCTTTAAAAAATATAAGCATTTTTAACATTGAAATAGCTCAAAAGAGTTTGCAGTAAAAGTGTATATATATATAAAAAAAGTTCAGGAAAATATTCCGGATACAAAAGAAAGTTAAAAATGTTAAAAATGCTTATAATTTAAAAAAATGAAATTTATTTTATTTTAAAATAAAATACGCATTTTTTAAAATTATTAAAATTCCGGTACTGATCGAGAGCGTTCCGTGCCTCGTGATTAATGATATATTTATTTCGTCTTTCCGTTTACAATGTTGCTTTGGTAAAGACTTCATTTGGTCGAAACAGATTTCTGTCAGCAAAACTTTAAACAACTTGTTGTTTCTACAAAACTTTCTACATATATATATATATATATATATATATATATATATATATAATATATATATATATATATATTTGATGCTTTAAATTGCGATCGTTACTCCTACGCGCTTCTCGTTTTTATCTGTAACTTTACTCGTTCTTTTTCTATTTTTCGTGTGGAAATGATAACAGTATCTCGTTTCTTGGTAGACAAGATCGCCTAATTAAAATGTCACGCGCGCCTTTCACAATTTTCCCGCCTAAAAAAAGCAACAACAAAAAAACAAACAAAAAAGAGAATCCGGAAAGCATAATACTGATTGAATTTCAGCTATTCAACGATGTCTGCTTATTGAGAAATACAAGCTCACGTTACTCATCTCGCGAGAGCTGAGTTCACCCTTTCGCTGCCGTCTCCAAATTCAATCGAATTTTGAAATTTACACTAGCAAAGCTACCCGGCGTTGCCCGTGATTTAAAAAAAAAAGTTTTACAAAAATAAATCGTTTATCTAAATTCATATCTTACTAAAATGGGGATTATGCATATGTCTGCCTGTAACCGAAACCAACGTCACGTTTCCCTTAGTTATTTATGGTATATTCCTAATGGTTATTAAGTGATGGTGATTAAACCTTAATTAGCATCTTATTTATTATCAATGTCATGTCAATACAAAGTATTTTACTATACAAATGCATTGCAAATGATTTTAATATAGAAATGGATTACTAATGATTTTACTATAGAAATGCATTTCAAATGATTTTATTATAGAAATGCATCAAACGGATTTAAGTATGAATTTATTATCACTGTCATTTCATTAAAAAAGGATTTGACTATACAAATGGATTACTAATGATTTTACTATAGAAATGCATTTCAAATGATTTTATTATAGAAATGCATTAAAAGGATTTAAGTATAAATTTATTATCAATGTCATGTCATTAAAAAGGATGTCACTACACAAATGCATTATAAATGAATTTGATATAGAAAGGCATTACGAATGATTTTACTCTAGAATGCATTTGAAATGATTTTTTGATTGAAATACATTGCAAATGATTTTATTATAGAAATGCTTTGCAAATGATTTCACCCTACAAATGCATTACAAATGATTTTACTATAGAAATGCATTACAAATGATTTTACTATAGAAATGCATTACAGGTCATTTTACTATACACATGCATAGGAAATGATTTTACCGTACAAATGCATTACAAAGATTTTAATATAGTAATGTATTACAAATGATTTTACTATAGAAATTCACTGCAAATGATTTTACTATAGAAATGCATTAAAAATGATTTCACTACACAAATGCATTACAAATAAGTTTACGATAGAAAGGCATTGCGAATAATTTTACTATAGAGTGCATTTGAAATGATTTTTCGATTGAAATGCATTGCATATGATTTTATTATAGAAATGCTTTGCAAATGATTTCACCCTACAAATGTAGTATAAATGATTTTACCACACAAATGCAGTATAAATGATTTTACTATAGAAATGCTTTGCAAATGATTTTACTATACAAATCCATAGGAAATGATTTTACCATGCAAATGCATTACAAAGGATTTTAATATAGAAATGCATTACAAATAGTTTCGCTACACAAATGCATTACAAATGATTTTAGAATAGAAATGCATTACAGATGATTTTACTATAGAAATGCATTACAAATGATCTTACAATAGAAATGCGTTAGAAATTATTTTTCTATTGAAATGCATATTTTTTATTATAGATAGGCATTGCAAAGGATTTTTCTATACAAATGCATTACATTGATTTTACTACAGAAATATATTGCAAATGATTTTACTATACAAATGCACTACAAATTACTTTACTATAGAAATGCATGGCAAAGGATCATGTATAGAAATTGTTTGCAAATACTTTCAAATGCATTGTAAATGATTTTACTATAGAAATAGATTGCACATGATTTTAATATTCAAATCTATTGTTAATAATTTTACAATAGAAATGCATTGGAAATGTTTATTTTATAGGAATGTATTACAAATGATTTTACTATAGAAATGCATTACAATTGGTTTTATTGCATAGATTACAAATAGTTTTTACTACTGAAATGCATTGCAAATGATTTAATTCCATGATGCATAGCAAATGATTTTACTATAGAAATGCATTACAATTGGTTTTATTGCATAGATTACAAATAGTTTTTTACTACTGAAATGCATTGCAAATGATTTAATTCATGATGCATAGCAAATGATTTTACTATAGAAATGCATTACAATTGGTTTTATTGCATAGATTACAAATAGTTTTTACTACTGAAATGCATTGCAAATGATTTAATTCCATGATGCATAGCAAATGATTTTACTATAGAAATATTTTCTCCTGTTTTTTGGGCTCAAGCGACCTACAGATAAACAAGAACTTCACACACACAAAACAAAAACGAAAAAAAAACGTAAAACATATAATTATGTAAAAAATATAATCATGTCAAGTATGAGGAAATAATGGATCCAGTTTAAACCTGGCCATATTTTTCTTCTTTTTTTTCTTCCTCTTGTGTTATTGAGAAAATGTCACCGAGTGAGTAAATGCGGAATTCTCAAGTGTTGAGAATCATGAACCATTTTTGAATAGATTGAAGAGGAGAAAGAGAAAACTATTCCATGCGTCGTTGTTTTTAGCCATTTTTGCTCCTTCAATCTGACTTTCTTTCACGTTTATTAATATCTTGAGGCGATTCGTGATTCTGTTGAATATAGAACAATAAAGACCAAGAGTGCAAAACTATCTCTCTTCGGTTACCGAGGAAACCAAAATGGCTGCCAATTCTTCTTCTTCTTCTTCTTCTTCTTCTTCTTCTTCTTCTTCTTCTTCTTCTTCTTAGTGTTTCACAACAGTGTTAGCTGGTGGTATCTCACTGGTGTCTGAGTGACAACAAGTCTTCTCAGGTCTCCAGGACTCTTCTGAGTATTCTGGCAGATTGCAGCAGTGCAGTAGTCTGGATGATCTCATTTCTACCTCTGATTTACAGATTTTCCAGTTTTTTTCTAAGCTTTTTGGAACCGTTCCAAGTGCACCAACTACAATTGGTATCACTTTGACTTTCATATTCCATAGCTTTTTTTTCTTCTTCTTCTTCTTCTTCTTCTTCTTCTTCTTCTCTTCTTATTATTATTATTATTATTATATTTCCTTTGATTTTCTTCTTTCTTCTTCTTCTTCTTCTTCTTCTTCTTCTTTCTTCTTCTTCTTCTTCTTCTTCTTTCTTCTTCTCTATTCTTTTCTTCTCCTTCGCCTTCTTGTTCTTGGTCTGTTGTTGTTTCTCTTGTTCTTCTTCTTTACCATCCATCCATCTTCTTCTTCTTCTTCTTCTTCTTCTTCTTCTTCTTCTTCTTATTATTATTATTATTATTATTATTCCCTTTAATTTTGTTGTTGTTGTTCTGCTTCTTCTTCTTCGTCTTCTTCACTATTTCTTTACTTCTTCTTTTTCTTCCTACAAACCTCCTCCTCCTCCTCCCCCTGGTTGTTGTTGTTGTTGTTGTTGTTCTGCTTCTTCTTCTATTTCTTTTCTTCTTTCTCTCTCTTGCTATTCTCTTCTTCTCTTCCTTCTCTTCTTCTTCTTCTTCTTCTTCTTCTTCTTCTTCTTCTTCTTCTTCTTCTTCTTCTCATCATCATCATCATTATTATCATTATTATTATTATTATCATTATTATTATTATTATTATTTCCTTTGATTTTCTTCTTCTTTTTCTTCTTCTTTTTCTGCCTAACAACTTCCTTCCTCCTCCTTTTTGTTTTTGGTCTTGTTGTTGTTTTTGTTCTTGTTCTTCTTGTTCTTTTTTCTCATCATCATTCATCATTATTATCATATTATTATTATTTCCTTTGATTTCTTCTTTCCTTCTTCTTCTTCTTCTTCTTCTTCTTCTTCTTTCTTATTCTTTCGCTATTTCTTTTCTTGTTCTTCTTCTTCTTCCTGCCAACCTTCTTATTATCATCAGCATTATTATTATTATTATTATTATTATTATTATTATTATTATTATTATTATTATTATTATTATTATTATTATTATTTCCTTTGATTTTCTGTTTGATGGAATCCTTTCCGATGCCTTTTGTCTCAGACCAGAGGAAAATGAATTTTTCTTTAAACTTGTTCAACACAATTAAGATTAAAAGGTTTTCTAAGTGTGCCAACAGTCATCATTGACACCATATTTTGTATTTAGAACGAAGAAGAATTATTTGACATTTTCACACACACACACACACACACACACACCAAGGGTATTAGCGCTATGTGAAATGCAAACAGCCTCGTCCAGGATTTGAACTCGTCTCGTCGTGCCCATTTCTTACGACGGTAACCATTACTCATTGTCTCATATCTGTTTCCACACATCCTACATTTGCTGTTTTGTTGGGTTTTATCTCATTATTATTATTATTATTATTATTATTATTATTATTATTATTATTATTATTTTATATTTTTATTATTATTATTATTATTATTATTATTATTATTATTTTCACTCCTTTTGAGTTTTCCCCTCAGCGTTAGCTGATGGTATTTCACTGGAGTCTGCGTGACAACAAGTCTCCTCATGTCTCCAGTACTCTTCTGAGTATTCTAGCCGATTGCAGCAGTGCAGTAGTCTGGATGGTCTCAATTCTTCCTCTGATTTCCAGATCATCCAGTCTTTTTTCCAAGTTTATTGGGACCGTTCCAAGTGCACCAACTACAATTGGTATCACTTTCACTCTCATATTCTACAGCTTTTTTCAGTTCCCTGGCAAAGTCCAGGTTTTTATTCATTTTTTCATTTCCTTTCATCTTTACCCTGTGATCTGCTGGACATTCAAAATCTACCAGTTGAGAAGTTCTTTCTTTTTTGTTAATCAACACTAGGTCTGGTCTTCTTGCGGGGATAAGGTGATCCGTTTTTAATCTCAAAGTCCCAGAGAATCTTTTTATTATTATTATTTTTGAGTTTTCACATCAGCATTAGTCTTTCACTGGAGTCTGAGTGACAGCAAGTCTCCTCAGGTCTCCAGGACTCTTCTAAGTATTCTGGCAGATTGCAGCAGTGCAGTGTTCTGAATGGTTTCAATCCTTCCTCTGATATCCAAACTTCCCAAACCCTTTTCTAATCCTTTTGGGACTGTTCCAAGTGTACCAACTACAATTGGTATCACTTTCACTTTCATGTTCCATAATTTTTTCAGTTCTTTGGCAAGGTCCAAGTATTTATCCATCTTTTCATTTTCCTTTAGCTTCACCCTGTGATCTGCCGGCACAGCAAAATCCACCAGATGACAAGTTCTTTCTTTTTTGTTTATCAACACTAGGTCTGGTCTTCTTGCTGGGATAAGGTGATCCGTTTTTATTTCAAAGTCCCAGAGATTATTATTATTATTATTATTATTTTTATTATTATTATTATTATTATTATTATTTCCTTTATTTTTGATTTGATACCAACCTTTCCAATTCTATTGTCCTGTGACCTGAACTTGTTAACATTTTTTTCTTTTCTACAGAGTGTCACACAAAATCTTGGGTACATGTAAATTTCATCTATTGTATTTATTATGTTATTTCCCGAGAAGGCAATATGGTAATTTAGTCATAAATAAAAATCCTAACATAAACAATTAAATATATAGAAATAGTAATTTTACTTTTTTATCTTTTGTTTAAATTAAATAAAAATACTTTACTTTTCTTAAATTTATTATATTATTTCTCCCCAGATCGAATGATTCGAAGAAGGGTCTATGTGAAATGGTCCCCTCGTTCACCAGACTTTTCTCTCCCTTGACTTCTTTTTCTGGGGTATGTTGAAAGAGAAAGTTTACTCAATAAAGATTACTGATTTAAACCCCATGAGAGAAACGCATCACAATAAGTGTGCTGAAATTGATGGCAATGTAGACTTATTTAATCAGTTCACCTGAATTTTGAAGGCGCATCAGTTATGCATTAAAAATGATGGAAAAATTCCTATTGAAATATATTTATTTATTAAATTTATAATAAAATAAAATTGTTTGTTTTAAAAGTATGTGTTAATCCCCAAGTACCCAGACTTTGTGGACACCCTGTATGTCTATCTCAGTACTATCTATGATCCATTGTCACATCATCTATCTATCTATCTATCATTGTCACTCATTACTATCGTATTCTATCTACTTCTATCTATCATATCTATGCTATCTCTATCGCAGTTCTGTCATTATCTATCTAACTATCTATCTCTATCATATCTCTCTAGCTTTTCATTATCAATCTACGTAAAGTCGTCTGGGGTGGCCTAAAGTCAGTACCAGCCAGACAGCGAGGGAGTCTTTCCCCTTTTCACAAGCGCATAACCAAGGAGATTGTTTCTGGGTCGAGGTGGAGCGCCACACCACCATCAGTCACCTTACTTGACCCAGACTTGTGGACACCCGTTATACTAGATAAAGACGGAGTTCCTGAGATTTTAAAAGCCGGAGGGCAATCCCGCCTGCAGAAGTAAAAATCCAAAGGAGTATTTTTCAAGGAGACTCGATTATCACTACTACTATTTATATTATGCAATGATGCCACTCAATCATATCTTGAAAAAAAATGTACAGGTGGGTACAAATCACTAACTCACAATAAAAGCTAAACCACCTTACGTACATGGATGACATAAAAAAATTGCAAATATGAAAAAGAATTAGAAAACCTAGTACAGATAAAGACGGAGTTCCTGAGATTTTCTTCTTCCGCAACCCTCAACACTCAGACTGCAACTACAATTATAGTTTAGATGTCTAGATATTACATCCTTGCAACTTCTATTTCCATATCTGTAATATATCTTGAAGGTTTATCAGATTCTTCCGCTGAGATATTTTATCAGACCGGATGATCACTATCATATAAGATAACATTTACATAACTTTGAAATATCTTATTATTATATCGGGATCTTTTGGTGAGGATACGTGATTGGTGTATAATGGTGAAACCCGGAGCCAAGTAATTTTTCTTTGCTTCCTTTTTTTTGTCCGTGTATATTTAAACATTGTTACTTATATATATATTAATTTGAAAGCATTACAATGCAAGTAAAAAATAAAAACAAAAAAGATGTTATTTTTGTCTTATCGATTTCAAAGTAAAACTTTATCTTCAGAGACGATTTTCCGAAATGGACGCTTTGGTTTTTTTTTTTGGTCGTTATTTTTTTTAATGTTATAAACACGCGTCTCGTGGTGTTCTTTTTTTTAAACGCCACGCGAAGTCATTTAGCCGTTCATTCAATTTCAATTTTATTATTTTCATCTACTTATATATTTTATGTAATATTCATTTGATATAGTTATAATGATGTACATACTGTGTCATCTAATACTATGAGAACGTGTTATTTCTTACATTAACTTATCGACTCAGTGCTTGCCTCTAACTCTCCCACCACATCATGCCGACGCTTCACATAGATCCAAAAATCCCTACGCGACATCTGAGACACCCGCCGACACACTCAACCGATAGTCTGTTGCTATACGATATGGACCTAATTTTGCGCTATTAATTAACGTTTCTTATAATTCTGAGATTACCAATGTTTCGTATTACTGTCTCTATCTTAACGGAACAATTGTTACTTATGTTAGAGCATTTTTTGTGCTTACAGTAATCTAAGTTTTTTTCGTTTTCTTTTGTGTTGTAGAAAGATTCATACACACATTGGATCCTTGGAATATTAATGTATTGGTGCCATTATGTTAATACAATAGGAAAGGCATTTAACTCCTTTAATAAATTTTTTACTCCTTTAATAAATTTGACGAATTTACATACTTATGATACACACTCTATGACATTGAATTTTCAGCTCCCATCCCCTCAGGCAATATGTTTCAAAAATCTATTTTTACATCGCTCGGAGGGTGTTTTTATTTTGTACTAGTACAGAATAATTATATTTGGACAGAAAGAATTGCAAGAAAGAAACAAAGAAAATTCTATTTGACAAGTTGAAAAAATATGTTTGTTTGTTTATTGATTTTAACGACATATCAACCTGGGGTTATGTCATGCCTAACGGTTTGGAAGTTATACATATCGTGTATTTATATTTATACTTTTTAGTAATTGGTTTTAAAAATGTGTTAGCATTATTGGGGATTATGTTGTACGGTATTCTATGGTATAATTTTATTTCCCTAAAAAAAGAGAGAATATGGAAATTCAATCTCTCTAGTAAGATAAAGCGAAAATTAATCGAGCTGTAGCCATGTCAGTGCTAACGTATGGCTGCCCAATGTGGATTCTAAGGAAGTGCTTAGAGAAAAAAAGCTTGATGGAAACTACACAAGAATGCCGCATGCTGTCTTGAACAAATCTTGGAATTGATGACAAGATGACTCATTTTGCCGGGTTAATTCTGAGACATCTGTTTTTTCGATTGAGAAGAACTGGTGGTCGTTTAAAGTCGTTGTCGGCTGCGGAGCGACGATCAATCTTTCGAAGCAGAGTGGAATCTGAGCGAATGTTGATTATTTTCGACTGTTAAATAGCTAACAAATAGGATCGGATGATAATCAATTTTTTGGCGCTAACGCGCGGACGTAATTGAAGAAAACCATAATCTGTCCAATCAAACTTTGACTATTGTATAAACTTTTGTTTTAATCTCTTTTCCTTACCACCCTGTCGGCTGGGGCGCTAGAATGCACCGACTGCACCTCTGCAGAGGGGTAAGACTCCCCCAATGGGGCCACCTGTTGACCGTGGGTGGCGACCCGTGATGCTTAAGGATAGAGCCTGGGTGGATTAGCAGTTCATGACATGCAATACACCACTTTGGCCCTATCTTAGGCTAGACGGGCGGTCGGAGAGGCCCCCTCCGATCAATCGGCTAGTCACGTCAAGCCCTAGCACCTATATGATTTTCCCAACCCTATTGCCCTTATGGCAAGCCCCAACCCCTTTTTATCATATGGGTGCTAGAAGGCGGTGACTGAGGGCCTACATGTCCTGGGAATGACGTTAAACTCTATCTGATGGTGAGGTTCCAGTTTTGAAGGTTTGGGGAATGTGGAGCACCCCTTCATCACCATTGCTCCCTGGTCCACTATGACCCGGAGTGGTAGTACCTGTTAGGGTCCCATCTATGGGTTAAATAGAAAAACATGAGTTTATAAACGAAATTGTATTATGCATTAAGAATGAATTTATTTCACAACTTTGTCGGCATTAAATGACCCACCGAGGTTGATATGCCGTAAAACAAAACAAAACAAACAAACTCTTTTCCTTAAGTTTGGGAAATGAAATGTGTTTGTGTGTTTATTCTTTTTTGGATATAAAGTATAGGATTTTATCCTATAACTGTTTTCAGTTATGTGATTGACCGTTTCGTATTTTTCGCCACACATTCTGCACTTGTTGTTCTGTTGTGTTTTATCGATTTTTGCTTTTTATTATCCTTATTATTATTAATATCATTTCTTTCAACTATCCAGGTTATCAGTGAATATGTTACGAGAGATGAATATATTATGAGACATTGATGCTCTTTCATGTTCGTTAAGTTGCATAATTTTTTATTGAACCGGTTTTTATAAGAGTAATCGTTTATTCATACATGATTATCAAACCAATACACAGACACACACAGACACACACACACATGCACACACACACACACACACACATATATATATATATACATATACATATGTTTGAGTTATGGAAGCGTGTGGTCTAATGGTTAGAGTCGTAGGAAATAGAGTCGTCGATCCGAGTTCAGTTCCTCGTCGAAGCCCTTTGAATTTCACAAGGCGCTAATACCCCTGGGAAAGGTGTGAGTCCAATTCTCCCTCCAGCTATGGGTAAATAACAGAGCAGACTGGGCTCTTTAACCATGGCTAGGTAATCAGTCTAAGAGAAGGAAAACTCTGAATTCAAACCTGTTAAACTCCGCTTAAGAAATTGACCTTATGTCACATCCTGCTCGTGCGGAGGGGTTGGTATATATATATATATATATATATATATATATATATATATATATATATATGATAAATATATAAAGGTTTTACATATCTATTTATTAGGTGACAAAGGAACATTCACAACCATATTGGTTTCATACGATGCAATCATCAGGTGAAGATGTTTCAAATGTAAAGAAAATCGAAAAAATTCCCCAAAATTCAAAAAATTCAATAGACAAGGGATGCGTATACACATCACTTTATCCAATCATACGCATCCCTTGTCTATTGAATTTTTTGAATTTGGGGAATTTTTTCGATTTCTTTACATTTGAAACATCTTCACCTGATGATTGCATCGCATGAAACCAAATGGTTGTGAATGTTCTTTGTCACCTAATAAATAGATATGTAAACACCTTTATATATTTATCTTATTTATATTATCAGCTCTATTTTATATTTGAGCACTCTACCAATAATACTGCCTTTGGTACACCATTCCAGCAAAGCTGAAACAGTGACCATCTCACAATATAGTATATATATATATATATATATATATATATATATATATATAT
>CM042176.1:14303725-14328725 GCA_023376005.1 Doryteuthis pealeii | reverse complement strand
CTTGGGGGCAAACGTTATAATAGAGATTAGGTTTTTGTTTTTTTGGCGGGTCTTTGAGTGAACTTCTAGAAAATGAAAACGTCAATTCACCTTTCTAGGCAAGAGTGATTTTCCCCTGCAGAAAATGAGATTCCCTAAAGGAATTCTGGGAGAAAAAATATATGATAAAACCTTTTTATTAAATATGAACATGGCTTGAGGCACTTCCTTGATTTATTCTGAGAATTTCCAGGTTGTCATCACGCAAACACTGAAGAGCTGCCATTCAATAAGCGTATCTTAAGGCCAGAAGTATAAAGCACTCAGTGAGAATCGAACTCACTATTAAAGATCTGCTAGACTTTCTTGCTCACCATTACCTCATGTTGTCCCGAGTAAGACGTTAAACTGCATCTAATACAGAAGTTCCAATTTTGGAGCTCTGGGGAGTGTGGAATACCCTTTCATCACCCTTTTCATCACCATTACTCCCATGTCCACTCTGCCTCAGAGTGGTAGTGCCTGTAAAGGTCCCATCTATGGGTTAAACAGAAAAAAATGAAGTTTAAAAATATGTTTTTTAAATGAGTTTAAAAAAATGCTGGATACCCATCAAGAATGGAATAAAACAAAACGTCTTCGGCATAAAATAACACAACAGGGGTTGACATGCCCTAAAAGCAACAATGGTTGACATGCTGTAAAATCCAACCAACCAACCAAGCATTACCCCATGCAATGCTCTGTCTCTGCCTGTCTGTCTGTCTGTCTGTCTCTCTCAAACGAAGGAAAAATATTTCCACAAGAAGCAGACATTATCCCACATAAACTATTTCAGATGCAGACTACGTAGATGATCCAGCGCTGCTCACATATACACCTCGCAGAATCTCTGTTGTTATATATATATATATATATATATATATATATATATATATATAGTCTCCAAAAATGTAGGATATATCAGTTTATGTCAGCCTGGCCGTGGAGGTTCGAATCACACAAAAAGCAGCTTCCAGTCTATAACTCTGCTGATGAGGCATAATAGTCCGAAATGTACATACAGAGAATGAATTTTTCTCGATTTGTTTACGCTTTACATTTGAACAGATATATTCATTAATTATCAACTAATTAATTTCAAATTAGGTATGACTTCAATTAAGCACATATTCTCCAAAAAAATTGTCGGCTTAGCCATATCAAAAACAAACTATGTGCTTAATTAAAGTCATACCTAATTTGTTAATTAATTAATTATAATTAAATGAATTAGGCGTGCATATCGGTTTAAATGTAAACAAATCGAGAAAAAGTCGATCTCTGTATGTACATTTCAGCCTATTAGGCCTCATCAGCAGAGCTATAGACAGGGCAGTGCTTTCTGTGTGATTCTAACCCTACCTGTCAGGTTGACAGGCGGACACTCTAACCTTTACACTAGCTGGGTTCCCCAAAATTCCTCGCTTATTACTGATGTGTATATCGCAGTTTTTGGGTGACTTATGGCACGACAGTATGAAGTGGACAAACAATGTGTTCATATATATTATATATATTATATATATATATATATATGTGTGTGTGTGTGTGTGTGTGTGTGTGTGTGTATTTAGGCAGCATTTTTTCTTGTAGGCATATATTATTAAATAATGCAGCCATTTTCTGTCTGCAAGTCTTGTCCTTTGTTTTTTCGTATTGTCGGATTATTTTTGTAATATCTGACGAGAATTGGCTGATGTATTCGCCATATGTCATAGACCGAGTACTTTCTGCCCTATCGTGGGCCATCTTCAAGGTATTTTGAAACCGTACAACAATGTGCTATTCCATTTACCATTTATATAATATATATATATATATATATGTGTGTGTGTGTGTGTGTGTATGTGTGTGTGTGTGTGTGGTGTGTGTGTGTGTGTATTTATATTAAGGCTAGCTTAGTTGTGGCAAAAGGGCAGAAAGATACGATAATCTGACGTGCACTCACAAGAAATGCTAGGCTTCCCGAACTTAGATGGTAGCCATTATACCACCTTAGAACTTCTCCGTTTCTCCCTGAGCACACACACACACACACACACACACAAACACGCATATATATATATATATATATATATATAATATATATATATATATATATATATATATATGAGGTTCTCGCTTCCTTTCGTTGTGACATTTTAACAAATGCATTAGATAAATCTCACCGTTCCTCCCTGGCGACGTGGTTAGATAAAAACTTTTATGTCGTAAGCAGTCATTAATTCTCATCATGACAATAATAGTAAGGCCGTTGATTTATCCTTTTTACGAAA
The DNA here is from genome assembly GCA_023376005.1 of Doryteuthis pealeii. Taxonomy (NCBI): domain Eukaryota; kingdom Metazoa; phylum Mollusca; class Cephalopoda; order Myopsida; family Loliginidae; genus Doryteuthis; species Doryteuthis pealeii. Next base: position 14,326,428 of record CM042176.1, on the reverse strand, counting down.
CAAAAAGACAAAAGGAAAATATCTTTTAAAAGTGAAAGCAGGCCATAATGGGTTAAAAAGCCAACATTGGATGATGGTGAATGCTTTTAAATACCAAACGACATTCATCATCATCATCATCATCATCATCATCATCTAGTGCAGAAAATACGTATTCTCTCCTCTCTCTGCCTCTGTCTGTCTGTCTCTCTCACTCACTCACACACTCACACACGCACACACACACACGCGCGCACACACACATCTTCCGTTTCTATTGGCTCTCACCTCTGAAATGTCCTCAGCACGGCACTTAGTGTCCTCACATTGCTGTTGGAGGAAAACTGAAAATATCTTTTAAAAAGCGAAAGCACGCCCGAAGCTGAATAAACAGCTAATATTGTATGATATTATATATATATATATATATATATATATATATATATATAAGTTCCAAAGATTCACTCTAAATTGTCAAGTTGGATACATGGCGCAACGGATATAAGGGTTGAGTTAAGACAGTTCTAAGTGACAATCATCTCTTGATCACAAGTTGCTGAAACGTTCTGTAGATAACAATACAGACGAGGACAATAGTCCGGCTAATCCCCATCATACAATTTATCAAGCCTTATCTGAAAAATTCAGAAAAATTCAAATGATACAAATTAAGAGAGTTAAATAAAGATTATTATACTTTTACATATTGAACTATTTGCAATAGCTCTTAAATAAACATATTAAATGTTGTAACAATTGAATTATCATACTGTGGTATATGTACAAGTCTTGTTAATATAAGTCGACGGGGCGGCCTAAAGTCGGTATCAGCCAGTCAGCGAGAGAGTCTATCCCCTTTTCAATAGCGCTAGACCAAGGAGATTGTTTTAGCGTCTGTGGTGGAGCGCCACACCTACCATCAGCTCCTTACTTTACCGCACAGATCCCTGTGCTACTCATACGCTGAGTTGGCTAGGGCCGGTATCGAACTAGGAACCTTGTGGTTTCTAGCCGGACGCTCTACCGACTGAGCTAACCCGGCCCCTATGTTAATATACAATAGCTTTAATAGAAAGAAAAAAGAAAAAAAAAGAAAGAAAGAAATGTATGACATTTTTACATTCATGTTTTGAACAGAGGCTGCCAAATATTTTGTGAAAATAATGTGCGTCTAGTTCTGTTCTCTACCAATGATAACAATATCTAAGTTTAAGTCTGTCTATCAGTCTGGCTGTCAGTCTCGCTCTCTCCCTCCCTCTCTCTCTCTCTCTCTCTCTCTCTCTCTCTATCACTCTATCTCTCTGTCAGACACACTCTCTCTCCCTCTTTATCTCCCCCACTCTGTTTGTCTGTCTGATTATATATTGGAAATTCCATGTCAAATCATCCAGGCCATGTCACCCACCCTCTTCATTTTTTCTGAAATTTTGTCAAAGTGTGGGATATGATAAAGTTAGCCAATTCCCAAAATTTCAGCTTCCAATTCCAAATATTAGCGGAGTCATGTCGATTTTTAGCTGTCCAAATTTGAGGGGTGGGGGTGTCGCAAAAAATGGCGACTCTTGTAACCTATTTTTGTAAAAACAAATCACAGGATGCGACACAAGGTCAATTTCTTAAGCGGAGTTTAACAGGTTTGAATTCATAGTTTTTCTTCTCCTAGACTGGTTACCTAGCCATGTTAAAAAAACCAGTTTGCCCTGCTATTTACCCATAGTTGGAAGGAGAACTGGATTCATACAGTTTATATATATATATATATATATATATATATATATATATATAACAAATGGATACCTTGGTACAGATGTAATTTTTATATAATATAATTATTTTATTTATAAACTATATTCACATACACTCCCCATAAGTAAAAAATATATACGCAAATCTTTATATGTACGCTTGCTTTCTCAATTTGGATTGAATCCTATCAAGGAAACAGTTGATATCATCCACCTATATAAATATGTATAATTATATATATATATATTTATATATATATATATATATATATATATATATGTGTATGGTGTGTGTGTATGTGTTTGTGTGTGTGTGGTGTGTGTGTGTGCTTGCGTTGTGTTGTGTGTGGCGTGCGTGCTTGTGTTTGTGTTTGTCATTGTGTTTGTGTGTATGAGAGTCTGTCTGTCTCTCTCTCTCCATCTACGCTCTGTCTCTCTGTCTCTTTAATATATTATATATATATATATATATATATAATATATATATATATATTTACCAACCCTCCGCACGAGCAGGATGTAACACAAGATCAATTTCTTAAGCGGAGTTCAACAGGTTTGAATTCAGAGTTTTCCTTCTCCTAGACCGGTTGCCTAACCAAGGTTAAAGAGTCCAGTCTGCCCTACTATTTATCCATAGCTGGAGGGAGATTAGGATTCATACCTTTCCCAAGGGTATTAGCGCTAAGTGAAATGCAATTAGCACGTCCAGGATTTGAACTCGGGGTGACGAGTCCATTTCCCATTACTTTAACCAGCACACCACGCGCTTACTATATATATATATAATATATATATATAATATATATATATATATATATATATATATATATATATATATGTGTGTGTGTGGTGTGTGTGGTGTGTGTGTGTGTGTGTGTGTGTTGTTGTGTTGTATAAAATATTAAATGCATTGTTAATATTTTACAATAAAAATGCATTAGAAATTTTACTAGGAAAATGTATTGGAAAGGATTAGAAATGGATTTTATCATGAAAATGTTTGAACTTGATGACACACCCTCTTTCTCTACTGATATTTTCACTTGTCGTAATAATATATATAATATATATATATATATATATATATATATAATATAACGACAAATTACCATTATTTGCATTCAATGACACGTTAAAAGGTAGGAAAATTTGTATGCCATCTTGGTGCGATAAAACAATGGGGAATGCCAGGACATTTTTCCGGTAACCGTCTTGAAGTCTGTCACGTGATATTCTGCATATTCCGGTTTTCTCTAAGTGACAACTTTTACTTTTTTTTTCTTTTACATTTAGCTGCGTTATCTCTCTGTTAGTGTAAAAATTGTACGCCCTCTTTTTGAAAATCACCACTGAAACATGTAATATATTACTTTAGATCAGGGTTTCTCAAAGTGGTCTACATAAACCTCCTGAGGTCTATACAACAATTCAGGGTCTGTACGTATTCGGGGATCTACAAGGGGTCTATGGAAACTACTAATCCTTCTTTGTAATATTAAGCTACCTTAACTTAAATATAAATGAGCCTGGTCGTCGACGGGTGAAGACGGGTTGAGGCCTGGTCTTCCCCGTACGCTGATCATGGATAAAGTTAAAAATAAAAAAAATTACTTGATCAAGTAACAAAATGGATGTCTTGTCTTTTGTAATTCATTTTCATTTGACCAAATCAGCCCTTAGTCAGAAGAAGCCCTTGGAAGAACTCAACTCCTTTAGTTAGAAGTCAACCCAACTAGATAACAAGATGGCAGCCAGTGAACATGGTAGAAGCCTCACCAAGTAAGTCTCTCTATCAAGCCAAATCTGTCACTCATAATCTGCCTCTCTCTCCCTAAAGAAAGTTGTCTCTCTCAATATAGTGCTATATAATATCAATGAGGTATCTATCTCTAATACCTCTCTCTTACCAAAAAATACTCACTCTCACCAATTAGTTATATCGATGTTAATGTGCGTATGTGACACGTATCACATTTGGTACTATGGACAACATAGTATCAGTGGGCTACGTATGTGAGGCATATAAGTTGACATTCCTCATATGTTCACAGTGGGTGCCGCTGTGCCAGGATCTAATAGCGATCACATACATAAACGTTTGTACAGAATTCATTTAACAAAACAACTGCAAGGTGAACTGGGGTCTATAAGGAGGAGTGTAAGAGATAATGAAGGTCCTGACTTTTGTGAGCTAGAACTACTATATTGGAAAAGGAGGAAGAAGAGGTGGGAGATGATAAGGGTTTGAAGAATAGTGATGAGCACAAAAAGGATGAACGATGATTTGACCGGAGCGTGACCCCCGAACGGAGAATTGAGTATCAACCGGAAGTTTCGGGTGTTGACCGGAACCGGGGGTCACGTGGTGACGTGGAACAACGAAGAAAGGTCCTGGTCCCATTTTGCTTTCGGACGCGTAGGGGAACGGAGGGGCCCCTGGTGCCTAGTATGGGGTCACAGTAATTTAACAGTGTTCTCTCTCTCTTTCTCTCTGCCTTTCCTCCTCTCTGATACGAACCCACGAGACGAGCACGATAATAAAGGATAGCAGTTGTGACTACATATTTCTCGCGTTGTAATTTTTATCAACAAGATGACCGCCACGCGCAGAAGACATTTTTAGTACGGTGAATACATCGCCACCGTTACGTTACGTATATACGCTTTGGGTACTGTGACCAGATATACACAACGTTACAGGAGGTCCATGATAGGTGAATCAAATTCTTGTAGATGTCTACGGACTTTAAAATGCACGTAGGTGTATGGGTCCTGGATGGAAAAAGGGTAATTTCATAACCTTTTCAAGAATATATCCTGAAGTGAACATCTTACAAATCTAGATAATAATACTCGTGTTCCTTAATTATACTATCATTATCATCTTGCAACACCCTCTGGTTAAAAAGTATCCGTCCAAGATAAAATGCAAAAATGTAAATACTGATTATCTGTTATTTCTTATCTGGCGAATTCTTATTTCTTATGAGTGTCGTCACCTCAGCTAAATAAAGGACTATTCCTTTTTATCATAAAGAAAGAAAGGGAAGAAAAAGAACATGATACACAGAAAAAATATAATCAGAAAGAAAGAAAGAAAGAAAGAAAGAGAGTAGGGTAAAAATAGAAAGAGGGGTGAGTGCACGGAAGCGTTAACGCTAAAGTGTTTTAATCGAAAATAATGAAAATATGAAAAGAAGACAAGAAAGAAAAAAGAATGAGAAAGAGTTAAATCAAGATTATTATACTTTTTTACATATCGAACTATTTAGCAATAGCTCTTAAGTAAACATCAAATGTTGTAATAATTAAATTATCGTACAATAGTATATCTTCAGGTCCTGCATGTACCAAATAATATCTAGTTTCACATCATCATCATCACGGATATCCATGACAATCTTTCGCCAACCGTCCCTATCATTCATTGACCCTCGGAGTTCTCTGCGCAGCATCCAGTATCCGTACAGAGCTTGGTCTATGTACGTCGTTGCTGGGCGGCCCTTTCCTCCACAAAAGAACGTCATTTATGCGTTCATTCTTGCTTATCCGGCAGTGCCTAGCGTGTCTTGTTCGTTAAACAAGACGTGGAAACAACACCGCACGAGAAAAGCAGCTGTACAGCCACATGCCACATATCACACAAACCATCGTGCAAGGCAAACAAGTTTTACATAAATAAATAAAAAGCCGCGTTCTTTTTTTTCTTTCATTTTTTGGTGGGGGTGAAAAATTCAATCTAATATATCATTTGATTTTGAAACCATCTATACATATATAAAGGGCAGTGGTGTTATGTATGTCCGGATGAAATCATATCATATATATAAGGGAAGTTGGTGTTTGTATGTCCGGAGGAACTATTAATAAAATAAAATGATTAATGCAAAGTAAATATATATACATATTCACTCTCACCCGAGCTTGCTTTTTGTGTCAAAAAATGATTTTATTTATATCTGGGAAAATATCTAAAAAGTAAAAAAATGCCCTGGGGAAAATATTCTCCTCTTACGCCTGTTCTCTTCAACAACTCAGGCCAGACTGCCAACTAATCCCCCTCCCTTCCTCTCACTCTCCACCTGTTGGCATCCATCGATCAATCAGAGAACGACAGGTAGCCTTTCAAACGTTATCCCCAAAAAATCTAGGAGTGGTAGTAACTGTTAGCGTCCCATCTATGGGTTGAATAGAAAAATGTGTTTATAAAAATTGAGAATCCATCAAGAATGAATTTATTTCAAAACTTTGTCGGCATTAAATGACCCACTGAGGTTGATAGACCGTAAAATAAAAAAAAATAAAAAAACAAATAAAAAAATAGTAGTAACTTTCCACTCTCATTTACAATTTTTGGTTTTGCTATTTATATTACAAAAGTGTGTATGGCATCTCTCGCATACAGACTGAGAATTGCCATCGTCACTTTCACGAATTGGAAAAAGTGGGAAGGAAAAGTAAATGAATTCTCATCAGATGTGATTAGTGTTGAATTTAAGTAGGATTAACTGATTTTTAATCGTGTGCATTAAAATCACTTAAATCTGTCTTTCATATCATTTCCCGCCATTTCTGGTAATTTTATCTTTTTAAAATAATGCAAAACTGATGTAATATGACAAGACGCCATTAGTGATCAAGGTCCGGGTAACAAGAACGCTATGTGTTTTCTTTCTTTCTTTCTTTCTTTCTTTCTCTCTCTCTCTCTCTCTCTCTCCTCCTCTCTCTATTACTTTATATATATTATATATATATAATATATAGAGAGAGAGAGAGAGATTTATATTACACACGCACACACAACACACATATATATATATATTTATTTATTTATTTACTTCTCATACTGTTCGTGTAGTAAGTCACCATGAGTGGAATATAACCTACTTCTAAACAAACGTAAAAATCTGGGAAAAAGGCCAGCTGGTGTAATGGATTAGTCCCCGCCTGTCAGCTTGACAGTCAGGGTTCGATCACACACAAAGCGGTCTTCCTGTCTAATAGCTCTGCTGTGAGGCCTAATAGGGCCGAAATGTACTACAGAGATTGATTTTTTCTCGATTTGTTTAGCCTTACATTTGATTAAGGTATTCCGCCTAATTAATAATTATTAATTATTAACTTTCAAACATTAGGTACGACTTCAATTAAGCACATATTCTCATTATATTAATATATATAATATATTATATATATTATATTAGTAATTTTTATATTATATATTATTAAAATATTTTTATTTATATTATTATGTTGTGCAGAACAAACATTTTCCGGCCTGTTGTACTACTAGACTTCATTTAAGAGTTTGCTCTGGGCGTTGCAGATCTCGGCTGAGATACCATATTGCTGACTCGGCAAGTCAAAGGTGGTGGAATATGGATCCTAAACAGTGTGGTGGTGGTGGTGGTATTATGGGCTGTTATATACTAATATATATATATATATATTATATACTTGAGTGAATGGAAACGGCTCTGCTGATACGTGGTCATGAATCATTACTCAACACACAAGATATTTCAGAATGCCCGGACTACAATAGATTCATCTGTAAACCATCAGCATACACAGGAAACTTCCCACTTAGAGAATTACATTGAGTATCATTGCATGAAGAATATATATATATATATATATATATATTATTATAATTTTATATATATTATAAGATGTAGTAGCCAGAGGCGTGAACAACTATATTCATTCATTTCAGTCAATATACTTTAAAAGATTATTCCTCTTGACTAGGCCGAACATTTTTCATCAAACACAATATATATATATATATTATATATATATATATATATATATATTATATTATTCCCACTTTAAGATTGCCTCTCTCCCTAAAGAAGTTGTCTCTCTCAATATAGTGCTATATAATATCAATGAGGTATCTATCTCTAATACCTCTCTCTTAACAAAAATACTCACTCTCCACATTAGTTATAATCGATGTTAATGTGCGTATGTGACACGTATCACATTTGGTACTATGGACCAACATAGTATCAGTGGGCTACGTATGTGAGGCATATAAGTTGACAATTCCTCATATGTTCACAGTGGGTGCCGCTGTGCCAGGATCTATAGCGATCACATACAATAAACGTTTGTACAGAATTCATTTAACAAAACAACTGCAGGTGAACTGGGGTCTATAAGGAGGAAGTGTAAGAAAGAGATAATGAAGGTCCGGACTTTTGTGAGCTAGAACTACTATATTGGAAAAGAGGAAGAAGAGGTGGGAGATGATAAGGGTTTGAAGAATAGTGATGAGCACAAAAAGGATGACGTGATTTTGACCGGAGCGTGACCCCGAACGGGAGAATTGAGTATCAACCGGAAGTTTCGGGTGTTGACGCGGAACCGGGGTCACGTGGTGACGTGGAACAACGAAGAAAGGTCGCTGGTCCCATTTTGCTTTCGGACGCGTAGGGGAACGGAGGGGCCCCTGGTGCCTAGTATGGGGTCACAGTAATTTACAGTGTTCTCTCTCTCTTTCTCTCTGCTTTCCTCCTCTCTGATACGAACCCACGAGACGAGCAACGATAATAAAGGATAAGCAGTTGTGACTACAATATTTCTCGCGTTGTAATTTTTTATCAACAAGATGACCGCACGCGCAGAAGACATTTTTAGTACGGTGATACATCGCCACCGTTACGTTACGTATATACGCTTTGGGTACTGTGACAGATATACACAACGTTACAGGAGGTCCATGATAGGTGAATCAAATTCTTGTAGATGTCTACGGACTTTAAATGCACGTAGGTGTATGGGTCCTGGATGGAAAAGGGTAATTTCATAACCTTTTCAAGAATATATCCTGAAGTGAACATCTTACAAATACTAGATAATAATACTCGTGTTCCTTAATTATACTATCATTATCATCTTGCAACACCCTCTGGTTAAAAAGTATCCGTCCAAGATAAAAATGCAAACATGTAAATACTGATTATCTGTTATTTTTTATCTGGCGAATTCTTATTTCTTTGAGTGTCGTCACCTCAGCTAAATAAAGACTATTCCTTTTTATATCGAAAGAAAGGGGAAGAAAAAGAACATGATACACAGAAAAAATATATTCAGAAAGAAAGAAAGAAGAAGAAAGAGAGTAGGGTAAAATAGAAAGAGGGGTGAGTGCACGGAAGCGTTAACGGTCTAAAGTGTTTTAATCGAAAATAATGAAAATATGAAAAGAAGACAAGAAAGAAAGAATGAGAAAGAGTTAAATCAAGATTATTATACTTTTTTACATATCGAACTATTTAGCAATAGCTCTTAAGTAACATCAAATGTTGTAATAATTAATTATCGTAACAATAGTATATCTTCAGGTCCTTGCATTGTACCGCAAATAATCTTACGGCTGCCAAATATTTTGTGAAAATAATGTTGCGTCTAGTATCTGTTTATCTACCAATAGATAACAATATCTAAGTTTAAGATCTGTCTATCAGTCTGGCTGTCAGGTCTCGCTCTCTCCCTCCCTCTCTCTCCTCTCTCTCTCTCTCCCTCTCTATCACTCTATCCTCTCTGTTCAGCACCACCTCTCTCCCTCATTTAATCTCCCCCCTCTGTTTGTACTGTCTTGCATTATATATTTTGGAAATTCCATGTCAAATCATCCAGGCCATCTCACCCACCCCTTCATTTTTTATGAATTTTTGTCAAAGTTGTGGGATATGATAAAGTTAGCCCAATTCCCAAAATTTCAGCTTCCAATCCAAAAATATTAGCGGGAGTCATGTCGATTTTAGCTGTCCAAATTGAGGGGTGGGGGTGTCGCAAAAATGGCGGACTCTTTGTAACCTATTTGTAAAACAAATCACCAGGATGCGACACAAGGTCCAATTTCTTAAGCGGAGTTTAACAGGTTGAATTCATAGTTTTTCTTCTCCTAGACTGGTTTACCTAGCCATGTTAAAAAAAACCCAGTTTGCCTGCTATTTACCATAGTTGGAAGGAGAACTGGATTCATACAGTTAATATATTATATATATAAATATATATATATATTATATAAATGAACAAATGGATACCTTGGTACAGATGTAATTTTTATATAATATATAATTATTCATTTATTTATAAACTATATTCCACATACACTCCCCATAAGTAAAAATATATACGCAAATCTTTATATGTACGCTTGCTTTCTCAATTTGGATTGAATCCTATCAAGGAAACAGTTGATATCATCCACCTATATAAATATGTATAATTATATATATATACATATTTATATCTATATCTATCTATATATATATATATTATATATATATATATGTGATGTGTGTTTGTGTGTGCGTATGTGTTTGTGCTGTGTGTGTGTGTGTGTGTGTGTGCTTGCGTGTGTTTGTGTGTGTGCGGGCGTGCTTGTGTTTGTGTTTGTCATTGTGTTTGTGTGTATGAGAGTCTGTCTGTCTCTCTCTTCTCCATCTACGCTCTGTCTCTCTGTCTCTTTATATATATATTATATATATATATATAATATATATATATATAGATATTTTACCAACCCCTCCGCACGAGCAGGATGTAACAAGATCAATTTCTTAAGCGGAAGTTCAACAGGTTTGAATCAGAGTTTCCTTCTCCTAGACCGTTGCCTAACCAAGGTTAAAGAGTCCAGTCTGCCCTACTATTTATCCATAGCTGAGGGAGATTAGGATTCATACCTTTCCCAAGGGTATTTAGCGCTAAGTGAAATGCAATTAGCACGTCCAGGATTTTGAACTCGGGGTGACGAGTCCATTTCCATTACTTTAACCCAGCACACCACGCGCTTACTATATATATATATATAATATATTATATAATATATATATATATATATAATATATATATATATAGTATATATATGTGTGTGTGTGTTGTGTTTGTGTGTGTGTGTGTGTGTGTGTGTGTGTGGTTTTGTATAAATATATAAATGCATTGTTAATATTTTTACAATAAAAATGCATTAGAATTTTACTAGGAAAAATGTATTGGAAAGGATTAGAAATGGATTTATCATGAAAATGTTTGAACTTGATGACACACCCTCTTCTCTACTGATATTTTCACTTGTCGTAATATATATATATATATATATATATATATATATATATATATATATATATATAACGACAATTACCATTATTTGCATTCAATGACACGTTAAAAGAGGAAAAATTTGTATGCCATCTTGGTGCGATAAAACAATGGGGAATGCCAGGACATTTCCGGTAACCGTCTTGAAGTCTGTCACGTGATATTCTGCATATTCCGGTTTTCTCTAAGTGACAACTTTTACTTTTTTTTCTTTTACATTTAGCTGCGTTATCTCTCTGTTTAGTGTAAAAATTGTACGCCCTCTTTTTGAAAATCACCACTGAAACATGTAATATATTACTTTAGATCAGGGTTTTCTCAAAGTGGTCTACATAAACCTCCTGAGGTCTATACAACAATCAGGGGGTCTGTACGTATTCGGGATCTACAAGGGTCTATGGAAACTACTAATCCTTCTTTGTAATTTAAGCTACCTTAACTTAAATATAATGAGCCTGGTCGTCGACGGGGAAGACGGGTTGAGGCCTGGTCTTCCCCGTACGCTGATCATGGATAAAGTTAAAAATAAAAAAAATTACTTGATCAAGTAACAAAATGGATGTCTTGTCTTTTGTAATTCATTTTCATTTGACCAAATCAGCCCTTAGTCAGAAGAAGCCCTTGGAAAACTCAACTCCTTTAGTTAGAAGTCAACCAACTAGATAACAGATGGCAGCCAGTGAACATGGTAGAAAGCCTCACCAAGTAAGTCTCTCTATCAAGCCAAATCTGTCACTCATAATCTGCCTCTCTCTCCCTAAAGAAAGTTGTCTCTCTCAATATAGTGCTATATAATATCAATGAGTATCTATCTCTAATACCTCTCTCTTACCAAAAATACTCACTCTCACCAATTAGTTATATCGATGTTAATGTGCGTATGTGACACGTATCACATTTGGTACTATGGACAACATAGTATCAGTGGGCTACGTATGTGAGGCATATAAGTTGACATTCCTCATATGTTCACAGTGGGTGCCGCTGTGCCAGGATCTAATAGCGATCACATACATAAACGTTTGTACAGAATTCATTTAACAAAACAACTGCAAGGTGAAACTGGGGTCATATAGGAGGAGTGTAAAGAGATAATGAAGGTCCTGACTTTTGGAGCTAGAAACTACTATATTGGAAAAGGAGGAAGAAGAGGGTGGGAGATGATAAGGGTTTGAAGAATAGTGATGAGCACAAAAGGATGAACGATGATTTGACCGGAGCGTGACCCCCGAACGGAGAATTGAGTATCAACCGGAAGTTTCGGGTGTTGACCGAACCGGGGGTCACGTGGTGACGTGGAACAACGAAGAAAGGTCCTGGTCCCATTTTGCTTTCGGACGCGTAGGGAACGGAGGGGCCCCTGGTGCCTAGTATGGGCAGTCACAGTAATTTAACAGTGTTCTCTCTCTCTTTCTCTCTGCCTTTCCTCCTCTCTGATACGAACCACGAGACGAGCACGATAATAAAGGATAGCAGTTGTGACTACATTTCTCGCGTGTTGTAATTTTTATCAACAAGATGACCGCCACGCGCAGAAGACATTTTTAGTACGGTGAATACATCGCCACCGTTACGTTACGTATATACGCTTTGGGTACTGTGACCAGATATACACAACGTTACAGGAGGTCCATGATAGGTGAATCAAATTCTTGTAGATGTCTACGACTTTAAAATGCACGTAGGTGTATGGGTCCTGGATGGAAAAGGGTAATTTCATAACCTTTTCAAAGAATCCTGAAGTGAACATCTTACAAATCTAGATAATAATACTCTGTTCCTTAATTATACTATCATTATCATCTTGCAACACCCTCTGGTTAAAAAGTATCCGTCCAGATAAAAATGCAAAAATGTAAATACTGATTATCTGTATTTCTTTATCTGGCGAATTCTTATTTCTTATGAGTGTCGTCACCTCAGCTAAAATAAGGACTATTCCTTTTTATCATAAAGAAAGAAAGGGAAGAAAAGAACATGATACACAGAAAAAATTATAATCAGAAAGAAAGAAGAGAAAGAAAGGAGAGTAGGGTAAAGATAGAAAGAGGGGTAAGGGTTGGTGAGTGCACGGAAGCGTTAACAAGTGTTTTAATCGAAAATGAAAATATGAAAAGAAGACAAGAAAGAAAAAAGAATGAGAAAGAGTAAATCAAGATTATTTAACTTTTTTATACATTATCGAACTATTTTGCAGCAATAGCTCTTAAGTAAACATCAAAATGTTGTAATAATTAAATTATCGTACAATAGTATATCTTCAGGTCCTGCATGTACCAAATAATATCTAGTTTCACATCATCATCATCACGGATATCCATGACAATCTTTCGCCAACCGTCCCTATCATTCATTGACCCTCGGAGGTTCTCTGCGCAGCATCCAGTATCCGTACAGAGCTGGTCTATGTACGTCGTTGCTGGGCGGCCCTTTCCTCCACAAAAGAACGTCATTTATGCGTTCATTCTTGCTTATCCGGCAGTGCCTAGCGTGTCTTGTTCGTTAAACAAGACGTGGAAACAACACCGCACGAGAAAACAGCTGTACAGCCACATGCCACATATCACACAAACCATCGTGCAAGGCAAACAAGTTTTACATAAATAAATAAAAAAGCCGCGTTCTTTTTTTTTCTTTCATTTTTTGGTGGGGGTGAAAAATTCAATCTAATATATCATTTGATTTTGAAACCATCTATATACATATATAAAGGGCAGTTGGTGTGTATGTATGTCCGGATGAAATCTATACATATATAAAGGGAAGTTGGTGTGTATGTATGTCCGGAGGAAACTATTAATAAAATAAAATGATTAATGACAAAGTAAATATATATACATATTCACTCTCACCCGAGCTTGCTTTTTGTGTCAAAAAATGATTTTATTTATATCTGGGAAAATATCTAAAAAGTAAAAATGCCCTGGGGAAAATATTCTCCTCTTACGCCTGTTCTCTTCAACAACTCAGGCCAGACTGCCAACTAATCCCCCTCCCTTCCTCTCACTCTCCACCTGTTGGCATCCATCGATCAATCAGAGAACGACAGGTAGCCTTTCAAACGTTATCCCCAAAAAATCTAGGAGTGGTAGTAACTGTTAGCGTCCCATCTATGGGTTGAATAGAAAAATGTGTTTATAAAAATTGAGAATCCATCAAGAATGAATTTATTTCAAAACTTTGTCGGCATTAAATGACCCACTGAGGTTGATAGACCGTAAAATAAAAAAAAAAAATTAAAAAAAACAAATAAAAAATAGTAGTAACTTTCCACTCTCATTTACAATTTTTGGTTTTGCTATTTATATTACAAAAGTGTGTATGGCATCTCTCGCATACAGACTGAGAATTGCCATCGTCACTTTCACGAATTGGAAAAAGTGGGAAGGAAAAGTAAATGAATTCTCATCAGATGTGATTAGTGTTGAATTAAGTAGGATTAACTGATTTTTAATCGGTGTGATTAAAAATCACTTAATCTGTCTTTCTTAATCATTTCCCGCCATTTTCTGGTAATTTTTATCTTTTTAAAAATAATGCAAAACTGATGTAATATGACAGACGCCATTAGTGATTTCAAGGTCCGGGTAACAAGACGCTATTGTCTTTCTTTCTTTCTTTCTTTCTTTCTTTCTCTCTCTCTCTCTCTCTCTCTCTTCTTCTCTCATATATATATATATATATATATATATATAGAGAGAGAGAGAGAGAGATTTATATACACACGCACACACACACACATATATTATATATATTTATTTATTTATTTACTTCTCATACTGTCGTGTAGTAAAGTCACCATGAGTGGAATATAACCTACTTCTAAACAAACGTAAAATCTGGGAAAAAGGCCAGCTGGTGTAATGGTTAGAGTCCCCGCCTGTCAGCTTGACAGTCAGGGTTCGAATCACACACAAAGCGGTCTTCCTGTCTATAGCTCTGCTGATGAGGCCTAATAGGCCGAAATGTACATACAGAGATTGATTTTTCTCGATTTGTTTAGCCTTACATTTGAATAGGTATTCCCGCCTAATTAATTAATTATTAATTAATTAACTTTCAAAATTAGGTACGACTTCAATTAAGCACATATTTCTCCCCATATAATACATATATACATTATAATATATATATATATATATATATTATATATATATATTTATAATATATATATACATATATTTATATTTATATATATATATGTTGTGCAGACAAACATTTTCCGTTGCCTGTTGTACTACTAGACTTATTTAAGATGTTTGCTCTGGGAGTTAGCAGCATCTCGCTTTACAGTATATGCTGACTCGCAAGTTCAAAGTGGGTGGAATATGGATCCTAAACAACGTGATGGTGGTGGTGGTGGTAGTTATGAGGGCTGATATATATATATATATATATATATATTATATATATTATTAGCTGAATGGAACGGCTCCTGCTGATACGTGTCATGAATACATTACTCAACAAACAAGATATTTCAGATGCCCAGGGAGACTTACAATAGATTCATCTGATAAACATCAGCATACACGGAAACTCCCACTTAGAGAATTACATTGAGTTATCATTGCATGAATAGAATATATATATATATATATATATATATATAGTATATTATATATAATATATATATATATATATATGTAGCTACCAGAAGGCGTGAAAAATATATTCATCATTTAGTCCAATATACTTTAAAAGATTAATTTCCCTCTTGACTAGGCCGAACATTTTCATTCATCATCATATTATATATATATATATATATATATATATATATATATATATATATATATATATTCCCACTTAAAGATTTACATCAGTTATCATTGCATGAATAGGATATATATATATATATATATATATATAATATATATATATATATATATATATATATATATATATATATATATATCTTGTAGCTGCTTAATGTTTGATTGCAGACACATACATACGAACATCCATGCACATACACACACACACAAACACATACACACAAATATATATAAATGTATATATATGTGTGTGTGTGTCTGTGTAAGTTGAAAAATGGAAATGAACCCGACAATATGTTGAAAAGATATTACATAAAGGAAAGAAAATGTTGAAAGGATAAATGGTTTAATGAAATGGCAACGCGTGTTTCGGCCGAGAGTTTGTCCATGTACACATTGTATTCTATTCATTACTATTTTGAATATGAAATAATAATAATAATAATAATAATAATAATAATAAAATAGTAATCACTTATAATTACTTATAATTTTAATAATAATAATAATAATAATAATAATAATAATAATAATGAAATAATTATAATAATCACATATAATCTCTTATAATTGCTGCACAAAATAATGCCATAAGGACAAACTTTATCAAAGCAAAAATTGATAAGACCCAACAAAATAGTAAATGTAGACTTTGCGGGAATAGAGATGAGACTGTGAACCATATACTCTGCGAATGTAGCAAACTAGCACAACGAGAATACAAAACTAGACACGACTGGGTTGGGAAAGTGATCCACTGGGAATTATGCAAAAAATTAAATTTTGACCATACAACAAAATGGTATATGCATAAACCAGAATCTGTTCTTGAGAACGAAACGCATAAAATTCTCTGGGACTTTGAAATAAAAACGGATCACCTTATCCCAGCAAGAAGACCAGACCTAGTGTTGATAAACAAAAAAGAAAGAACTTGTCAACTGGTGGATTTTGCAGTGCCAGCAGATCACAGGGTGAAGCTGAAGGAAAATAAAAAAACGGAAAATTACCTGGACCTTGCCAGAGAACTGAAAAAGTTATGGAATATGAAAGTGAAGGTGATACCAATTGTAGTTGGTGCACTTGGAACAGTCCCAAAAGGATTGGAAAAGGGTCTGGAATGTTTGGAAATCAGAGGAAGGGTTGAAACCATTCAGAACACTGCACTGGTGCAATCTGCCAGAATACTCAGAAGAGTCCTGGAGACCTGAGGAGACTTGTTGTCACGCAGACTCCAGTGAAATACCATCAGCTAACGCTGAGGGGAAAACTCAAAAGGAGTGAAAATAATAATAATAATAATAATAATAATAATAATAATAATAATAATAATAATAATAAGATAAAACACAACAAAACAGCAAATGTAGCATGTGTGGAAACAGATATGAGACAATGAGTAATGGTTACCGTCGTAAGAAATGGGCACGACGAGACGAGTTCAAATCCTGGACGAGGCTGCTTGCATTTCACATAGCGCTAATACCCTTGGTGTGTGTGTGTGTGTGTGTGTGTGTGTGTGTGTTAAAATCTCAAATAATTCTTCTTCTTTCTAAATACAAAATATGGTGTCAATGATGACTGTTGGCACACTTAGAAAACCTTTTAATCTTAATTGTGTTGAACAAGTTTAAAGAAAAAATAATTTTCCTCTGGTCTGAGACAAAAGGCATCGGAAAGGATTCCATCAAACAGAAAATCAAAGGAAATAATAATAATAATGATAATGCTGATGATAATAAGAAGGTTGTAAGAAGAAGAAGAAGAAGAAGAAGAAGAAAAAGAAAATAACGAAGAAGAAAGAAGAAGAACAACAACAACAACAACAACAACAACAGCAACAACATCAACAAAACAACAACAACAACAACAAGACCGAGAACAAGAAGGAGGTTGGTAGGAAGAGAAAGAAAAAGAAAAGAAATAGAGAAGAAGAAGAAGAAGAAGAAGAAGAAGAAGAAGAAGAATAATAATAATAATAATAATTATAGTAATAATAATGATGATGATGATGATGATGATGATAAGAAGAACAACAACAACAACCACAAGACCTAAAGCTTGAAGGAGGAGTAGGAAGTTGGTAGGAAGAAAAAGAAGAACAAAAACAAAGGAAATAATAATAATAATAATAATAATAATAATAATAATAATAATAATAATAATAATGATCAAAGGAATTAATACCTGGGCTGTCCCCATTATAGATACTCAGGACCATTCTTAAAATGGACAAAAGAAGAACTCCGACAGATTAACCAAAACGAGAAAATTAATGACCATGCACAAGGCTCTCCACCCTAGAGATGATAGAGATAGATTATATGTGCCAAGAATGGAAGGGGGAAGAGGTCTTGCGAACATAGAGGACTGCGTAGAAACAACAATCCAACAACTTGAAGATTACACAAGAAAGAGCAAAGACAAACTACTTATAGCGGCCAACAATAGTAGAGGCGACCGATGGACAATCAGAAAAACAACAAAGACTAGAAAACAAAAATGGGAAGAAAAACAATTATATGGACGCTTCAACCGACAAATTGAAGAGGTTGCCCATGAAAAGACTTGGACATGGTTAAGAAAAGGAAACCTCAAAAGAGAAACGGAATCACTTTTAATTGCTGCACAAAATAATGCCATAAGGACAAACTACATCAAAGTGAAAATGGATAGGACCCAACAAAATAGTAAATGTAGACTTTGTGGGAATAGAGATGAGACTGTAAACCATATACTCTGCGAATGTAGCAAACTAGCACAACGAGAATACAAATCTAGACACGACTGGGTTGGGAAAGTGATCCACTGGGAATTATGCAAAAAATTTAATTTTGACCATGCAAAAAAAATGGTATATGCATAAACCAGAATCTGTTCTTGAGAACGAAACGCATAAAATTCTCTGGGACTTTGAAATAAAAACGGATCACCTTATCCTAGCAAGAAGACCAGACATAGTGTTGATAAACAAAAAAGAAAAAACTTGTCAACTGGTGGATTTTGCAGTGCCAGCAGATCACAGGGTGAAGCTGAAGAAAAATGAAAAAATGGAAAATTACCGGGACCTTGCCAGAGAACTGAAAAAGTTATGGAATATGAAAGTGAAAGTGATACCAATTGTAGTTGGTGCACTTGGAACAGTCCCAAAAGGATTGGAAAAGGGTCTGGAATGTTTGGAAATCAGAGGAAGGGTTGAAACCATTCAGAACACTGCACTGGTGCAATCTGCCAGAATACTCAGAAGAGTCCTGGAGACCTGAGGAGACTTGCTGTCACTCAGACTCCAGTGAAAGACCATCAGCTAATGCTGATGTGAAAACTCGAAAGGAGCAAATAATAGAAACAGATTTAGTATACAAAGAAAACGGCCTTCCTCAGGGCAAGATGATTGTTATATGAAGTTATAACGGTCAAAATACAGAGAATATACAAGTGTTCGAAAAAAGAATGTTTTTTGAAAAATCTTTTGAGACGCTTACGATTGGACAATAAAGAATATTCACTGATGAGTGACATTTGAAAAAAGGGAATTTTTAATTTTCGTAAATAGTATTATTAACTTGTGCATGAAAGTTGAAATAGAAAGTTTGAGTTTATCTTATCATTATATAATTATATTTGTTTATTAATTTAATAAATCTTTGAATAAGTATTGTTAGGTTTGATAAGATGAATATACGTATATTTATCTTGGTAAAACACTTGTTGGCATTTCATTAAACCATTGTTATCCATTCAACATTGTAAAGTTTTTAAATACCATCGTTGTCTAGTTGAAAAGGGCTTAAAGTAAGTAAGTCCTGAATTGTGGAATCCTTTGGTAAGCGAATAAGTCCTATCCTGCATATTGTTAAAGGTCCAGTGATTTCATCCTATGTCCGTCGTCCACGAAGGTTCAAAGTAATTATGGCCAGTATGCTCAGTATGCTTAGTTTAAATATTGTCTCAGCAGCAGCAGTGTACTGCCAGTGATTGGCCAAGAGAGATAAGATGGTTATCGCCGAGTCTATAAATAAAAGTGGGTTTTTAACACAGGCCTTATATACCAAAAATCTCAACAAACATATCCTTTCCTTTATTTATTTATCTTTTCAACATATATATACATATATATATATATATATATATATATATATATATATATATATATACTCGCAGCGGCTACCCGGCATCGCCTGGGTAAGGGGGATTTTTTAAAGTTAGTCCCGCAGATCCCTTATTACTGATCGTGAGTTGAATCCTCGTGGGATGCCCCATTTAAATCCCTATGTAAAAAAATAGACCTTGCATTGATCCAGCTACTCTGAAAAGAAACGTTAATGTCTAGTATCTAAAATATTAAATGAAAAAAAAATCCATGCTGTTATCATTTAAATTTTATTTTTTAATTATCTTCACGAATATAAATCAAATCTCTATTATTTTTGCACAAAAACCAAGCCCTGGTGATATTTAATGTGTATATGTATTTACTTTGTCGTTAATTGTTTTATTTTCGAAGTTTCCTCCGGACATGCATAAATATACACAACTGTCCTTTATATATGTATAGATAGATGAGTGTGTGTCTGTGTGTGTGTGTGTGTGTTAGGTGAAATGCAAACGTTCTCGTCCAGGATTTGAACTCAGATTGACGATTCCATGTCCTACGACTCTAACACACACACACACACACACACACACACACACACACACAATTTAAAAAAAACACACCACATTATCAATTAATGCCTGGAGCTGGCAACGACAACGAAAATATAAAGCCCCAGACGTATTACAACGGTCAAACAGATGGTCGGTAATTTTTGGAGCTATTTCAACACTAAAAGTAAAACCCTGGTCAAAATCAGACGATTAACGTCACGTGATATTCCTTCCATGGCAACAGACCGTGAAAGGGAAATAGCTGAAACTCCCACCACTCCCCTCGCTCAACGCCAGCATTGATGCCTCTACATTTAAGTCATTGAATCAGACGCCAGGTCATGTCATGGCCTAAATTTAAAAAAAACGCTTTTTGGGTGTTTTTGCACTAACACTAGAAGCGGTTACCCGGCGTCGCCTGGCTAGAAGGTTTTTTTTTAAAGTTAGTCCCGCAGATCCATTATTACTGAATCGTGAGTTGTATCCTCGTAGAATGTCCAATTAAAACCCCTACGTAAAAAAAGACCTAGCATTGATCCAACCACTCTGCAAAGAAACGTTAATGTCTACTATTTAAAATATTAAACGCAAAAAAAAAAAATTCCATGCTGTTCACTAATAAAAATCAAATCATTATTATCATTGCTCAAAAACCAAGCTCTTGTGATATTTAATGTATACATATATTTACTTTGTCATTAATTGTTTTATTTTCGAAGTTTCCTCTGGACACACACATACACACAACTGCCATTTATATGTATAGATTACTTGATTATTTTTCAAGTATATAAATTTCGCATTCAGTTTGCTATAGTCTCATATTAATTTCAATGTTTTAATATATCTTATTATAATGGACATTGTGGATTTGTCTGTCTGTAACCGAAACTATATTACTATACAAGTCACAATTCCCTTTGTTATTTACATCACATTCTCCAGGATTTTATTTTTATTTAAACCTCAATTATTAATAAAATTGTTTTATATCATTAAGACTGTTGACCATATCTACATACTAATAACATGCAATTGTATTTATATATACAACAAAATAGTGGATTACATTATGAACGGGAAGGGTAATTTGCATATTGATATTAAAAATTTGATTATAATAAATATGGGCTTAGTATTATTGATTTCTAGTTGTTTGGTTTTATTTTATTGAATATGAGCAAACATCTCGGGGATAAATCTTTAAAAAATCCATTAACAAAAAGAAATAACTGTAATATTATTCTTTACGTCCTATTTTAACTAAATCGTTAAATTAGGAAAATTTATCAATGAAAGACGGGAGTAATGGAAAATGATGGAAGAGTTAGTTTCAAAGTTGTTCTATTTTTCAATCATATCCCCTCGGTTCCAAATCTTTTTATCTACATTCTTATTCAGTTTCATTAGCCGTTCTAATTTAATATGATATTTTATTATATTAAAACTTAAATACTTGCACCCGGAGGGTGCATATATTTGCTAGTATATATATATATATATGAGTTAAGGTAGACATGGAGTCGACACCTGATTACTAACAGTTTCTCGTCTCTTTTTTTTAGGGGGGGGGCGAGGAGCTACCTTAACTCAAATATAAATGATAGCACTATCTGCTTAGAAATATAGCACCCATATTATCCACAAAATATTAATATATATATTTACCAACCCCTCCGCCCGAGCAGGATGCGACACAAGGTCAATTTCTTAAGCGGGGTTTAATAGGTTTGAATTCAGAGTTTTCCTTCTCCTAGACCGGTTGCCTTATCAAGGTTAAAGAGCCCCGTCTGCCCCACTATTTATCCATAGCTGGAGGGAGAGTAGGATCCATACCTTTCCCAAGAGTATTAGCGCAAAGTGAAATGCAATTACCACGTCCAGGATTTGAACTCGAGGCGACGAGTCCATTTCCCATGACTTTAACAATTACACCATGCACTTACCCACAATATATATATATATATATATATATATATATATATATATATATATATATGAACTTATATCCTTGATAAGAGTCCGGTTCTTTTCAAAAGGTTTAATATCTTCTTGGGATCTATTTTTCCAAATAGTTTGTCCATGCTGTCAACATTGTAGAACTTTCTTCGAGTGTGGGAGAGGTGTGTGCATTCAATCAGAATATGTTTTATTGTGCATCGGTTTCCACATGAACATTTAGGTGGAGGTTCTTATTTTAAAATGAAGGAGTGGGTTAATTTAGTGTGGCCAATGCGTAGCCGGGTGATAGTGGTTTCTTCTCTTCTGGTATTACTAGGGTCAGGTGTCCTTTCTTTTAGTTGGGCTGTAGTTTGTAGAGTTTGTTGTGGGGATTTTCATCCCATAGTTGCTGCCATTTGACTGTCATTATTTGGGTGATTTTTGGTTTAAGATCATGCCGGCTTCATATGATAATTCTAAGTGTTCCAGCCATACACTA
>CM042176.1:14266225-14298725 GCA_023376005.1 Doryteuthis pealeii | reverse complement strand
TCAAAAGTAATTTTCCCAATGACAATTTTCCAGATCGCCAGCCGCTCCCCTGCTACAATCTCCGACTGGGTAGGGAACTTCAATGATTGATTTTATCGTTTAATCAAACAGACATGTTAGTGTTTAATTAATTTATTTATTTATTTATTTATTTTATTTTATTAATTATTTTTCCTTCTTGATTTGAAAGAAATTAACAGTTTAGGTTGTTCAATTTTTAAATTAATCACCGGTAGGTTTCCTGCAGCTCAAGGCCAGTATGGGGCACTCAATGAGAATTGAACTCACTACCAGTCATCTGACCTCTATTACATCACGCAAGGTTACACTTTGGGAGGCTGGTGACCAACTTTAAGGAAGTCTAGAAAGGAACAAGTCATTGTGTCCCGATTATGCATTGGTCATACAAGACTAACGCACGCCTATATACTCAAACAAGAACAACAACCACAATGTGAAACATGTCAAACACCTTGACAGTTAAACACTTATTCATGGAATGCAGGTATTTAGCTCACATCAGAAACCGATATTTTAAAGCAAACAATATGAAGGATCTGTTTGAAAAAGTCAACATGGAGGATATTCTCTCTTTCTTGAGGGAAATAAAATTATACCATAGAATATAGACATGAAACAAATCAATACCATACAACACAATCCCCAATAATGCTAACACATTTTTAAAACCAATTACTAAAAAGTATAAATATAAATACACTATATGTATTACTTCCTAACCGTTAGGCATGACATAACCCCAGATGGGTTGATATGCCGTTAAAATCAATAAACAACAACAACAAAGAATTAGAGTCGGCGAACCGAGCTCAATTTTTTGTGAGTGTCGATTGTTTTTACATTGTTCAGGGAGCATTGGGCAGCAACCATAACCTCCTTATTTTGATGGCCGGCGCGGTGCGTCAATAACTCTAACCTACAAAGAAAATAACTTAATATAAATATGTCAAATTTATCCCGAACACCCTGTATATATGCCTTTGCGTGTGTGTAGATAGATATGATCTGAGGTATGAACTACTAATAGTTAAATAGATATGAAGTGAAATACCGAACCAAACTGACTTGATTCGGCATTAAATGACCCGAAAAGGGTTGACACGCCGTAAAACAAAACAACCAAATAACCAGCCAAGAAATGAAATAGTAGCACTGTTATATACATATTAATACAAACAAACGGCTAAATAGACAGATGGATACATAGATGGATAGATAGATGTGAAATAGATAGTGATAATATATATACAACTAAACACATAGATAGGTAGATAGATATATAGGTGTGAAGTAAGTGATATCATGTACACAAGAAAACGGATATATATATATATATATATATATATATATATATATATATATATATATATATATATTATACCAACCCCTCCGCACGAGCTGGATGTGATACAAGGTCAATTTCTTAAGTGGAGTTCAACAGATTTAAATTCAGAGTTTTCCTTCTCCTAGACCGGTTACCTAACCAAGGTTAAAGAGCCCTTCTATTTATCCATGTTTGGAGGGAAAGTAGGATTCATGTAAATATATATATATATATATATATATATATATATGTGTGTGTGTGTGTGTGTGTGTGTGTGTGTGTGTGTGTGTAGATAAATATGATCTAAGATAGTAACTATAAATAGATAAACAGATAGATAGATAGATAGATAGATATGAACAGGCTGGGATTGATAGATAGATAGATAGATAGATAGATAGATAATTGATAGTTGTGAAGTGAGAAAATGATATGTACACAATGATAGATAGATAGATAGATAGATAGATAGATAGATAGATAGATATGAACAGGCTGGGATAGATAGATAGATAGATAGATAGATAGATAGATGTGAAGTGAGATAGTGATATGTACATAATGAAAAAGATAGATAAATATATGAGATACACATATAGATAGATAGACAAATACATAGATAGATAGTTATGAAGTGCGATAGTGTACACAATGAACAAGATAGATAAATATATAAAGATACACAGATATATATATATATAGATAGATAGATAGATAGATAGATAGATATGAACAGGTTGGGATAGATAGGTAGATAGATAGATATGAACAGGCTGGGATAGATAGATAGATAGATAGATAGATATGAACAGGCTGGGATAGATAGATAGATAGATAGATAGATAGATAGATAGATAGATAGATAGATAGATAGATGTGAAGTGAGATAGTGATATGTACACAATGAAAAAGATAGATAAATATATAAAGATAAACAGATAGATAGATAGATAGATAGATTGATATACAGATATGAACAGTCTGGGATATATATATATATATATATATATATATAATATATATATATATAGATAGATAGATAGATAGATAGATAGATAGAACGTGAGATAGTGATATTATAGACATATAGATACGAAATCCTATATGATAGATAGATATGAACAGGCTGGGATAGATAGATAGATAGATAGATAGATAGATAGATAGATGTGAAGTGAGATAGTGATTTGTAGACAATGAAAAAGATAGATAAATATATAAAGATACACAGATAGATAGATAGATAGATAGATAGATAGAACGTGAGATAGTGATATTATAGACATATAGATACGAATTCCTATATAGATGCACCAACAAAATTTTACGGGTACTTAAATACGTGAATGTTTCCCAAATCAAAATTGTTTCTGCTTTTCTTCCTTCTGACAATTAACTCATGTTAAAATGAAATCGCTGCAACGATTCCATTACCAATATCTTTCCGCTAATGGATAATTGAGTACCACCCCCCTTTTTTTTTTTCAACTGCTTCAGTCTTGTAAATAATACCATTCCAATCAATCTTTATCTTGATCGTCGAATAATCCTTTCGCTTCGTTTAGCACGCTCGGTCATTAAATGCAAACACATCTGCTTGAGTCGTTATTCGCAAACGAGAGTAAAGAGTTTCTTGGGAACTTTTTTCTCTTAAGCTATTACAAGTTCGATTCCTGGTAAATGCTCCGTTGTAATATTGATATATTTTTTAGCAGAAGTCTGTATTCATGTTTTTTTTTACCTTATGTATTAATTCTTCTGTTTAAACTGTCCAGTGCTTTTAGCCATTTGCTTTAACTACAAAAGGCTGAACCAAAAATGTCAATGTCTGGAACACTGGGGAGTGTGAAGTCCTTACTCTCATGATGGGGTGAGGGTAATTTGGTCTTAAGTAGTTACATGTACGGGGCAAATAGATCTTTTGAAATAATGTTTTAAAATGATTTTGAACGAACTACATTGGCCCTTAAAACATTGGTATTTAATTTGATATGAATAATTAATTGAAGATATAATTATTAATACCAGTCTACAACACTATTGAGGACTATTTTGTGTTTGACTCTGTAAGTTTTTACTGCTAGTTTAAATCCATCATGTCCTTTTAAGGCTCATTGAAATCCTTCTCTTGCATATAGATATATTTTTCCCCCTCCATGAGTCTATAAGCTATATTTATCTCCCAATAACAATTTAAATTTCCACTCACCACCCTCAAGATTAAGGTGTTGTGGGAGTCATAATGGTTATTTGGAGAATTTACAAGTTTAACTTCACTTTGCCTTCATGGAAAAGGCATGAATCCACTTTTACTCACAGCAAGTTGAGATTAAAATGTAGTCTTGGTGGGCAGCTAGTCTATGGAAAACTCTGAATTCAAAACAAGAGAAGACAACAGTCCTCAAATGAGTCTCTTTGTATTTCATATAGTGCTAATAAGCTTTGGTATTGAGACTTAAAATCTTGATATAATTATTCAGATTATATTTATAGAAAAAAAAGTAAAAATCGTTTTTTTGCCGGTTCATTTTTTCATAAAATAAAATAGGGGGGGGGGGAGTAGACCTCGTAAAAAAATATTTCCCCTAATATATTTCAGAAAAAGACTATTTCAGACATCTTTTATTCTAAAGGTAAGTAATTATGGACATTTTCGTGAAAATCGGACAATTAATTTATTTTTCATAGAATTTAAAAAAAAAAACCTTTAGTTATAAATTGTTTTGGGTTACGTTAAATTTCAATTGATTTAACGGTGCAAAAATGTAAACGTTGTTAACTTTCGGACTAATACCCTTAGGAAAGGTATGAAACCGCATCATCCTCCCAGCTAGGGTTTAAATAGTGCCCCTACTGATCCTCTACAATGGTATATCAAAAAATGTAAGACCCCCCCCAATTGAGCCACAGAATGACCGTGGTAGTGACCCGTGATGCTAAAGGAGGGATTGTTGATGGCTGAGTAGTCCATAACATGCAACACTCCACTTAGCCTTTAATTAGGAAGCGCGTGGTGTAATGGTTAAAGTCATAGGAAATGGACTCGTCGCCCCGAGTTCAAATCCTGGACGTGGTAATTGCATTTCACTTAGCGCTAATACCCTTGGGAAAGGTATAGAATCTACTCTCCCTCCAGCTATGTGTAAATAGTAGGGCAGACAGGGCTCTTTAACCTTGGTTAGGCAACCGGTCTAGGAGAAGGAAAACTCTGAATTCAAACTTGTTAAACTCCGCTTAAGAAATTGACCTTGTGTCACATCCTGCACGTGCGGAGGGGTTGATATATATATATATATATATATATATATATATATATATATATATATATATATGGGAGTAAATATGGAAAATAAATCCGACAATATTAAGAAATTTGAAAAAACAAGTGTTCCGAAAATAGGATGAATTTATTTATCGATGTTTAAACATTTCGGGGGTGAAGAAATTTAAGGATGTTTTATAGATGACAGGAGATGAAAATCTTTATAAAATCTTTTTTGTTGTGTAACTGTATTTGTTCAGCGTTATATTTTTGAAAGACAAGTCGCGATCCACGCACGCGAAGATGTCATGACGCGTGACGCTTGACACAACTCCAAGAAATGCATTCAACAAAAGACAAGAAAAAGTATTAATGGACTGATTTTATGAGAACAAATGGAACAAAGTGGGAATATATATGAGAAGTAAACAAACAAACAATGTGTTTTGATATGGCCTTTTTTTAGCCGACAATTTTTGGGAGAATATGTGCTTAATTGAAGTCGTACCTAATTTTGAAAATTACGCCTAATTCATTAATTATTGATTAATTAATTTTCAAAATTAGGTACGACTTCAATTAAGCACATATTGCCCCCCCCCAAAAAAAAAATATACATATGATTGTTCCGACCCTATTGCCCTTATGGCAACTCCCAAATAATACCATTCCAATCAATCTTTATCTTGATCGCCGAATAATCCTTTCGCTTCGCTTAGCACGTTTGCAGTAGTCGTTAAATGCGAATCCATCTGCTTCTGTCGCCATCGGCAAACGAAAGTAAAGAGCACTTACAAACTTTTTCTCTTTCGATTCTTGGTAAGTGCATCGTTATAACCTTCAATCAGATTTCTTGGGAATCGTTAATTTTTGGAATAATACCCTTGGGAAAGGTATGAAACCCCCTCACCCTCCCAGCCAGGATTTAACTAGTTTCCCTACATTTCTTCTACATTTCTTTTGGACTAATACCCTTGGGAAAGGTATGAAACCAATAACAAAGCTCTTATAAATTCAATTGTCAGTAAGTGCTTTGGTGTAACCTTCAATCAGAAACTTTTGGACTAATACTCTTGGGAAAGGTATGAAACAATACCAAAGCTCTTATAAATTCTATTGTCAGTAAGTGATTTGGTGTAACCTTCAATCAGAAACTTTTGGACTAATACTCTTGGGAAAGGTATGAAACCAATACCAAAGCTTTTATAAGTTCTATTGTCAGTAAGTGATTTGGTGTAACCTTGAATCAAAAGCTTTTGGACTAATACCCTTGGGAAAGGTATGAAACCATATAGAAAAACTCTTAAAAACAACTACTAAAAAATGTATATATGAAAGTACAATGAACGCGATTCTCTAACCTACGAAATAATACTAGACTGGCTGACATGTCGTCAAAATTGATCACCATTACTCCCAGGTTCCTCCTAAACCGGGGTGGTAGTACCTGCTAGGTTTCCATCTATGGGTTAAATAGAGAAAAAAGAATTTTGAAAAGAGTATTAAAAAATTTAGTGTAAAAAAATGTAATACCTTTCAAACATGAATAGAACAAAATTTCTTCGGCATAAAATAACCCAACGAGGGTTGACATGCCGAAAATTCAGATTTCTTGAAAGTTGTTAACTTTCGGATTAATACTCTTGGGAAAGGTATGAAACCATATAGAAAACCACCCTTAAAAACAACTACTAAGAAAATGTATATATGAACGTACAATTCTAACCTATGAAATAATACTAGACCGGCTGACATGACGTCACTATGAATCACCCATCATCTGGTTATCTATTAATAATGGAGATTTGCTTCCGGTTTTTGTCTGTAACAAAAATTACGTCACTGCTTACGTCACATTACCCAAAATCGTCATAACATAGAATAAAATTTATTCAACGATTTTTGGCATGTTCAAATTTTTAGTGTATTTATTCAATAAATACACTCAAAATTTGAACATGCAACATTAGACAGTCCCCATTGTTTTTTAAAACAAGTTTAAATAAATACATGACTGGTATTATATATCTATATATAGTTTGTTTTATTTTAATATATATTTAAAGTTTACATTTTAAATTGTTTTATTTTTTAATCCTTTAATGAATTTGATGATTTTACTTACTTAGGGTACAAACTCCCACCCCTCAGGCAATATGTTTCAAAAATTTATTTTTACATCGCCCGGAGGGTGTGTTTTATTTTGTACTAGTAATAATAATTAATTGAAACCATATAACTGTGTAAATAAATTATTATTATTAACTAATGTTATTCCCCCAGAGTTCTAAATGGCTTCGTTGGGGATTTTACTCCTCTGCAGAGGTGCAGTCGGTATATTCTACAGCGCCAGCTGACAGGTGTGTGTATGTATATTTGCTTGTGTTTGTGTTTGCGTGTGTGTGTGTGTGTAGTATCGCCTACAAATAAGTACACACACACCAATAATTTACATAAAATTTTAATGTTCTTCTTAAACAAATATACCAGGATTTTGTTTGTTTTTAGTGGAACATGACACGATTAAAACATTACACACGCACACACACACACACACACACACACACACATATATATATATATATATATATATATATATATATATATATATAGAATGAATAGAAGATGAATGAGAAAAGTATTAGCATATAAAGGTGCTCAATTCTAAAATAGCAGAGCAGTTTTACAATCAATAATATATTATATTATGAATATTAATCTTGTAACTATCAGTTCCATATAATAAACGCTAAAAACTACTGTTTTTTTTAAATCTGAACCATTTGACTTTTGTCTGAGGATTGCGTAAGCATGAAACTAATAGTAACAAGATTAATATCCATAATATAATATATTATTGATTGTATATATATATATATATATATATATATATATATATATATATATATGTCTGTTCACTTCATACTGTCGTGCTGTAAGCCAACCAAAAAAGTGCGATATATATATCGATTTAAAATAAAAACGAGAAAATCTGGAGAAGCAAGCTAGTGTAATGGTTAGAGCCTCCGCCTGTCAGCCTGACAGGTAGGGTTCGAATCACGCACAAACCACTGCCCTGTCTATAACTCTGCTGATGAGGCCTAATAGGCTGAAATGTACATACAGAGATTGACTTTTTTCTCGATTTGTTTACGCCTTACATTTAAACCGATATGCACGCCTAATTCATTTAATTATAACTAATTAATTTTCAAATTAGGTATGACTTCAATTAAGCACATAATCTCCCCGAAATTGTCGGCTATCGCCATCTCAAACAATTGTTTGTTCACTTTATATATATATATATATATATATATTATATATATATTTATTTATTTATTTATTTAGCCAGCCTAAAACACGCGGCAGCTGCCACCAGATCACTACCACGATTCATGGCCAGTCGAAGGGACATAGCAGTCCCGAAAATTTACCCGGCTAAATAAATGAAACTCAAAACAAACCACAGAGTCTTCAGATATTTATTCCTCAACTAACATATTATGCTAACAATATTAGCATAATAAGTACGTTAATGCTTCACACCTAAGCCCAAACCTGGTATAAGTATCTCCTAAAACGGATACAAATACTAACATTCACCTCATATATATATATATATATATATATATATATATATATATATATATACTAGATTCATACTTTTCCCGGCGGCATTACCAGAGGGATTTGAATTCGACACGCCAAATCTGTTTCCTATCACAGTAACTGTTATATTAACTTTTACACTAACTGTTCTCTCGCTAATCTGTTCGTGTATGTGTGTTTAGGACCACCCCAGGTCGTCCTTTTTAGCCCCTTGAATCAACGTTGGCCTCCAGTGAGCCACATATCAAACTCTCTTTAAACCGCTTAAATATCCTCGGTTCCCTTGAGCCTCGTCAGATTTGATTCACTAAACCTTTCCGCAGATCTGCTTACTTCCCTAAAGGCCACTTCCCATCTTTATTCTGATTAGTTTCAATTTTTTAATTTTTTATTTCATATCAATTTCATTCAGGACTTTCATTTCTGAGTGAGTCGTCGGGTGTGAGGGAGCATATTACGCTATCGCCCATAAACGAGTAAATTTTTCTAAATAAAAACTTAATGTTTATCTGAACCAAAGATACCAGGATAATTAAGTACACACGAAAGTATTTAAAAATAATTAAATGCTAAGTTTCTTCTTAACCAAAGATACGAAAAGTTCGATATTTCTCAAGGACCAAGGTAAAGGGTGGGTGGTCCGAAAGTTTCTCATACTCTGTGTCTCTCTTGCCATAATATATACGAGTTAAGGTATGTGTGTGTGTGTGGGGGGGGGCATATTACGGTGTCACCCATAAACGAGTATATAGAATTGTTCTATATAAAAACTTAATTTCTATCTGAACCAAAGATACCAGGATAATTAAGAACACCCCAAACTACGAGGGTGGGTAAAAAAGTAATGCCATTTTGTTTAGGACAGGTATAATTACCAACACAGGAACATGTATCATACATCAAAATGAAGCTGGCCCTCTATGGATCACATCCCAACTTCTCTACATAGGTGTTTCAAAAAGTAATGCCATTTTGTTTAGGACAGGTATAATTACAACATACATCAAAATGAAGCTAATACTCTGTAGATTATATCCAACTTCTCTACATAGGTGTTTCAAAAAGTAATGCCATTTTGTTTAGGACAGGTATAATTACCAACACAGGAATATGTATCATACATCAAAATGAAGCTGGCCCTCTATGGATCACATCTCAACTTCTCTACATAGGTGTTTCAAAAAGTAATGCCATTTTGTTTAGGACAGGTATAATTACCAACACAGGAATATGTATCATACATCAAAATGAAGCTGGCCCTCTATGGATCACATCTCAACTTCTCTACATAGGTGTTTCAAAAAGTAATGTCATTTTGTTTAGGACAGGTATAATTACCAACACAGGAATATGTATCATACATCAAAATGAAGCTGGCCCTCTATGGATCACATCTCAACTTCTCTACATAGGTGTTTCAAAAAGTAATGCCATTTTGTTGAGGACAGGTATAATTACCAACACAGGAACATGTATCATACATCAAAATGAAGCTGGTCCTCTGTGTATCACATCCCTACTTCTACACACAGTCACCGTTTCTCTCAATAGTAATGTTCCACCTTCGAATGAGGGCATGTATTCATGCCCCGTAAAATTCTGTCAACTCTTCTTTGAGCCACTTCTTCACTAGAGATTTCACTTCCTCGTCACTGGAATAATGTTTTCCTCTCAAAGCCCTGAAGAAGATCTACTTAACAGAACGAAACACTGCAGCGTCGGCTAATAAACTTACCACTCATTTTATTTAAACCTGTGTTTTTTTCAAATTTCTCACTATACTATATACCGTCGGATTCATTTCCTTTTCTCTTCACACACACACACACACACACACACACACACACACACACATTTTTGGGAGAAATATGTGCTTAATTGAAATCGTACCTAATTTTGAAAGTTAATTAATTAATAATTAATTAATTAGGCGGGCATACCTATTCAAATGTAAGGCTAAACAAATCGAGAAAAAATCAATCTCTGTATGTACATTTCAATTGATTTTTCTCGATTTGTTTAGTCTTACATTTGAATAGGTATGCCCGCCTAATTATTAATTAATTAACTTTCAAAATTAGGTACGACTTCAATTAAGCACATATTCTCCCAAAAATTGTCGGCTAAAAAAAGCCATATCAAAACACATCTTTTGTGTATTTACTTCACACACACACACACACACATATATATATATATATATATATATAGTAAAAGTAAAGTAGTCGGGGCGGCCTAAAGTCGGTATCAACCAGTCAGCGAGGGAGCCTATCCCCTTTTCAATAGCGCTAGACCAAGGAGATGGTTTTTGGCGTCTGAGTTGGAGCGCCACACTTACCATCAGCTCCATACTTTACCGTACAGATCCCTGTGCTACTCATACGCTGAGTTGGCGAGGACCGGTATCGAACTAGGAACCTTGTGGTTTCTAGCTGAACGCTCTACCGACTGAGCTAATATATATATAAATATATATATATTTATATATTTATATATATTCATATATATATATATATATATATATATATATATATATATATATATATATGAAGGCACTTACAACGCATGTATCGCATTTCGAATTTTATGCGATACATGCGTTGTAAGTGCCTTCAAGAAAAAATTTAATATATACTTTATTCAGCAACGTTTCTAAATAAACAAACATCCAAAAATCTTATTCACTTCGCCGAAGGGCATTCGGTCTGTTTGTTGTTATTATTCTCTCAATAACGCCCCCTTACCTATTATGGTAGAGGCGTGTAGTATCGCTTGACAAGCTTAATTTCGCTAGGATGGTCAGCTGTGTACTGTGGCCGAGGCGATAAAAGTGTTTCACTAGTGTTTCACTGTGTCTGCTGAAGTCCCGGTTTCGATTTCTGTCGGAGGGAAATCGTTAGTATATACCGCTGATGAGACTTAATGAAGTCGAAACAGTCTGTACGGTATTCTACACATCGAGCCATCCTTTACTGGGATTACACTTGTCAAGTTCATTTTCTATAAGAAAAAAGTATCGTATTTTATGCGATACATGCGTTGTAAGTGTTCAAGAAAAAATTTAATATATACTTTATTCAGCAACGTTTCTAAATAAACAAACATCCAAAAATCTTATATATATATATATATATATATATAAAGTAGAATTATTCCTGTCTTTAAATTCACCATTTTCTGGTTCTTGTGAACTTCAGAGACAGACAAATGGCTGATTACATTATTCGTCGTCCAATTAGGACGTGCGTGACTTTCCACTTTCAAATCTATTCATTAATTTGTAGTGCGTCTATTTAAAAGCACTCTTCAGCGAAGAAATTTTTAAAAAATTCATCAAACTTTCTTGCAGTCACGGGAAAACTGCGGCTTGAGGCGATTTCTAAATGGCTTGCCTAATTTAATGGGGAAAATAGCATTTATTAAAACTAGCAAATATATGCACCCTCCGGGTGCAAGTATTTAAGTTTTAATGTAATGAAATATCGTATTAAATTAGAAAATCTAATAAGAATGCAGATAAAAAGATTTGAAACAGAGTGGGGGTATAATAGAAAAATAGAAATGAAACTTACTCTTCCATCACTGCCGTCTTTCATTGCTGAATTTTACTTATTTAACTATTTAGTTAAATTAGGAAATAAAGAATAAAATTACACTTATTTTTTCTTGTTAATGGATTTCATTTAAGATTCATTGGAGAGATTTTTTTTATATTCATTAAAATAAAACCAAACAGTTAGAAATCAATAATACTAAGCACATATTTAATAAAATCACATTTTTAATATCAATATGCAAATTAGCCTTCCCGTTCACACTGCAAAACCGCTATATTTTGTATATATAAATACAATAGCATGTTATTATTATGTAGATATGGACAACACTAATAAAAAGGTGATGCAATTTTATTAATAATTGAGGTTCAAATATAAATAAAATCATGAAGAATGTGATGTAAATAACTATGTTAATTGTGACTCGATTAGTAATATAGTTTCGGTTACAGACAGAAAAACACACAATCTCCATTATAATAAGATTTTGTTCGCCACCTTCTTTCTACGTTAGATTTTACGGCATGTCAACCCTTGTTGGGTTATTTTATGCCGAAGACGTTTTGTTCTATTCATTCTTGATGAGCATTGAAAATTCTTTTTTTAATTCAATTTTTAAACTCATTTTTTTTATATGTAATCTATAGATGAGACCCTAACAGGTAATACCACTACGGGTCAGAGTGGACCTGGGAGTAATGGTGATGAAAGGGAACTCCACACTCCCCAAAGCTCCAAAAATGGAAATTCACCATTAGATGCAGTTTAACGTCATACCCAGAATACTAACACCCTCAGCTACCGCTGAAAGGTTTGGGGGTTTGTCATAAGGGCAATAGGGTTGGGACAATAATATAGGTACTAGGGTTTAACATGGCCTGCCGATTGGACGACAGGGGCCATTCCGACGACCCGTCTAACCTAAGTAAGGGCCAAAGTGGAGTGTTGCATGTTATGGACAGCTCAGCCACCAATAATACACCCTTAAACATCACGGGTCACCACCCACGGCCATTAGGTCGCTCTATTAAGGGGTCTTACCCCTCTGCAGAGGTACAGTCGATGTGTATTATACAGCTCCAGCCAACAGGGTGGTTGTTTCGTTTCATTCTCTCTTGTTCACTGCTATTCTTCTACAAGGATGGTTTTAGCATTAAATAATCCACGAAGTTTGATATGCCATTAAACAAAGAGACCGAAACTGAAACGTGAGGATCTGATGGTAGGTGTAGCGCTTCATCTCAGACGAAAAAAAACAATCTCATTGGTCTAGCGCTAGTTAAAAGGGAATATACTCCCTCGCTGTCTGGCTGATACCGACATTAAGCCACCCCGACGACTTTTTTTTTTTTACCTTCAACGTAAAATTACCTTGAATTTTATTAGTAGTGTAGCCTACCTAATAAAAACCAGTTCTCATGCAGTCCACTTCTCGAAAAAGATTACTTATGCCTGGTCTAAGTAAGTAAAGTCGTCGGGGCGGCCTAATGTCGGTATCAGCCATGCAGCGAGGGAGTCTATCCCCTTTTCACTAGCGTTAGACCAAGGAGATTATTTTAGCGTCTGAGGTGGAGCGCCACACCTACCATCAGCTCCTTACTCTACCGCACAGATCCCTGTGCTACTCATACGCTGAGTTGGCGAGGGCGGGTATCGAACTAGGAACCTTGTGGTTTCTAGCCGGACGCTCTACCGACTGAGCTAACCCGGCCCTTTGTGCAAGAGACTGGCTTATTATCACTCCACATGCATACACATACCAGTAGATACACATTCAACTATAAAGAAACCAGGTTTTTATTGTATGGGATTCAAGGCCTAACAATACCCAGATCCCTACTATTTGGTGAGGAGTCTTATTCCTTTACAGGGCATACAGTCAGTGTATTATAATTATTATTATTTTAGTAAATTTTAGGAATTGTTGGATAATCTACAGGTATAAATTATATTTATGGACTTTGCCAAAAGCACAGGCATTGACCAATGAAAAAATGACATCAGAATGCATTTTTAGGTTGTTGGCAATTGTTCTGGACTTAATACCAGAAGGACTACTACTGGGTTCTCTGCTACAAGTACACTCTTGTTCTATCTAGGATTATAAATGGACTTTCTACTACTGAGTGTATTTGTCGCATACACTACAAGGCCTCGTTTTAACGTACCACCCACAAGCCGAAGCTCATGGGTGGGATACTATACCATTTTATACCATTGGATTTACCAACAGGAGACCTAATCGTCGTCCAGAATCGTAACAGGGATACCGTGTCTATTTAGTAAGCTTAGTATAGCACTGTTAATATAAAACTGTGTTTTTTTCTTTTATAGAAAATATCTTTTTACCAAAGAGAAAAAAACAAAACAGTTTTTCTCTATTTTTAGGGCCAATGTTTACGTGTATGGTCTTCTGTAGAAAAGTTACCTTTCAACGTATGGTTACCTTGGATTTCTTTTTTAGTAGTGTGATCCGTCTGATGAGGAGCCATGTCTCATGCGGTTTCTTTCTCAAAAAAGGACGACCCATACCTGCCTTATTGCATCGTCATCTTCTCTTCATTTTAATTTTCCTTTACAAAACAGCAAACGATGTTTGACTTACCTGGAATAAAAATAAAAAAAAACAATATAAGTCATTTTAAAAAAACAATTTCTTTATCTTTTTTATTGCATCAATTTTGTTTTTAGTATTATTTGGACTATTGTCCTCATCTTCTGTTACATAATTATTTGAAACCTAATATTTATGTGCAATAGTGTAGAAATCAAAATGGCTAAGTTGCAGCCCACGGCCTTGAAAGATGAGTGACAAGGCTTGACCTCATCCTGATCCTTTCCGGTGGATACCGTGAGAATCGGTGGAGAAGACCCTCTTCCGGTTTAGATTAGAATAGATTTTAGTCAGTCGGCCCAAAACCACGACGGTGGTGAGTCGTGTTATACACGCTCCGACTCGATCTGCGCAGGTAGTCTGGTGGGGATTTCGAGAATAAAATATGATCTAAGTAAATCGAAGTCTTGTGTTATTATCTAAAAACTACCAATGACACAGGGCTTCTGATAAAGAGAAATCCCCAATGGAAGACCAGACACGAAGTCCCCAAGAGAAGTCCAGACGTTAGCAAAGACGCTAGAAGAAGAACTAAGATAGAAGATGAACAGAAGAAGAATAGAAGTAAGTAAAGTAATGAAAAGAGGTATACAACACTTCATTGTACAACGTTTCGGCCGATGTATCCTCCGACCTAACTCAGGTATTTCTTGTCGGACTCGAGAACCTTCTCGGACTCGGGAATCTTCTTGTCGTAATCGGGAGCCATTACGGAACTTTGAACCTAGCCCTTTATTCAGTCCACGGGGGTATCCTGTTCTCATTCCGCTAACCATAGCTGGGATACAGGTGTTAAGCTGTGTAAATTATTATTCTATGTTACTGCTGCCCCTGACCAGGACTGAACCTGCAGTCTAGAGATAACTGTCACTTAGAACTGTCTTAACTTAACTCCTTTATCCACTATGCTATGTATCCAATTAGACAATCCAGTGTGAATTTTGGGAACTTATAAACCTAATATCTTGTTTTGCCTAGAATATCTACCTATTTACTTATGTATGATTTTTACCTAGACTCATATTGGGTGTTTTTTCTTTTGTTTTAAAAAAATCTAATCTCGACTTTTTAATTATAGGTCCCCATATTGTGTTCATTTCTATGCTAGGTATACTTAAGAGATTACTACAGTCTATCATATGAGCTGATTCTTTGAGGCGTCTTCTCTTCCAATGTTCCTCCCTATCTATTATCTTAACTTAGTCCAAATAATACAAATAATACTAATTATCAAGCCTCATCTCAAAAATTCAGAGAAATTTTGTTTTTGTTTGGTTAGTCGGTTGTTTTTTTTTGTTTTGTTTTACGGCATATCAACCCTTTTCGGGTCATTTAATACACAATCAAGTCATTTTTTTAATATTCGGTTACTTACAATACCTGCTGTTGCCTAAATGGTCACCCAATTAAGTATTGAATAGGCTCATCGCTGCTTAACTTCGGTGATCTAGGGTTTTGTATTTCTAAATACACGACATTTATTTGTCTGAATTTATTTAAAATTCAGCTGAGTGGCCTATTGTCCGTATCAGCCAAACAGCGAAGAAGTCTGCCCTCTTTTCACTAGCGCTAGATGAAGGAAATTTATTTGTTGTGGTGGAGCGCCACACCTACCGTCAGCTCCCCACTTTACCACACAGATCAGATTACCCAATCGGTGCTACTCATGCGCTGAGTTGGCGGGGCCCGGTATTGAACCCGGAACCTTGCGTTTCTTAGTCGGGTGCTTTACCGACTGAGCTAAACCGTTCCCTGTTAGTCTAATTCGAACTTTCTGTTAAACTGGCTTCGTGGAATGCCAGTAAATAGCTTTATTTATTTGTCTAAATAAAAGTAGTTATTCACTGACACCCCATCATGTCAGTTGAACACAAAATTTGATTTACGCACAAACTAAATCTCATGGGGTGGCCAGTGTTAAAAAATTGCGTGTATTCCTTCGGCATTCCTCTTCTGAGACGTCCCAGGCACTGAGCAATAAATCCAATCTTGCCCGTTTATATCGAGGGGACAGATGTTACCTTGGGGGATGACCCCCTAGGGATTACGCTGATATTATTTTCCTTACTGATTCACTGTAAACAGCGTTCAGAAAAAAAAAAACAATTCTATCAATAAATGGATCTAAAAATGTGCAAATGTAAACATTTCTCGGTAAAAAGATTAGGCTTATAGGTTTTTTAAAAATTCACTCTAGATTATCCATTTTAAAATATGGCGTAACAGATATAGGCTACAGTCCTAGAGGCGAAAAGTGCTTAACTTTTAAAAATCCGACGAATATAAAAGATGGCTCAACAATTTTTGCGTAATGATTAAGATAAAATCACTAAAGGAATATAGTTACTTTTCGCACATAGGTTTCTTGTTTGTTTGTTTGTTTATTGATTTTAACGGCATATCAACCCGTAGGTTGGAGGTATTGACGCACCGCGCCGGCCATCAAAATATGGAGATTATGGTTGCTGCCCAATGCTCCCTGAACACTGTAAAAACAATCGACACTTATAAAAAATTGAGCTCGGTTCGCCGACTCTAATTCTTATTTGTTGTTGTTGTTGTTTATTGATTTTAACGGCATATCAACCCGTCTGGGGTTATGTCATGCCTAACGGTTAGGAAGTAACACATATCGTGTATTTATACTTATACTTTTTAGTAATTGGTTTTAAAAATGTGTTGGGGATTATATTGTATGGTACTTATTTGTTTCATGTCTATAATATAGGACTGTTCTATACACCCATGTGGATGACATGTTTATTGATTTTAACGGTATATCAACTCGTCTGGGGTTATGTCATGACTAACGGTTAGGAAGTAATACATATCGTGTATTTATATTTATACTTTTTAGTAATTGTTTTGAAAAATGTGTTAGCATTATTGGGGAATATGTTGTATGGTATTGATTTGTTTCATGTTTATATTCTATGGTATAATTTCATTTCCCTAAAAAAAGAGAGAATACCCCCCAAGTTGATATTTTCAAACAGATCCTTCATATTGTTTGCTTTAAAATAACGGTTTCTGATGTGAGCAAAATATCTGCATTCCATGAATAAGTGTTTAACTGTCAAAGGTGTTTGACATGTTCCGTATTGTGGTTGTTGTTCTTGTTTGAGTATATAGGAGTGCGTTAGTCTTGTATGACCAATGCGTAATCGGGATACGATGACTTGTTCCTTTCTAGACTTTCTCTTAAAGCTGGTCTGCAGCCTCCCAAAGTAGGTTTGATTAGGGAGAGTTTATTGTGGATTATAGGTTTCTTGGTTTCATAATTAATTAATTAAGTTTTAAATGATTCAAATACGTTAAAGCAACTATATATATATATATATATATATATATATAATATAATATATAATATATATATAGAGAGAGAGAGAGAGAGAGAGAGAGAGAGCGATAAGTCCCGCTTAGCGTAACGTTTATCATTGTTCGAAATCTAATTGCAGACCTGAGTTCAAATCGTGAAATTCTATTTTAGCCCATGACACTCCTTTCAACAAAAAATTGGATCTCTTCTTTAGTGCATACTGTTAGTAGAGCGGCCAAGTTTACACTGTAAAGACCGCAATAAAAATGGCACGATTAGGCTCAAATTTGAGCATGTAACCACAAAAGTGCCAAATAGAAGCTCCCATGCACAGACCCCTGTGACCACCTTGCCTTCCGGGGATAAATCGTGAGAACCGGAAGGCATAGAAGACCCTGTCTTCCGGTTTAAGGATAGTAAGTAAGTCTCAGTCAGTTAGCAGGTAGGAGCCGAGCCCGATAGGATGTAAGTCGATCTGCGCATATGTCTGGGTTGGGGATTGAAAATAAAGTAATATCAAAGTAAATTGAAGTCTTGTGTTTATTATCTAAAAACTAACAATGACACAGGGCTTCTGATAACGAGAAATCCCTAGCAGAAAACCAAACCGAAATCCCCAAGTCAACGCCAGACGCAAGACCTTAGAAGATAGCAGATCCAAGACGCTAGACCAGACCAAGTCAAGATAGATGAAGATATACCAAAGACGATCAGAATAGCAGCCGGCCAGAATAGAAAATACGACAAGAAGTAAGTGAAGTGAAGAAGGGTATGCAACACTATTTTGAAATCGAAAGATAAAAACAAAATTGTTCAATGACTTAAACTACATCATTTTCACTCTGTTTTCGGAAACAACTTAAATAATACTTTATACATTTCCAACAGCCTTTTTTTCTGTGTCTGTCATCGTCGATAAATTAGAAAATTTGAATGAAAAACTTTATTCAACCCATGAGATTTCTTAAGAGTGAAAGAACATTACACTTAATGCCTAAAAATTATACTACCTAAAAGAAAAAGAGACTGTACCTTCGCTAATGAATGCAGATGTAAGGAAACAAAAAATGACAATATTCTAAAATGCTTACAAAAAGATGAATAAGACAATTTTTATTCTAAATCAGGTTTTCCTAGCTCGTTAGAAATATTTTAAAAATAAACTGCCACCGTTATTTAGCATTACCTTAGCGACAATAACAAACACAATAGTTTAGTCAAATAAACACACTTGATAATGATAATTTAGACAAATATAAACAGCCTTGATAATGGTTTAGAAAAGAACCGAAAGTACTTGGTTTTATTAGTAATAACCCTTTCGGGCAACTAATTAACACCTTTAAAGATGATAATATCAAAAATTGTTAGAAAACAAACTTGAAAATAATAAGAGTTATTTCCTATAAGTTTTACATGATCAAAGGGGAACCACTCTTGACTGATAAATTATATATTTATTTTCCCATTAAACTAATCCTAAACTTAACCCTAACCCTGTCTTCTTTTTTCCTAGTAGATCAATAATTAAATAAGTAATTTATCAGTCAAGAGTGGTTCCCCTTTGATCATGTTAGACTTGTAGGAAATAACCACAATAAGGATTCTATTACCTTTAACCAAATTTATTTAAACAATAAGCATGAGGATAACAGTGCGAAAAATTTAGATAATACGATGGTGATTCAAAATCAATGCCATTTTGTTTAGGACAGGTATAATTACCAACACATGAACATGTATCATACATCAAAATGAAGCTGGTCCTCTGTGGATCACATCCCTACTTCTACACATAGGTGAGTCAAAAAGTAATGCCATTTTGTTTAGGACAGCTATAATTACCAACACAAGAGAATGTATCATACATCAAAATGAAGCTGGTACTCTATGGATAACAACCCTACCTCTCCACATAGGTGAGTCAAAAAGTAATGCCATTTTGTTTAGGAAAG
Organism: Doryteuthis pealeii; assembly: GCA_023376005.1. Taxonomy (NCBI): domain Eukaryota; kingdom Metazoa; phylum Mollusca; class Cephalopoda; order Myopsida; family Loliginidae; genus Doryteuthis; species Doryteuthis pealeii. The sequence goes on along the minus strand of CM042176.1, from coordinate 14,279,061 downwards.
GTATAATTACCAACACATGAACACGTATCATACATCAAAATGAAGCTGGTACTCTATGGATCACATCCCTACTTCTCCACATAGGTGAGTCAAAAAGTAATGCCATTTTTTAGGACAGGTATAATTACCAATACAGGAACATGTATCATACATCAAAATGAAGCTGGTCTTCTGTAGATCACATCCCTACTTCTATACATAGTCACTGTTTCTCTCAATAGCATTGTTCCACCTTTGAATGAGAGCATGTATCCCTGTCCCGTAAAATCCTGTTGACTGTTCTTTGAGCCAGTTCTCCACTACAGATTTTACTTCGTCATCACTGGAATAATGATGCCTCTCAAACCCTCTTTCATGGGGCCGAAGAGATGATAGTCTGAGGGAAATATTATTCCAGTGACGAGGAAATGAAATCTGTAGTGAAGAAGTGGCTCAAAGAACAGTCATCATATTTTTACGGGACATGAATATATGCTCTCATTCGAAGGTGGAACATTGCTATTGAAAGAAACGGTGATTATGTGGAGGAGTAGTGATGTGATCCATAGACGACCAGCTTCCTATTATGTATGGTACATGTTCCTGTGTTGGTAATTATACCTGTCCTAAACAAAATGGCATTACTTTTTGACTGACCCTCGTACAAACACAAAATATACTAAAGATATTCTAGGCGGGAAAATTTCTGGTGACAATTTTTTTTGGGGGGATGGGGTGATTTTTGTGATGGCGGTAACATTGCTTTGTCATTAAACTTCATTCGAACGAGATCTCGTTCACACAGAAAAAGGAAAACGAGACATTGGCGTGCTGTGTTTAATTCAATGTTTCCATAGCTTCGTGCCAAGATATAGTTTAAAATGTAGTATGAGCTTGTCATGTGGAACTGGGTCATATAATATTCCTTGTACTTCAATGTTGGCCGCCCTGCAGAGGGTAATACTCCCCCAATGGGGCCACCTGTTGGCCGTGGTTGGCGACCGGTGATGCTTAAGGATGCAGGTGGATGAGCAGTTCATGACTTGCAATACTCCACTTTGGCCCTATCTTAGACTAGACGGACGGTCGGAGAGGCCCTCTGCGATCAATCGGCTGGTCATGTCAAGCCCAAGCACCTATATGATTGCCCCAACCCTATTCCCTTATGGCAAGCCCCAACCCCTTTTTATCATATGGGTGCTGGAGGGCGGTGACTGAGTGTCTACATGTCCTGGGAATGACGTTAAATTCTATCTGATGGTGAGGTTCCCGTTTTGGAGGTTTGGGGAATGTGGAACACCCCTTCATCACCATTGCTCCCTAGTTCACTCTGACCCGAATAGCTAGTACCTGTTAGGGTCCCATGTATTGGTTAAATAGAAAAACACGAGGTTATAAACAAAATTTGATTATCCATTAAGAATGAATGTATTTCAAAAGTTTGTCGGCATTAAATGAACCACCGAGGTTGATATGCCGTAAAACCCAAACCAAATTATTATTTCTATTTATAATCGTTTCTCGTTTTCTTTTGCCATTAAGAATTTATCCCTTCTCCTCTTGTCGCCCACTGTATTGCTGTAATTTCCATTACATTGCCCACCTATAATACGAATCTCACATATTGGATGACAATGACTTCCTGTCCGGAAATTGACAAATGGTAATTATATCTCGTGGGCGGGAGGCGGGGGTGCATGAAGTAAATGTTTGATTAATATATATTCGAATGGTAACGAAGAAAAAGGAGAAAGAAAAAGGATTGGAGGAAATATGAGAAGGTCTGTTGTGGTCAGTCGCTGAGAACATGACACAATATATGTTAATTGCGTAACAGAATAAGAAGAGTGAAACATATGTGCTTGGTGGTCAAAGAGGTAATTGGATATCTGTGATAAGTGGTCAAAAGCTGAATAGACTGGACAATATTTGGCTACAAAGTTGAGAAGACTGATATTTGCTAAGTGGTCAAAAGTTGCGAACAATGAACGATTATGTGCTAGGTGGTCAATCGCTATGGACCTTACCGCATATGTGCTTAGTGGTCAACAATTGGAGACACAGAAGGATATTTGCTAGTTGTTTCAAAAGTTGAGAGAACTGAACAATGCCTTCTTAGACATTAAATGATACTTCTTAGTGGTCAAAAGTTGAAGACACTGAATGATATTTGCTTAGTGGTCAAACGTTGAGGGCACTGAACGATTATGTGCTAGGTGGTCAAACGTCTAGGACATTGAATGATATTTGTTAAGTGGTCAAATGTTGAGGACACTGAAAGATATGTGCTTAGTGGTCAAGCATTATGGACACTGAATGAAATTTGCTTAGTGGTCAAATTGTAGCATAATGGACCTAGGAACACCATATTGGTGGCCTTGTGCCAGACACGGAGAAACCTTAATAGATTGTAGCATGATTCTCAGACCTTACGGGAGTGGGCAGGCAATGTGAAAGTCGTTAGCACCTTTGAGTCTATTCGGAGCCATTAAGTCTGGGATTATGCTAGTAAAATTTAGTTTAATCGGTTTGTCAGAAGAAAGGATGGTTGACCCGTCGACCTCTTAAGTGACACGTGTAGTTTGGTAGAACATTTAGAATCTTCGAGAGAATCTAGGACATTCTAGAACATTCTAGAACGATCGACAATTTTTTCTATATAATGAGGGAACCTTAGATTTTGAATCAGTTAAGTCCTGGAGACCGAGGGAGTAGTAGAGCCCTGGAGACCGAGGGAGGAAGACCAGTTGAGTCTGTGGCCATGGCGTTGGCTTGACAGTAGTGTCGCTGATGTGTGAAACTTGAGATTTAATATTTTACACTGGACGAAGTTGAAAACATATCTTAAGTGTGAAGCCTGATAATTGGAACGAAGTTAAGAGCATCATTAAAAACATATTTAAGGAAGCCGACTATCTCTCTCTCTCAATACCTTGCATTAGGAGAATAAATTGATGAAAAGCAAGAGGTACTGTTCTCATCTTTATTTACTACACGCCAAAGAAATCGTAATGGAATTCATGAATGAAAGCCATTAAACAAACAAACGGGAACAGATACTTGACTGGAGATATATACTTGTCAACAAGTCAAATTGGCCGTAACTAAAAGCACGTGGCCTGCGTAAGTGATATATTTCGCTTGACCATAAACGAAAGGAGTGTGGAAGAATTTTGGGGCTCGAAGACTGACTGCTAGATCTGGGTGTGTTTGTAAACAAACGACCGTACGAGGATACGATTTGATACCTTGAAAGAAACAACCCCGCTACGTTACGTATTCCGAATTGGTACCGTGACTACAACAAATCGATTTGATGCCCGTATGTAACAAACACCCGTAACGTTACATATCGCTAATTTAGTGCCGTGAAACGAAAAAGCCGCTACGTTACAAAATGTTGAGGACACTGAAAGATATGTGCTTAGTGGTCAAGCATTATGGACACTGAATGAAATTTGCTTAGTGGTCAAATGTTCGGGACACTGAATGATATTTTCTAAATGGTCAAAAGTTGAGGACACTGAAATCGGTTGGCCAAAACTCAGGTACAAAGACAATATCATGAGAAACCTGGAGGATTTGAACATCCCCATAGGCACTTGTCAAGACGTAACCAGAGACCGAACATAGAGGAAACAGATTCGTGTGGTGTCATCAACGGATACGATGGACGGCAAGTAAAAGAAAAACTCTTTAAAAATGATATTCAACATTGAAGGTTGGTTTGTTTTGTTTTACGGCATATCAACCTCAGTGGGTCATTTAATGCCGACAAAGTTGTGAAATAAATTCATTCTTAATGTATAATACCATTTTGTTTATCAACTAATGTTTTTCTATTTAACCCAAAGATGGTACTACCAGGTACTACCACTTAGGGTCAGAATGGACCAGGTAGCAATGGTGATGAAGGGGTGCTCCACATTCCACAAACCTCCAAAACTGGAACCTCACCATCAGATAGAGTTTAACGTCATTCCCAGGACATGTAGACCCGCAGCCACCGCCTTCTAGCACCCATATGATAAAAAGGGGTTGGGGCTTGCCATAAGGCCAATAGGGTTGGGAAAATCATATAGGTGCTAGGGCTTGACGTGACCAGCCGATTGATCGGAGGGGGCCTCTCCGACCGCCCGTCTAGCCCAAGATAGTGGAGTATTGCATGTCATGAACTGCTCATCCACCTGCGCTCTATCCTTAAGCAGGTGGCCCCATTGTGGGAGTCTTACCCCTCTGCAGAGGTGCAGTCGGTGCATTCTAACGCCCCACCGACAGGGCGGTTTTTGTAAGAGAATCGTATTTGAAAGGATATGTTTACGACCAACATTGCTGCTTTGATTTTTGCTTGTAAATAAATTTTAGCAGCTAAAATACTATAAAAGTCTTCTTAATACAAACCGTGAAATATCTTGACCCAGACACAACCGCGGGGAATTCCAAAAATATAAAAAAATTTAAAAAAAAACCTATTAGACACACTCGCATAAAAAGTAATATTGACTTATATAGTCAATACCTATGTACTTGAGCTGTTATTTACTAAGCTTGGCTAAGTCTGGTACAAGGCCAAGAGTATAGATGTTGGTTGCTTGGGTTTTACGGCATGTCAACCCTTATTGGGCAATCTTATGCCGAATATGTTTATGTCTTATTCATTCTTGATAGGTACGTCATTAGTTTTAAACACATTTTTCTATTTAACCTATAGGTGGGACCTCAACATGTACTACCACTCCAGGTCAGACTGGACCCGAGAGCAATTGTGATAAAAGGGTGTTCCACATTCCCCAAACCTTCAGAACTGGAACCTCACCATCAGATAATGTTTAAATTCATACCCAGGACACCAAGAGTCCCAACCACCGCATTCTGGCAACCATATAAAGAGGGTTGGGAAGCGCGTGGTGTAATGGATAAAGTCATGGGAAATGGACTCGTGGCGTTTTGAAGAAGAACTCGATTGAAAATGTACCCCCTCCCCTTTTTAAGCAGAAAAAACACCGATGTATAATTTTTTCTTTTATACAATAATAGCCAATTAAATAATTATCGAAATGAGTAAAAAAGAAATCTCCAAAAGTAAATTATTTATTATTTTTTTACATTTTATTTTTCGATTTTCCGTACTTGTTTCTATTCATAAGTTTGGTCTTTTATCTCATTATCTATACTGTAATTAGTACAATATATGACCGACTTGAAAAACATTTTACGCCCCCAACATAAGGGGGTCAAAATTAAGCGACCTGAAAAAAATGAGAAAGTTTTGAAATAAAATAAATAATGTATTTTTTAAAGATCATTTATTGATAAATAAACACTGAAAATTTCATTAAAAACCGATAATTCCCTGATTTTTGGTAAATTATTTTCTGTAGGGGGGCTAAAGTCATTTTGTCAAAAACGCATTTTAGGCTCAGTTTGCCATTCCCTATTTTAAATGAACCACCATTTTTTACATTAAACAATTTAATTAACGAGTATATTTGATATTAGGTTGATATTTCAATTCCCAATACCATTTCTGACCAATTACCTCTATCAATCTATCTATATTAGACTGTCCATATATACATCACTTTAGCATCCCATCACACAATCTAGATAACCTTAAACGTGTCTTGATTGAGCATGGATTTCCATCCACTCAATCAAGAATAGCAGAATTAAAATGGATAATTAGATTAAACACTCACATCAAAGATCTCAGCAGCGATACAGGAACACTAAAAGTCTATAAATATTTCCAAAATACCCCCCACCACCAACTCCATGACCCCCAACAGACTACAAGGGACACAGAGTACAAACTCCTAAATTACCACCTGACCAATCAGCGTCATATACACCCACACACAAAGATGACAACTACACTACCACAAGCAGCAGCTATCCCCAATAGAAGGAACAACCAGAAGCCAGCAACACTACTGTCCTTACACAGTCTGAAGAAGGGAGCTATAAAAATCCTGAAAATTTACTACTACTAAATAAACAAAACTCAACTCAAAAACAACCGAGTTTCTGATATTTATTACTTTAATACTTCTGTTGGATTGTCTTCCCTTTGGCTGGAGGAGTTATCTTCCCACTGGATTCTCGTTTCTCACCACCAGGTGTTTTGCTATTTAAGCGGGCAAGCGCCAGATTCGAATCCTCTTTTTTCTCCGGGACCTCACACACATGGGTTAGACATTTATGTCTACACCCTCATTGTGTGGGGGCTTCACCCCCCAACACACAGCCACTAGTAAGTGACTTTAGCATACCTATCCATAACTTTTGTATCTTATCCCTTTTCTATGTACGTATATTATCCACTATGTATCTTGTCTCATGTATATGTATTTCATGTCTTAAATGTTTCTCCATGTGCTTATATTAAAGTCCAGTGATACATTTCACACTCTTGGTCAGAGTTGTTTTGTTCAACCAATTATAATTGATATTATAACTTTGAACCCAACACTTCATACAAATGCCCAAACCTGATATATGTACCTTTTACAAACGGATACATGTACCAAAATAATCTCATATATATAACTCTGATAAAACTGAGTTCATGTCTTTCAAAAACAAAAGCGACATCTCAACCATCGATGGCAAACTACTAAACTCTGTAGAACAATTTAGATACTTAGGCAGTAACATCTCCTCCACAGAAAACGACGTTAATGTATGCATAGGAAAAGCATGGGCCGCTATATATAAATTATCGATCATATGGAGGTCCAATCTCGCAGACAAGTTAAAGACAGTTCTTCCAGGCCGTTGTCGTGTCAGTACTGCTGTATGGCTGTACCACCTGGACCCTAACTAAGCGACTAGAGAATAAACTAGATGGGAGCTGCAGAAGAATGCTGCGGGTGATCCTGAACAAGACGTGGAAACAGCACCCTACGAGAAAACAGCTGTACGGCCACCTACCACATATCACCCAAACCATCCGAGCAAGACGGGCAAGACACGCAGGACATTGCTGGAGAAGCAAGGACGAACTCATAAGCGACGTCCTCCTGTGGAAGCCAGCACATGGACAAGCCAGTGTGGGCCGACCAACAAAAACGTACGTTGATCAGCTCTGTGCGGATGCAGGATGCTGCATAGAGGACCTCCCGAGAATGATGGGCGATAGGGACGGATGGAGAAAGATTGTCATGGATATCCGCGCTGAAAGCGCGACATGATGATGATGATATATATATATATATATATATATATATATATATATATATATATATATATATAAAGATAAATCTAATGAGTCAGACGAACCTACTATTAGTTTCGCTTAATGCTCTTCAGAGTCAGATCTTAGCCCTGAAGAGCATTAAGCGAAACTAATAGTAGGTTCGTCTGACTCATTAGATTTATCTTTATTATTTGCTCTACTTAGGTATTGAGCACTTTTTACTTATTAGCTATTCTCCTAGCGGTTATATGAATATATATATATATATCTTATATACATATATATACATATAAATTGTTTTTTCTTTTGGCCAAATACTGTACCAACAGATTACACTGGGTAACAGCCAAAAAATCGTCAGGGGTTTCTCAGCTGATTTAGACTAATTTTGGTGTTCTGAGTCCGAATATCACATTGATTTTGCTCTATCAGGTCAACTTTTTGAGATACAGCCCTAGGCCTACCTGACGAGCTATACATATGCTAATATCAGGGGTTTTGAGTTCAATCTTATTTTTCTTGAAGAATATATCGAATTACAATGTACAGACACGAATAAAGGGAATTCCACAATTAGTCAATCAAATCAATACCTGTCTCACCATTACTCCATCTTTCTTTTTTCATTTTTTTCATTTTTTTCTTTCAGTTTATTGTGATGGCTTCGGCGCGACGGTCATGCAGGAATAATCCTGACGTTTTCTGCTACATCTGCGGAGAATACACGCTGTCAGGGGACAGGAAGAACATCACAGGATTTGTGAAGCGCGCCTACGAGGCTTACTTTAAAGCCAAGCTGGGTGACCAAGATAAGTCCTGGGCACCGCACACGGTGTGCAAGACGTGCGTGGAATACCTCCGGCAGTGGACGAAGGGCGCGAAAACTTCCCTGAAGTTTGGGATTCCGATGGTTTGGAGGGAGCTGTTTGACCATGCATCGGATTGTTACTTCTGCGCCATCAATACTACTGACATCAACCGGAAGAATCGGCACAGCCTCCAGTACCCCGACCTTCCATCTACCCGCCGTCCACTGGCTCACTGCGAAGAAATTCCTGTACCAGCGTTCACAGAGCTTCCCGACAGCGACGACGAGGCCACCACTACAGACGAGCGAGGATATACAGAAGAGGAGTATGGAGCATAAGATAGTCCGCAGCCCTTTTCACAATGTGAGCTTAATGATCTGGTTCGGGATCTCAGGTTGTCGAAGACTTCCTCCGAGCTGTTGGCCTCCAGACTCAAAGAGAAAAATCTACTTGGCAAGGACGCGCGTATCACTTTCTTTCGTAGAAGGTATGAGGACTACATGGACTACTTCTGCCAAGAGGAAGACCTCGTGTACTGCCGAGATGTCGCCGGTCTTCTTGTTAAACTCGGCGCTCCTCAATACGATCCGAGAGATTGGTGACTCTTCATTGACAGCTGCAAGCGCTCTTTGAAGTGTGTGCTCCTCCACAACGGGAACCAGTTCGCCTCAATCCCTCTTGCGCACTCCACAAGTCTCAAAGAGAAATATGAAGCAGTGAAGTACGTGCTCGACAAAATCCAATATGAGCAGCACCAATGGGTCATCTGCGTCGACTTCAAGATGGTGAACTTTCTACTTGGTCAGCAGTCCGGATTCACGAAGTACCCATGCTTTATATGTATGTGGAACAGTCGAGACAGAGCCCAGCACTATGTAAAGAAAGAGTGGCCGGCGCGAGGGCAGTTAGTATCTGGGGCGAAAAACATCATAAACGAACCTCTTGTTGATCGGGAGAAGATATTGATCCCACCGCTACACATGAAGCTTGGGTTAATGAAACAGTTCACGCGCGCTCTGGAAAAGGATGGGAGGTGCTTCAACTACCTGTGCCGAGCTTTTCCTCGACTGACCATTGAGAAGCTGAAGGCCGGCATTTTCGATGGCCCACAGATACGGCAGCTCATAAAGGACACAGAGTTCAAAACTCCATGAACACGCTAGAGTGCGCCGCGTGGAAATTGTTTGTGCAGGTGGTGAACAACTTCCTGGGGAACACGAAGGCAGCAAACCACGCCACACTCATCAGCAGCATGATAGAGGCCTTCCAAAAACTCGGGTGTTTGATGAGTATAAAGATGCACTTCTTGTTCTCACACATGGAGAAGTTTCCTGAAAACCTTGGGGCGATGAGCGACGAGCAGGGAGAAAGGTTCCATCAGGACATGCGTCAAATGGAGGAGAGGTCCCAGGGGAGGTGGGACGCAGTCATGATGGCGGACTACTGCTGGTCGCTGAAGAGAGACAACCCAGCAGCTGCTTACACACGGGAATCGAAGAAACGCCGATTTATGCCGTGAACTCTGAACTTTTGTGTCACGTAACGCTCATTCTTATACTAATATTATGATAATTATGCTTATCAAATTTGATGGACTAAATAAAAACTGAATGAATTTGGATACGTTGACTTTTATTTCTTGAGGAAAACGGAAAAAATCGTCAGGGGTTTCTCAGCTGATGATCCGCAGAAATTTGTTTTTTTACGAAAAATCGATTTATTAAAAATTTCTGTAGCAAAAAAAACTGACCTGATTGAGCAAAACCAAGGTCATTTTCGGACTCAGAGCATCAAAATTAGTCTAAATAATCTGGAAAACCCTGGACGATTTTCAAAACATGTTTTTTTTTTTTTTGTTACCCAGTGTTATTTTTTGTTGGTACGACTATTTGGTCTTTTCTTTTTTTCAAATTTTTTTTTCTCCCCGGTTGATGTTTGGTAGTATATTTTTACAATCAAACTATTTGCTGGGTTTTTTCTCACAAGGATTTACCAACACGCTTGGTATATTAAATTATATATATATATATAATATATATATATATATATATGCACAGATTGATAAGATTAATTTTGAATGCAATAGTCATATTTTAAAATGCCTGTAGCACTTTTCCTACAAATTTTTCCTCCTTCCTCTGAATATAATTTCTACGAAAGTGTGATGACCGCCAAGAATGGCCAAGCGGTTTTTATTCAGGGCATGATCGCGTCCATTGTTAAATATAACAGAAGAATTGGCAAAGAGTTGCAATAAAAACAGATTTCCATTCATCGCAATAAGACAGGGGGATGCCGATAAAGATCGATTTATTGCCATAATCTTAATCAAATTCACTGTTGCCTTCTCTCTCTCCCTCTCTCTCTCTCTCTCTCTCTCTCTCTCGTTCTTCTATTTCTCTCTTTCTTTCTCTCTCTTTTTCTCTTTCTCTCCCTTTCTTTCTCTCGTTCTCTTTCTCTCTCTCTTTCTCTCGTTCTCTTTCTCTCTCTTTCTCTCTCTCTCTCTGTCTTTCTCTTTCTCTTTCTCTGTCTTTTTCTTCTTCTCTCTCTCTCTCATTCTCTTTCACTTTCTCTCTTTCTCTCTCTCTCTTTTTCTTTTTCTCTCTCTATTTCTCTCTCTTTCTCTCTCTCTTTCTCTCGCTCTCTTTCTTTCTCTCTTTCTCTCTTTCTTTCTCTCGCTCTCTTTCTCTCTCTCTTTCTCTCTATTTTCTTTCTCTCACTCCCCTTCAACATATCTATCTTACTCTTTCTCTCTCTCCCCCTTCCCCGTTCTCCCCCTCTCTTCATTTCTTCTCTTTCTCTGTCTCTCTAATCCTTCCCTGTTGCCTTCTCTCTTTCTATATATCTCTCTTTCTCTTTCTCTCTCCAGCCTCTCCTCTCTCTCCCCCGTCTCTCTCTCTCTCCCCGTCTCTCTCTCTTTCTTTCTCTTTCCTTCTTCTCTCCACCCCTCTCTCTCTCTGTCTTTTTCTCTTTTTCTTTTTCTTTTTCTCTCACCCTCTATCTCTCTCCCTATCTCTCTCTTCTCTCTCTCACTCCAACGACTCACAGTCTGTCTAATGAGATTCACGTCAGCCATTTTTTTCCTTCCTTCCCTTTGTAGAAAACTTTGTTATCATCTCATTATTGGCAAAGAGTTAACCTGCGCTACATCGTCCGGTTGAAATTCAATAATAAGATGTTTGTGTGATAGATGTTCGACATCAGAGGCCATGTTTCTTATTTGGAATGAAAACAAAACTTTTTCGCTGAAGGGGCTAGATGATGTTGGGGGTGGGGCTTGTGTACCCCAGAAAGATATGAGTAAATACTACGAATATCTATCTATCTATCTACCTATCTATCTATCTGTCTATATATGTATATCAGTAAGTCCATCCACTTTGGCCCTTTCTTGGGCTTGACGGGCGATCGGAGAGGCCCCCTCCGATCAATCGACTGGTCACGTCAAGCCCTAGCACCTATATGATTGCCCCAACCCTATTGCCCTTATGGCAAGCCCCAACCCCTTTTTATCATATGGGTGCTAGAAGGCGGTGATTGAGGGTCTACATGTCCTGGGAATGACGTTAAACTCTATCTGATGGTGAGGTTCCAGTTTTGGAGGTTTGAGAAATGTGGAGCACCCCCTCATCATCATTGCTCCCTGGTCCACTCTGACCCGGAGTGGTAGTACCTGTTAGGGTTCCATCTATGGGTTAAATAGAAAAATGTATTTATAAAAAATTGTATTATCCATTAAGAATTGATTTATTTCAAAACTTTATCGGCATTAAATGATCCACTGTGGTTAATATGCCGTAAAACAAAACAAAACAAACCAAACCAGTAAGTCCAATTCTTTCTATCTCTGTTTGGTTGGGTTTGGTTTAGTTGTGTTTAATTTGTTTTACGGCATATTAACATCGGACCGACATGGCTCAGGTGTGATGTTGCAAAACCCGAAAGCTGTAAGGATACTGGAGTAACCTCACTAATGACCTCCTTTCTTCTTCTTCTTCTTCTTCTTCTTCTTCTTCTTCTTCTTCTTCTTCTTCTTCTTCTTCAATTCTTCTTCTTCTTTCAATTCTTCTTCTTCCTTCTTCTTCTTCTTCTTTCAATTCTTCTTCTTCTTCTTTCTTCTTCTTCTTCTTCCTTCTTCTTCTTCTTCTTCTTCTTTTCTTCTTCTTTCTTCTTCTTCTTCTTCTTCTTCTTTCTTCTTCTTCTTCTTCTTCTTCTTTCTTCTCTTTCTTCTTCTTCTTCTTCTTCTTCTCCTTCTTCTTCTTCTTCTTTCTTCTTCTTCTTCTTCTTCTTCTTCTTCTTCTTCTTTCTTCTTCTTCTTCTTCTTCTTCTTCTTCTTCTTCTTCTTCTTCTTCTTTTCTTCTTCTTCTTCTTCTCTTCTTCTTCTCTTCTTTTCTCTTCTTTCTTCTTCTTCTCTTCTCTTTCTTCTTCTTCTTCTTCTCCTTTCAATTCTTCTTCTTCTTCTTCTCTTCTTCTTCTCTCTTCTTCTTCTTCTTTTCTTCCTTTCTTCTTCTTTCTTCTTCTTCTTCTTCTTCAATTCTTCTTTCTTCTTCTTTCTTCTTCTTCTTCTTCTTCTTCTTCTTCTTCTTCTTCTTCTTCTTTCAATTCTTCTTCTTCTTCTTCTTCTTCTTCTTCTTCTTCTTTCAATTCTTCTTCTTGCTTCTCTTCTTCTTCTTCTTCTTTTCTCTTTCTTCTTTCAATTCTTTCTCTTCTTCTTTCTTCGCTTCTTCTTCTTTCCTTCTTCTTCTTCTTCTTCTTTCTTCTTCTTCTTTCAATTCTTTCTTCCTTCTTCTTTCTCTTCTTCTTCTTTCTTCTTCTTTCAAATACTTTATTCTTTCTCTTTCTTCCTCTTC
>CM042176.1:14247617-14262617 GCA_023376005.1 Doryteuthis pealeii | reverse complement strand
TATACAAACACAGACATGAACACGCACACAGAAACAGAGACAGAGACAGACAGACACACTCGTGCACGGACATCTCTCTCAGAGAGAGTGAGAGAGATAGTGAGAGAAAGAGCGAGAGAGAGAGAGAGAGGGGGGGAACATACACAGACACACAAACACACACACAACACACATAGATACATACACACACAAACACACAACATACACACAGACATATGGACACATACACATGTGCACACACACACATATACACATACAGATAGGAAGCACGTGGTGTAATGGTTAAGTTCATGGGAAATGGATTCGTCGCCCCGAGTTCAAATCCTGGATGTGGTAACTGCATTTCACTTAGCGGTAATACCCTTGGGAAAGGTATGAATCCAACTATTCTCCCTCCAGCTATGGATAAATAGTAGGACAGACTGGGTTCTTGGTTAGGCAACGGGTCTAGAGAAGGAAAACTCTAAATTCAAACCTGTTGAACCCTGCTTAAGAAATTGACCTTGTGTCACATCCAGCTCGTGCGGAGGGGTTGTATATATATATATTGGGCTTTTAAGGGTACAAAATAAGACAACGACTGGTAACAATGTATACAAATGTATTGAACAAAAGGAGCAGAATTTACAGCAAAGAAAGTGGAGATTGCGTTCGACCAATACAGTTACGAGCTGACTCGCATTTGCTTCGTGTCAAGCCACAATTGTTCCTGGTACTTATAGTAGCCGTCGGCGCATTCCATTTACGTCAATAAGTTATATCACCTATAACATATACACACACAGACATACACACGCACACAGAAACAGAGACCGAGACAGACAGACACACCCCGAGCACACACATGCACACATACATCTCTCTCAGAGATGAAGACAGAGACAGAGGTGTATAGAGACATATTCACAGACATACACACACACACCACACACATACACTTTTCACAGACATACACACCATCCACTCACACTATTACACACGATTGGATTATTCATGGAATAACTTATTCACTTATTCATGGAATAGTTTTTTGCCCACACGAGAAACCGTTATTTTAAAGCAAACAATATGAGAAAGTATACATATATATATATATATATATATATATATATATATATATATATATATATATTCCTTCCCAATATACTCTTCCTAATAAAACCCACTTTGGGAGGCTGGAGACCAATTTTAATGAAGTCTAGAAATGAACAAGTTATTGTGTCCCGATTACGCATTGGTCATACAAGACTAACGCACTCCAATATACTCAAACAAGAACAAAAACAATGTGGAACATGTCAAACACCTTTGACAGTTAAACACTTATTCATGGAATGCAGGTTTCTTGCTCACATCAGAAACCGTTATTTTAAAGCAAACAATATGAAAGATCTATTTGAAAACGTCAACATGGAGGATATTCTCTCTTTTTTGAGGGAAATAAAATTATACCATAGAATATAGACATGAAACAAATCAATACCATACAACATAATCCCCAATAATGCTAACACATTTTAAAACCAATTACTAAAAAGTATAAATATAAATACACGATATGTATCGCTTCCTAACCGTTAGGCATGACATAACCCCTGATGGGTTGATATGCCGTTAAAATCAATAAACAGACAAACGATTGGCTTTTGTAATAGGGAGTAAGTCGCCGTTGTTGGATGTTGTTTTGACGTTTTGCATTTTGTGCAGCTGCCATCTAGCTTATTTTCTAGGCACTTCGTTAAGCTCCAAGTGGTGCAGCCATACAGTAGCACTGATACTACTACAGCTTGGAAGAATTGTCGTTTTAAGTTGTGAGATCTGATTTCCCACCCTGTCGGCTGGGCGTTAGAATGCACCGACTGCACCTCTGCAGAGGGGTAAGACTCCCCCAATGGGGCCACCTGTTGGCCGTGGGTGGCAACCCGTGATGCTTAAGGATGGAGCCCAGGTGGATGAGCAGTTCATGACATGCAATACTCCACTTTGGCCCTATCTTGGGCTAGACGGGCGGTCGGAGAGGCCCCTCTAATCAATCGGCTGGTCACATAAGCCCTAGCACCTATATGATTTTCCAACCCTATTGCCCTTATGGCAAGCCCCAACCCTTTTTTATCATATGGGTGCTAGAAAGCGGTGGCTGCGGGTCTACATGTCCTGGGAATGACGTTAAAAATGGTGAGGTTCCAGTTTTGGAGGTTTGGGGAATGTGGAGCACCCCTTCATCACCATTGCTCCCTGGTCCACTCTGACCCGGAGTGGTAGTACCTGTTAGGGTCCCATCTATGGCTTAAATAGAAAAATGTATTTATAAAAAATTGTATTATCCATTAAGAATTGATTTATTTCAAAACTTTATTGGCATTAAATGACCCACTGATGTTGATATGCCGTAAAACAAAACAAACAAACCAAGATCTGATTTCCATATAACGGACAATCTGTCTATAGCAGACCATGCATTCCTTATGTGTGCATTTTTGAAATAAACATTTTTTAAAAGAAATTATCTGGAGAGGCTTCGCGAAATCTTTGAAAATGACGTTTTATTAGGAAAAGTAATTACACCAATTTATTTTTTCTCGATATACAGATCGCTTCCTTGATTAATGGCATATAAACCTCCATGGATTAATTTAATGCCAAATCCATCCTTGTAGAAGACACACACACACACACACACACACACATACACTGTGGATGACTGATATATATATGCTTCCCACTCCCATGGTTGAGCACTGTGGGAGGACATTAATTGATATTTCCCGTCTGTTTACAGATTTGAGTTCTCTGGTGATTTTAAAAACAATAAACAGACTGACAGCCGAAAGGGTACGGAACTTGGCAGAGAAAATTCTGTCGGGTTTCGATCCCGGCTAGAGGTAGATGTTAAAAGTCGAGCCGCACTGATGAGAAGAAAACTTCGAAACACATGTCTGTGGATGACTGATATATATATATATATATATATATATATATATATTATATATAAAATCAAAAGTCCAGAGAAGAAATCTTCCTTACGACACAAGAGTTTTGTTTAAAAACCCTGTCGCAGTTTGAGAGTTTATATATATATATATATACCAAATCTTCACACAAGCAGGATGCGACACTAGGTCAATTTCTAAAGCGGAGTTTAACAGGTTTGAATTCAGAGTTTTCCTTCTCCTAGACTGGTTACCTAGTCATGGTTAAAGAGCCCAATTCGCCCTACTATTTACCCATAGCTGGAGGGAGGGTAGTTGGATTCATACCATTCCCTAGAGTATTGGTATTATGTAAAATCCAAATGGCTTCGTCCAGGATTTGAACTCGGACCAACGACTACGACTCTAACCATTACAGTACGCACCTTCACAGAGACATACATATACACATACATATACACACACAGACATACACATGAATAGAAACAGAGACAGACAGACACAGTCACGTACACAAATGCACAGAAGAGAGAGAGAGGGGGGAGAAAGAGAGACGTATACACACATAAGCACAGACATAGAAAACACACACCACACACATACATACACACGCAAACACACACCACACAAAATATATATATACACACACACAGACATACGTACAAACACATATATACTCTCAAAGACATACACACAAAAAGAGACAGAGAGAGACAGACACACTCACGCATATACAGAGAGAGAGAGAGAGGGGGAGAAAGAGCAAGAAAGAGAGAGAGAGAAAGAGAGAGAGAGAGAGAGAGAGAGAGAAGAGAGAGGAGAAGAGCGAGAGAGAAAGAGAGAGTGAGAGAGAGAGAGAAGAAAAAGAGTGAGAAATAGAGAGAGAGAGAGAGAGAGAGGGGGAGGCGAGAGAGAGAGAGGATGGCGAGAGAGAGGAGGGTGTGAGAAAGAGAGAGAGAGAGAACAGAAACAAAAACAGAGAGAGAGAGAGAGAGAGAGAGAGAGAGAGAGAGAGAGAGAGAGATGTTTGAGCTCGCATATTACGATGTCGCAGTTTAGCACGTTAGACATTACTCTACGGGTACTCCTCCACACTTATCATAGTTTTCTATTTCTCTTACTTTAATTTGAAACATAATTAAACAAATTTTAAAAGAAATTATCCGCCCATCTCCACAGAGGCTTCGTGAAATCTTTCAAAATGACTTGTTATTAAGAAAAATAATTACACGAATCTTTTTTTTTTTTTTTTTTGATAGAGATAAGATTGGAAACATAGATACGTCTCCTGTCACGATGCTACTAGCTAAATAAAAATATGTCTAATGTATAACGTTGGATCTATATGGTGCCATCGTTGATAATGAGGCAATCTCGTATCACATGACCCCCAGGGATAAACGATATAAACCCATGTAAATTAAAAGAGTTAGATTCGAAGATACCCTCAAGAATTGAAGAATATTTGGACATTTTTAAAGATTCATTCACAAATTGCACATTGCAGGTTCGATCAAAATAGCAGATATCGAATTGTTAAACCTAGCAATTATTGTTTTCGGGGGCAACAGAATTTATGTCCTGGATATTATTTACACGTCAAATACGCGGGCCGTACTAGTAGCATATTGACCATTATTAAAAACTAGAAGTGGCTACCCGGCGTTAACCTGTGTAGTGGTGGTAGGTAAAAAGAATTAGTTTCACAAATCCATTATTATTGAATCGCGAGTTCGATCCTCGTAGTATGCCCCATTAAAATTCCTATGTAAAAACAAAAGACGTTGCGTTGATCCAGCCACTCTGGAAATAAAAATAAATTCTACTTTTAAAATATTAAACGCAAAAAAAATCTATCCTATTATCATTCAAATTTTATATTTTAAGTATCTTCACTAATATAAATCAAACCTTCATTATTTTTGCTCAAAAACCAAGAACTGGTGATATTTAATGTGTATATATATATTTACTTTGTCGTTAATGGTATTATTTTCGAAGTTTCCTCCGGACATATACATACACACAACTGCCTTTACATATGAATAGATAAAGGTCGTAGATTCTTTTTTATTAAAATTCAGGATAATCCTTATGCTGCGTTACACTTTCCTTTCGGAATGGAGAGATGACGTGTCAACGTTTGTTACGTTCTGTTTCTTACTTCGAATGGAGTGATGGTGTGTTGGTAGTAAAATAATTAGTTGTATACTTCATCTCTGGAGGCGCGTGGTCTAATGGTTAGAGTCGTAGGAATGGACTCGTCAACGCGAGTTCAATTCTTGAACGAAGCCATTGGCATTTCACATGGCGCTAATAACCTTGGGAAAGGTATGAATCCAATTCTCCCTCAAGCTATGGATAAATAGCAGGGTAGACTGGACTTTTAACCATGGCTAGGTAACCAGTCTAGGAGAAGGAAAACTCTGAATTCAAACCTGTTAAACTCCGCTTAAGAAATTGACCTTGTGTCGCATCCTGCTCGTGCGGAGGGGTTGGTAAATATATATACTTCATCTCTGTACCGATACTACAACGGAAAAGCTCGAATCTTCGTTATTGGGTCGATGCTGGAGTTGGCTGATAGTTCCTGGATGTTTGGAGTCTGGAAACCAACTGCGGTTCTGTGGGACATCTTACTTGTGTGCCATTTAAAGTTTTTAGTAATAACACAATGTCACTTATTTTTCTCACGAGATTTTTTTTTCCCTTAAGTCACACTAGCCGAGAGCACGTCTGGCCCTTTCAACTCATAATTCCAAACTCAATACACACACTGACCTCTCACTCCTCCTGTCTCCCACTTCGCCACGTCTTACGGCTCGTCCAATGGAAACAAAGCTATGGGGCAATGATGATTCATCATTAAACTTTTCCATTCTCATCTAACACATATTTTTGCTAAATATACCCATGGCTTCAACCCGCCCGCCCCATTATTTTACATTTGTATCTGAATGACGTTTTATGTATTTTTATTGTTTATTTATTTATGGGACCAGTCTAAGTCAGTAGAGCATTCACTTAAGAATCTTAGAATAGACTATAGATTGCAAGTTCCATTCTGGCCAAGGGCAATAATAACATAGAATGTTTAAAAATAGCTAACACTTGTATCCGGTCTTGGTTAACGGAATGAGAACAGTCTACCCAGGTGGACTGAATAAAGGGTTCGGTTCAAAGTTCAGTGAAGGCTCCCGATTACGACAAGAAGGTTCCCAAGTTTGATAAAAAGGTTCCCGAGTTCGACACAAAAACAGCTGAAGAAGGCCGGAGGGCATATCGGTCGAAACGTTGTGTATATAACGATAAAGATGAGGAGAAGAGTCCGAAAAATCCAAATAATCCAAAATAAATCCTAATATGTTGTCCAATCGTTATCCTCAGACATATTATTCAAAATGATTTCCATTTTGGGTGATTGCTACGTTAGGATATACAGGAAACACATGGCGAAGGCCGGAGGATACAGCAGCCGAAACGTTGTGATTTTACATACCACAACAAAGATGAAGGATGAAGTCCATAGACTTTAAGCAATGCTGTTGAATAAATAATATTTTTTTTGGGGGGGGGTATCAGCCAGACAGCGAGAGAGTCTATCCCTTTTCACGAGCCTTAGACCAAGTTGGGTTTTTTTGGGGGGGTCTGGGGTGGAGAGCTGCACCTACCATAAGCTCCTCGCTTTACTGCACAGATCTTAGTGCTACTCATACACTGAGTTGGCGAGGTTCAGTATCGAACCGGAACCTCATGAATATTATTATTATCATTATTATTATTATTATTTTCACTCCTTTTGCGTTTTTCCCATCAGTGTTAGCTGATGGTATTTCACTGGAGTCTGAGTGACAACAAGTCTCCTCAGGTCTCCAGGACTCTTCTGAGTATTCTAGCCGATTGCAACAGTGCAGTAGTCTGGATGGTCTCAATTCTTCCTCTGATTTCCAGATCCTCCAGTCTTTTTTCCAAGTTTATTGGGATCGTTCCAAGTGCACCAACTACAATTGGTATCACTTTCACCCTCATATTCCACAGCTTTTTCAATTCTCTGACAATGTCCAGGTATTTATTTATCTTTTCATTTCCCTTCGGCTTCACCCTGCTGGAACCGCAAGTTGACATGTTTTCTTCTTTTTTTTGTTGTTAATTGACACTAGGTCTGGTCTTTTGGCAGAGATAGGGTGATCCGTCTTTATCTCAAAGTACCAGAGAATTGTATGCGTTCCATTCTCAAGAACAGATTCTGGTTTATGCATTTCATTCTCAAGAACAGATTCTGGTTTATGCATTTTGTTGTATGGTCAAAATTTAATTTTTTGCACAATTCCCAGTGGATCACCTTCCCAACACAGTCGTGCTTAGCTTTGTATTCCCGTTGTGATAGTTTGCTACATTCGCTTATTACATGGTTTACAGTCTCATCTCTGTTACCACATAGTTTACATTTACTATTTTGTTGGATCTTATCAATTTTTGCTTTGATAATATGATTTGTGCAGCAATTATTAGTGATTAAGTTTCTCTTTTGAGGTTTCCTTTTCATAACCATGTCCAAGTCTTTTCATGTGCAACCTCTCCGATTTGTCGTTTGAAGTGTCCATATAATTGTTTTTCTTCCCATTTTTGTTATCTAGCTTTTGTTGTTTTTTTGTTTGTCCATATATTACATCTACTATTGTTGGCTGCCATAAATAATCTGTCTTTGCTCTTTTCTGTGTAGTCTTCGAGTTGTTGGATTGTGGTTTCTACACAGTCCTCTATGTTGGCAAGACCTCTTCCCCTTCCTTTCTTGATACATATAGTCTATCTCTATCGTTTCTAGGATGTAGAGCCTTGTGCATGGTCATTAATGTTCTAGTCCTTTGGTCAATCTGACTGAGTTCTTCTTTTGTTCATTTTAAGAATGGCCCAGAGTATCTTATAATGGGGACAGCCCAGGTATTAATTCCTTTGATCAGATTTCTACTGTTGAGTTTGGTTTCTATGAGTTTTCTTGTTCTCCTGAGATTTTCTTTTTAAACTTTTCCTTTCATTTCTGCTTGCTTGATATTGTCCGCTTCTAAAATTCCTAAGTATTTGTAACTTTCATTTTCATCAAGTGATTTTATAGTGTCCTGATTTGGCAGTTGTATTCCGTCCATTAATTTTCTTTCACCCCCTTTTATTACTAACATGGCACATTTATTATTATTATTATTATTATTATTATTATTATTATTATTATTATTATTATTATACTTCTTTTGAGTTTTCACATCAGCATTAGCTGATGGTCTTATACTGGAGTCTGAGTGACAGCAAGTCTCCTCGGGTCTCCAGGACTCTTCTGAGTATTCTGGCAGATTGCAGCAGTGTAGTGTTCTGAATGGTATCAATCCTTCCTCTGATTTCCAAACTTTCCAAACCCTTTTCTAATCCTTTTGTGACCGTTCCAAGTGCACCAACTACAATTGGTATAACTTTCACTTTCATATTTCATAACTTTTTCAGTTCTCTGGCAAGGTCCAAGTATTTGTCCATTTTTTCATTTTATTTCAGCTTCACCCTGTGATCTGCTGGCACTGCAAAATCCACCAGTTGACAAGTTCTTTCTTTTTTGTTAATCAACACTAGGTCTGGTCTTCTTCTAAGGTGATCCGTTTTTATTTCTTAGTCCCAGAGAATTTTATGCGTTTCGTTCTCAAGAACAAATTCTGGTTTATGCATATACCATTTTGTTGTATGGTCAAAATTAAATTTTTTGCATAACTCCCAGTGGATCACCTTCCCAACCCAGTCGTGTCTAGTTTTGTATTCTCGTTGTGCTAGTTTACTACATTCGCATAGTACATGGTTTTTTTATTATTATTATTATTATTATTATTATTATTATTATTATTATTATAAGATTATGAAATTTTTAGAATAAAAATGGTCTGCTGAAACCAATTAGTTCTGGAATTATTCTATGAGGAATTAAAAGCGGGAAAGTCCATGATTGACGTGTCAATATGAAACCCGCTACAACCTGCCGCTTGTCGTTGACATTTTTGACAATTTCAATTTGCCTTTTCTAATTCGTCTGTCACGAATTGATTTGATATCAACGTCTTGTCGTTTTTCATTTATTGTTAATCAATTCGAAAACAGGAAAAAAAAATATTGTAATAAGTAATAAGTAACTCTCCTTTTTTATTATTACCTCCCCTTTTGGAGAACTTGTTGGGTGTTTACAAGAGTATATAAGCTCTCAGTAAACTGTACCATTATTCTAAGTAGAATAAAGCTACGCACCTCACGTGGTGTAATGGTGAGCAAGGTAGATTTGCAGACCATTGTTAGTGAGTTCGATTCTCATTGGGCGCTCTATACTTCTGGCCTTGAGCCACATCTAAGCTAAGCTCAGTATAAGGGCACTTCGGGTGGTGTAATATGTATCAAGCTAGACTAGTAGACCATTGTTAGTGAGTTCGATTCTCATTGGGCGCTCTATATTTCTGGCCTTGAGCCACATCTATGCTAAGCTCAGTATAAGGGCACTTCGGGTGGTGTAGTGGTTAGCAAGCTAGCTTTGCAGACCAGATTCTCATTGGGTTCTCTATACTTCAGGACTTGAGCCACATCTAAGCTAAGCTCAATATAAGGGCACTTCGGGTGGTGTAATGGTTATCAAGCTAGACTAGTAGACCATTGTTAGTGAGTTCGATTCTCATTGGGCGCCCCATACTTCTGGCCTTGAGCCACATTTAAGTTAAGCTCAATATAAGGGCACTTCGGGTGGTGTAGTGGTTAGCAAGCTAGCTTTGCAGACCATTGTTAGTGAGTTCGATTCTCATTGGGTGCCCCACACTTCTGGCCGTGTGCCACATTTAAGCTAAGCTTAATTTGATATTTATGTAGAATAAAGCTTTCTTAAGTTTATCCGTGTTATCTATTATCATTACAAATTACCCCTTTTATTTATTTATTTGTTTACAAGAAGAGGCTACTCAGCGTGCCAGGGTAGAAGAGGTGGAGAGCAAAAAAAGTTAGTCTCACTAATCAATTATTACTGAATCATGAGTTTGATCCTCACAGGATTCCCCATTAAAATCCCTACGTAAAAAAACCCACAAAACATTGCGTTAGACCGGCCTGGTGCAGTGTTAGAAAAAAAGAGCACAGACACACTGAAAGGAAAAATCAGTGTTTTCTATTAAAATATTAAATACAAAAAAAAAATATATTTAACTCTCACTATTTAAATATTATTTTTTAATTATCTTCACAAATATAAATCAAATCTTCATTTTATTCTTTTGCATAAAAAAACAAGAACTGGTGATATCCAATATATATATTATATATATATATATATATATATATATATATATATTATAAAAAATTTTTTTTTTCATTTTTATCTTACCTTTGCGACACGTATTTCAGATATTCTGATATCTTCTTCAGGCATTGATTAATCCTATGAATATGAATTTGTACATGCATATATATCTATATACATAAGTATCCAAATCCTCCCTTCCTGTTCGGTGGAAGTGGGGTATAGAGTAATTTCATTTTTAAAATCTGTAGTTTTATGGTTGTATGTGGTTAATTGGAGATTCATTTGATATGTCATGTGTGTGTGTTTGTAATTTATTTTTGTGCTTTTACTCTTTGAGTGTGTGTATGTGTGTGTGTGTGTGTGTGTGTGTGTGTGTTCATGTGTATGTGTCTGTTTACTTTTTGTGTGCGTTTGTGCTTGTATATATATATATATATATATATATATATACATTGGATATCACCAGTTCTTGTTTTTTATGCAAAAGAAAAAAGATTTGATTTATATTCGTGAAGTTGAAAATGGAATGTTGAATGGATAAATAAATAAAGGAAAGAAAATGTTGAATGGATATATATAATATATATATATATATATATATATATATATATATATATATATATATTTTGCCACAGTTTTAAAAAAAAAATTTTTAGCTTTACATTTCCCATCGCGTGAAAAACGCTTCATATAAACGCTAAAAAATTTGATTTTTAACATCCAACCATTTCACGACTGGTTTTTGACATTTCAACCATTGATCTCATCTGATGATTGGATTACCAAGAAACTTTAAGTTATGAGTGTGAAACCATAATATCACCATTAATTATATATATATATATAATATATATATATATATATATATTTACTTTGTTGTGAATTATTTTATTTTCGTAGTTTCATCCGGATATACATACACACAACTGCCCTGTATATATATATCTATAGATAGATTTATTTTTTTTGGTTTAGTTTGTTACAATTCATGAGAGTTCATGAACTGTGAGCAGACCCTGTAGCTAGAAATTAAATTCAGGTCTGTCAGATTTAGAATCAAGTGGTTCATAGAAAAATACCGAGACTGTTGGTGACCCTTGACCTAGAGGCGCGAATCTCATGCGCCATGACAGATACGTGTTAGTTCGTCAGAATTTAGATTCGACCCTAACTTGGAAGGAGAAAGACGTGCTAGTCTTCTCTCCGGGGTTCAAATCTCAATCACTTCATTTGTTCGGACCATATCTATGGGTAGATAGAAAGGAGGTGAAAATAAAAAAAAGAAGAAAGAAAGAAAATATGAGTTGAAAAAATGGGAGAACAAACGGACCATATGACCTTTAGGCACCCCTTTTTGATCTCGATTAAGAAAGGCACCCATTTTATCCGGTTGTTAGGGGTTAGGGTTAGGGTTTAGGGTTAGGGTTTAGTTTTATAATTTTTTTAAAATCTAAAAATCGTCTGTTAAAATAACCGGAAATTGACGATGTAAATGAAAAACATGTCCTTTCTTAATCGAGATCAAAAAGAGGTGCCTAAAGGTAATATCGTCTGTTTGTTCTCCTATTTTTTCAACTCATTTTTTCTTTCTTTCATTTTCATTTTCACCTCCTTTCTATCTACCCATTATTTCCTTTTTGCACTTGACTGTTCTTTTCTTTCTTTCTTTCTTTTTCTTTTCTTTCTTTCTTTCTTTTTTTCTTTTTCTTTTTTTCTTTCTTTCTTTCTTTTTCACTTACACTTCGGTAAAGACATATTCAACATATGGACATGTATGTGTATGTAAAGAACGCAAAGATACCTTCTCTCTCTCTCTCTCTCTCTCTCTTCTCTCGCCTTTCTTTCTCCCTCTCTCTCTCTCTCTCTCTCTCTCTCTCTCTATATATATATATATATATAATATATATATATATATATGGACGTCTATGTAAAGAATGCAAATAAAACTTTTCTCTCTTCTCTCTCTCTTTCTCTCTCTCTTCTCTCTGTCTCGTCTCTGTATATATATATATATATATAATATATATATGTGTGTGTGTGTGTGTGTGTGTGTGCGTGTGTGTGTGTGTGTGTGTATGCGTGTATCTACATGTATATGTACGTAAAGAACACAAATATACCTTCTCTCCCTTCTTTCTTTCTTTCTCACTCTCTCTCCGCTCTCTCTCTCTCTCTTTCTCTCAGTCTCCGTCTCTGTCTATATATATATATATATATATATATGTGTGTGGTGTGTGTGTTGTGTGTGTGTGTGTGAGTATGTGTGTGTATCTACATGTATATGTACGTAAAGAACGCAAATATACCTTCTCTTCTCTTTCTTTCTTCTCCCTCTCCTGTCTCTCTCTTTCTCTCTCTCTCTCTCTCTCTCTCTCTCTCTCTCTCTCTCTCTCTATATATATATATATATATATATATATATATAATATATATATATATATATATATTGATTCTCTTTAAGTACAACTTTAGAAAATAGGAAATTGGAAGCCACCCGACCCTGATTGATTTCCAGTTTGATGAAGCCCTCCTTCTCACCGCCTGATTAAAAGAAGAACTGCGAAAATGCCCTGGGGAGAAATTGAATGGATGGAAGGACAGATAACCTACTCACATCCAGAAATACCTCCCCAAATCAACCACTTCAGGCACCTGCGCAATATCAGAGATCTAGAACTTGGCGATTCAATTACTTGAATTAAACCACTTGGGAAAGAACCCCACCCCCCACCAATGTGAACCCAGATAAAAATGCGTTTTAAACAAGATGGAGACATCTTCACACAGCGAAGGCGGGAAATCTCTTAAGCAAGTAGACCAGTTCACATATCTAGGTAGTAATATCTCATCTACAGAAAGCTAATTGGTTGTAGTGTAATGATTATCGTCATATGTATTTTGGTTGGTTGGTTGGTTGGGTTTTACGGCATGTCAACCCAATGAATCATTTTATGTTGAAGGCGTTTTGTTTTATTCATTCTTGATAGCTACTCAATTATTTTTAATCTCAATTTTTCAACACAGTTTTTGAAATATTTTATATCATACTTAGGTAGTAATATCTCATCTACAGAAAGCCAAGTGGTTGTGGTGTAATGGTTATCGTCATATGTATTTGGTTGGTTGGTTGGTTGGTTGGTTGGGTTTTTACGGCATGTCAACCCATTGAATCATTTTATGTTTTATAGACGTTTTGTTTTATTCATTCTTGATGGGTACTCAATTATATTTAAACTCAATTTTTCAACACATTTTTTGAAAATATTTTTTAAACATACAAAGGTAGTAATATCTCATCTACAGAAAGCCAAGTGGTTGTCGTGTAATGATTATCGCCATATGTATTTGGTTGGTTGGTTGGGTTTTACGGCATGTCAACCCATAGAATCATTTTATTTTATAGACGTTTTGTTTTATTCATTCTTGATGGCTACTCAATTATTTTTAAACTCAATTTTTCAACACATTTTTTTAAATATTTTTTAACATACAAAGGTAGTAATATCTCATCTACAGAAAGCTAAGTGGTTGTGGTGTAATGATTATCGTCATATGTATTTTGGTTGGTTGGTTGGGTTTTACGGCATGTTAACCCATTGAATCATTTTATGTTGAAGACGTTTGGTTTTATTCATTCTTGATGGGTACTCAATTATTTTTAAACTCAATTTTTCAACACATTTTTTAAAATATTTTTTGACATACCTAGGTAGTAATATCTCATCTACAGAAAGTCAAGTGGTTGTCGTGTAATGGTTAGCGTCATATGTATTTTGGTTGGTTGGTTGGTTGGGTTTTACGGCATGTCAACCCATTGAATCATTTTATGTTGAAGACGTTTGGTTTTATTCATTCTTGATGGGTACTCAATTATTTTAAACTCATTTTTCAACACATTTTTTGAAATATTTTTGAAATATTTTTGAAATATTTTTTAACATACAAAGGTAGTAATATCTCATCTACAGAAAGCCAAGTGGTTGTGGTGTAATAGTTATCGTCATATGTATTTTGGTTGGTTGGTTGGGTTTTACGGCATGTCAACCCATTGAATCATTTTATGTTGAAGACGTTTTGTTTTATTCATTCTTGATGGGTACTCAATTATATTTAAACTCAATTTGTAATATTTTTAAAATCTAAAATTTTAAAAACATTTAAAAAATGTATATATATATATATATATATATATATATATATATAATCAAATATTATATATTATGGATTTAAAATCTCGTAACTATAGTTTCATGCTTACTTGCAGACGATGGCTTGTTTAGCTAAGCAAGCCACCATTTTCTTTAATCTTAACATTTTGAACGTCTGATGATTGCAAGTAAGCATGAAACTTTAGTTACTGGATATTAAATCCATAATATTTAACATTAGATTTTAAAACTGTTCTGCTATTTTAGCATTGAGCACCCACATATGCTAATACATTTCTCATTGATTCTACATTCATTCTATATATATATATATATATATATATATATATATATATATGTCTATGTATGATTATATGTGGATATGCATATATATGGATAATATGTATTTATATATCGTTTTAATCTTCTTATTTTTCTAACATTAATATTCCATTTGAAATACGTCATATCTTTGTTAACTTTTTGTTCTCCGCCTATTCAAGTTAATGCATGCGTCATTATATGATGTTCACCTTCCATTTTTGCACATGCAATGATCACGTCATTGGCTTTCGTAAACAAACGCGCATATAAAAATTAACGGTTAATAACA
>CM042176.1:14194093-14236593 GCA_023376005.1 Doryteuthis pealeii | reverse complement strand
ACAAGTTTTAATAAATACATACCTGGTATTATCTATATATATATAGTTTTTTTTTAATTTGATATATATTTAAAGTTATCAGTTTCCATTTCAATTTTTTTAATTTTTTACTCTAATAAATTTATTTCATTTTTTACTCCTTTAATAAATTTGATGATTTTACTTTACTTACGATACAAACTCTCTGATATTAAATTTTCAACTCCCATCCCCTCAGGAAATATTTATTTTACGTCGCCCAGAGGGCGTTTTTTTTTTTTTCCTAGTTAAAATAATTTATCTTTAACAAATAATTAAAAATTAGAGATTCCCTAAATTGTTGTTCTACCGTTGAAAAAAGTCGCGATTTTTAATGAAAATGATTTATTTTAATTAATTTGAGTTATGTTTCAGCGAAGCAAGAAAATTAAAACTAAGTGTAACTAATTATATTTTAATGTAACAAAATATTAAATCTCTCTCCCTCTCTCTCTCCCTCTCCCTCACTCTCTCTCTCTCTCTCTCTCTCTCTCTCTCTCTCTGTTTATGTATCATTCTGTTTATGTTCATTCTTTTTTCCTCTCGCTATATTTGTTGTATACTGGCATCAAATTCTATATATTATATAGCGGCTTCTAATTCACGGCCCTACTTCGTGTATCTGCATACGTAGCGGGTATCGTCACTAATCCATAAACTAAACATCAATTTACGATGCATAAGAATTTAAAGACTGAAATTCCTCCATAATTTCATTTGTTTCAAATTTGAAAACGATGTTTTATGAATTATAATATTTTTGACCGGCTTTAGGCCAACCCGACGACTTTAATTTGAATAGAATGAGTTCTGAGGTGAATAGATAGTGAACATTGAAATATCCCATGTGAAACCATTGGGTTATTTTATATCGAAGACGTTTTTGTTTAATTTATTTTTGATGGGTACTTACTTTTTTTATACACATTTTTTCTATTTAACCTATAGATGGGACCCTACCAGGTACTACCACTCCGAGTCAGAGTGGACCTGGGAGTAATGTTGATAAATTCCTTGCCGAAGCTCATGGGTGGTAGGCACAAGAATGCGTTGATCCCATCGGCATTTACCCTCAAAGGGGCGCCTCAGGCACAGGCAATAAACCAAGCCCTGCCTTTTTAAATCAAGGGGGCAGGTATTGCCTGGGGGGATAGCCCCCCTGGGATCAACGCCGTTAATTTACCTTAGCCGCTCAAGAGGTCGGAGAACTTTGAAGCCGGCTCAGGTAATCACACATATGTTCTAAAATAGCAGTGTACAAATATTCTTTGTCCAGTTCATTTACTTTCTTCGAAAGATAAGCTTGGCTAGTCCTCAACACTGCGCCATAGAAATGAGGAAATATTTTTGGTTGTGTGTTTATCGTGTCAGAATTATTGATAGACGATATGGAAAAAGATTGCTAGTCTGTAAAAAACTGAATTGGAATATTCCAGGAAATTACCATTATGGAATCAATGGTGGTCGATGTCGAGGAGAATGCTCAATATCTGTGATAGCATGAAATCATTATGGTAGCAGATTTGTTTCCATAAAAAATAAATATATACAAATACTGTAGAGGTTCATTATGGTTAGGGTCTTACCCCTCTGCAGAGGCGCAGTCGGTTCTAAAGTCCCGGTCGTCAGGGCTAACAAGGAAAGGGGTTGTTTTGTCTGCGTCAAAGAAATGAGGATATATTTTTGGTTGTGTGTTTATAGAAGAAGAATTATTGATAGACGAAATGGAAAAGAATTGCTAGTCTGTTAAAAAACAGAATTGGAATATTCCAGGGAATTACCATTATGGAATCAATGACGGTCGATGTGGAATCGAAGAAAGTTTTTAAAATTCACATCATTATTCAAATTCTTAATCAATCCAAAGGATTCCGACCATTTCTAGTTAAATGAACATCTGAATAGAATATATAAATATATTATATCTCTACGTGAATGTGAATGTAAACATATATATATATTATATATATATATATATATATATATATAAGTGTATAATAAATGGAAATGAATCCGACAGTATGATAGAAAATAGATAGAAAAAAACAAATGATAATATTAGTATGTTGGCAGATATCTGTTTCGACCTTTTAATAAAGCGGTCATCCTCAAGAAGGTTTCCGATTATAATAAGAAGGTTCCCTAGTTCGAAAAGAAGGTTCCCGAAGTCCGGCAAGAACGCCGGAGGACATATCGGCTGAAACGTTGTACAGATAACAATGAAGACGAGGACAATAGTCCTGATAATACAAATATGCTAGGGTTTAGAATAAATAAAAAATACTTTTCATTAAAATAATGTCCATTTCTTTAAAAGACACCAAAAACTACTTTGTGAAGTTTTTTATTTTATTTTAGAAAGATAAAGAAATGTTCCTTGAGGGAGGAATTTTTTAAGTTAATTGAAACATGACAGAAAACAGCGAAGAAAGATGATAAATATGTCGTTTACTGTAAAAAAAAAATTTAAAAAAGTGAAAGGTCGTTTTATTTTACTTAATAAATCAAACGAAGTTTTTGGCTACGCAATATAATCATTTTATTATATTTATGAAAGAAACAGAGAATAGTTAACCGTTTGGCACGAGAGGCACAAACAACGCTCTCGTTCTGGACAAGAATGTCTTTTAAAAAAATTTATAAAAAAGCGTATTTTGTGTTAAAAATGAAAAAAAAATTTTTTTTTAAACTAGAAGTAATAACATCCATGAGAAAAACTCAATAAGGTTTGAAGTAAAAATATATAATATAAGCTAAAAGTTGTATAAAAAAATACGCGGGGGGGGGGAATCAAATTTTCTTAAAAGTCAATCTACTCATCGCGTAAAAATACAATTCCCCACAAACTAAGCCCACCCCTACTTTTTCTCTCATTCCCCTATACCACACACCAAAACCCTTCCAAAAAAAGATTTCGAAAAAGCTTCAACCAACAATGAACGAAATATCAATTAAATTTAGTCACTGTGTTGTTATATCCACTTTTTTTCCAATAACAATATAATAATTTTATATTCAAATATTACATATAGAATCTGTTTTAAGATATAGTTAATTCGGTAAAGCATCTATCATTTCTATTTGTTATTTCCAATTATAACTTGACATTTTCAATTTGCTTAGATTACTTCTGGTACGTGAAAAATAATATAAAAATTGAATTAAAAACACAATAGTTATGCAAAGCTTTTATAACGTAATTGGGAATTGTTTTACAACAACAACATTAGTCATCACAGAAGAAGTCACGTTTTCAGCTGGTATTAACTACTTGCCATAGCGAGAGTCTCGAAGAAAGATGACGGAGACAAAGATGAGTGGCGGAGACGATTACGTCGGGTTCACAAAAAGGAAAAGTAAATGTCCGACACGTGGTCACAGAAAAATGCCACTCACTTTATATTGATGTTACAAACAACTTCGTATATATATATATATATATATATATATATATATATATATATATATATATATATATATATATATATATATAATTAATATACCAAACTTGTTGGTAAATCCTCGCGGTGAGAAAAAAACCCAGCAAATGTTTGATTGTAAAAATATACTACCAAACATCACCCGGTGAGAAAAATTTTTTTTGAAAAAAAGGAATGACCAAAATAATCGTACCAACAAAAAATAATCTATTGGTCCAATATTTGTCCAAAAGAAAATTTATATGTATATATATATATATATATATATAATATATATATATATATATATATATATGTGTGTGTGTGTTTGTGTGTGTGTATATATATATAAGATATATATTCATACAAAACCGCCAGGAAACTAAAGCTAATAAGTAAATTGTGCTCAATACCTAAGTAGAGCAAATAATTATATATATATATATATTCATCAAAAAATTCCTACCATGTAATCATTGTAATAGCATAAGTAGTTAATCCAAAAGGGCTCAACATATCTTGTAAAATATAGAGCATTAATAGTTGTAGAAAAGTTATCTCCCTACCGCGGTTTCGGTGTTCTTAGTAAACCATCTTCAGGAGAACTAAGTAAATCTATGTGGCTAATGAAATATATATTTGCCTGATTTAAACATATTTCTATTCTCTGTCTCCTAATGGTAAATTAACTTTTGTCTCTAAAGCTTGTTTCTTTGAAGTTAATGTTTAGTTTACGCTATGTTGACAGGCAGAGGTGATTAATGATTCTATCTATCCGTGCTATATATATATATATATATATATATATATATATATATATCTTAGAAAGGAAGGAAGAACTCAACACCGTAATTCCATAATAAATTTATTTCGACCAAAATTGGGGCCTTTATAAATCTAAGTTAACTTAGATTTATAAAGGCCCCTATTTTGGTCGAAATAAATTTATTATTGAATTACGGTGTTGAATTTTTCCTTCCTTTCTAAGATAAATATTGCTCTGTATATAATCTAAAAAATTATTATACATTCAGCTCTTTTTAGTGATTTAAAGATTCACTGTATTTATACATACTGGATCATACATTAATAATACAGTGTGTCTTAGAAATCACATATAGAATCATCCCTTACTACCAAGTTTTGGATACCTCTCATATATATATATATATATATATTATATATATATATATATATATTTGTTGAATTTTTTAAATATAGATGTTTTTTCATAAGCAACTACCCAGGTTTCAGGTTATTTCACCATCGTCAGGCTGATAATAGATCGTCTGGTGTTTATGTGAAGACATTTCTTGCTGTTATGTTTTTGGATCGCAAAATGTCTTGCTATTACGGTCCAAAAACATAACAGCAAGAAATGTCTTCACATAAACACCAGAAGAACTATTAGCAACCTGACGATGGTGAAATAACCTGAAACCTGGGTAGCTGATTATGAAAAACATTTATATCTAAAAAATTCAACAAATAAATGAATAAAGCTCCTGAGAGTGGTACTATAATTTGTAATTACAAAATACAAATTCTAGCCCGGAGAAAAAAAATACAAAAACAGAAAAGAAAAGACTAAATCACATGCACCAACTGAAAATAATCACTCCACACTATTATAATGGACAAAAGCAAAAAAAAAAAAAGCAAACGAGTTGTCTAAGTTGAATACACTAAAGTGCTCAATACACTATGTAGAGCAAATAAATAATATTAATTCTAATGAGTCTAACTAGGTTTTTCTCAATGGATCATCAGGATAATTCTGAGTCAGAATTACCCTGGTGATCCAATAGGAGAAACCTAGGTAGATTCATTAGGCTTACTATATATATATATATATATATATATAAGGTGTGTCAAAAAGATATAGAGATTTTTTGTACTTTTTGGCACACCTTGTATTCTTAAAAAAATAATGTTCTATTCATTCGTCATTTCTATCTTGGTAAATACAGCTTTAAACTTGGTACTTTTTGACAGACCTTGTATTCTGAAAAAAAAAATGAATGGAGTGTTATTTTTTCAAAAATGTATCAAAAAGTACAAAAAATCTTGATACTTTTTTGACACACCTTATATATATATATATATATATATATATATATATATATATATATATATGTATATATATATATATATATATATATATATATATATATATATTAAGAAAGAATGAAAAAACACAGGTTTAAATGGTTAAGTGGTGAGTTTATTAGCCGACGCTGCAGTGTTTCGATCTAATAATTAGATCATCTTCAGGGCATTTGTTGGTATATGGAAGGTAATAAGAATTTTTTATCACAGAATAACGAGAAAAGCGAGTGATAGTCCTTGTTTATCAGTCTGTTTAAAATTTGAAGTTTGAAAAAAGGAGACGGTTTGAAATATGACGTCAAATATTCTCTTTGTGAGTATGGGACTGTGTAAGTGTGTGTAAGTATATATATATATTATATATATTATATATATATATATAAAGTCCTAAGTTGGTACTAATGTAATTTGGTACTGATATCACTTACAAGATATGTTCAATAACAGGCAAAGCTATACGCATACCAACATCACTTTTTTCTTTCATCCTATATAAAAAAAAAGTAAGTAAAGTCGTTGAGGCGGCCTAAAGTCGGTATCAGCCAATCTGCGATGGAGTCTATCCCCTTTTTACTAGCGCTAGACCAAGGAGATTGCTTTTTGGCATCTGAGGTGGAGCAACACACCTACCATCAGT
Organism: Doryteuthis pealeii; assembly: GCA_023376005.1. Classification (NCBI taxonomy): domain Eukaryota; kingdom Metazoa; phylum Mollusca; class Cephalopoda; order Myopsida; family Loliginidae; genus Doryteuthis; species Doryteuthis pealeii. The sequence goes on along the minus strand of CM042176.1, from coordinate 14,230,410 downwards.
TCCTTACTTTACCGCACAGATCCCTGTGCTACTCATACGCTGAGTTGGCGAGGGCCGGTATCGAACTAGGAACCTTGTGGTTTCTAGCCGAACACTCTACCGACCGAGCTAACCCGGAACAATTAATGTTCCGGGTTATCTAATTAATCAATTATGATTTTATTAGCTAATTAGTTAATTATAATTTAATAATTTAATCCTGATGAATCTGATTTAGATACAAAATCACAAGACCACTTAGGCTGGCGGTCAGTGTATTGTATTATTCCATAGAGCATTCGCCTTCAAGCCACAAGGTTCCGGGTTCGATTGCGGTGCTTCGCTAACTCAGCGCATCTCAGCTTGGATCTGTGAGGTAAAGTGGGTGGGTTTGGCGCTACACCTCAGACGCGAAACAATCTCCATGGTCTAGCGCTCGTGAAAAGGGGATAGACTCCCTTGCTGTCCGGCTGGTATCGATAATAGGCCACTCTGCCGACCTCACTTTTGCTATATGAATTCAGATTTCTTAAACTACATGTTATTATTTATCAACTAGCAGAACCTGTGGATATACCACAATCGGCCGAAACGAGAAAAGTGAGTGCGAGTTAAATCAAGATTATTATACTTTTTACATATTGAACTATTTAGCAATAGCCCTTTCGTAAACATATCAAACGTTGTGATAATTAAATTATCATACTGTAGTACATCCACAGGTCCTGCTAGAGAGTTAAATCAAGATTATTATACTTTTTACATATTGAACTATTTAGCAATAGCCCTTTCATAAACATATCAAACGTTGTGATAATTAAATTATCATACTGTAGTACATCCACAGGTCCTGCTAGAGAGTTAAATCAAGATTATTATACTTTTTACATATTGAACTATTTAGCAATAGTCCTTACGTAAACATATCAAACGTTGTGATAATTAAATTATCATACTGTAGTACATCCACAGGTCCTGCTAGAGAGTTAAATCAAGATTATTATACTTTTTACATATTGAACTATTTAGCAATAGCCCTTTCGTAAACATATCAAACGTTGTGATAATTAAATTATCATACTGTAGTATATCCACAGGTCCTACTAGTGAGTGACTTTTTCACACCAGCGTTTGGTGATGGTATATATATATAATTATTACGCTATTGCGAAATAGTTCAATATGTAGAAAGTATGATAATCTTGATTTAACTCTCTCTCTCTCTCTCTCTCTCTCTCTCTCTCTCTCTCTCTCTCTCTCTCTCTCTCTCTCTCTCTCTCTCTCATCCTGAGATAATCATAAGGTTTCCCTCTTTGGGTTAAATAGGTAAAAATATAAGTATTGAAAACGTGTTTAAAAAAAACTGAGTTTGAAAAAAAAAATTGAATACCCAACAAGAATGAATAAAACAAAATGTTTTTGTGTTACATAATTCATAGGCAGCTTATGAATTATGTACGTACCTTTAGTGAGAATATTTGAATAAGGTTCTTTAGAAGAGTCGTTAGATTTAAAATCGGAGGGTGTTAAGTGGGGAATTTCCAAATAATGTGTGGACCTCGGAAGATAACTGAAAAACAGTCCCAAAAAACATGGAAAGAAGACTGGAGGAACTGGAAATCAAGGGGAGAATTGAGACCATCCAGAAAACAGCATTGCTGAAATGAGGTAGAATACTCAGAAGAATCCTGGAGACCTGAGGAGACTTGTTGTCATTCAGACTCCAGCGAAATACCATCACCAAACGCTGGTGTGAAAAGGTCACTCACTAGTAAGGACCTATGGATGTACCACAGAATGATAATTTAATTATCACAACGTTTGATATGTCTACGTAAGGGTTATTGCTAAATAGTTCAATATGTAAAAAGTATAATAATAATCTTGATTTAACTCGCACTCACTTTTCACGTTTCGGCCGTTTTGCCATCCGGCCTTATTCAGGTATTTCTTGTCTCGAGAAGGTTCCCGAGTTCGAACAGAAGGTTCACACGTCCGACAAGAAATACCGAAGAAAGCCGGAGGACAAATCGGCCGAAACGCTGCGTAGATAATAATAATAAAGATGCGAACAATAGTCCGAATAATTCAAATAATATTTCTCTGAATATATGGAATGAAAAGGGAAACCATCTGCCCTCATGGGATGAAGTTAAGATAAAGAACATTGGAAGAGAAGGCGCCTCAAAGAATCAGCCATTTCCTAGTCATCTCTTAAGTAGACCAAATATAGAAATGAATACAATATGGGGACCTATAATTAAAAAAGCTAGATTAGATTAAAGAAAAAAAAACACCAATATGAGTCTAGGTAAAAATCATACATAAGTAAATAGGTAGATATTCTAGGCAAAACAAGATATTAGGTTTGTAAGTTCCCAAAATTCACACTGGAATGAGTGGACGAGCATGAACGGAACTCGGTAGTGATCGGCAGTGCCCTGCAGGCACGGCGTAAGGGTTAGGGTTAGGAGTCGGCTGTGCCCGGCACTCACGGCGTTAGTGTTAGGGTTAGGACTCGGCAGTGCGCGACAGGCAGTGCCCGACAGGGTTAGGTTTAGGGTTAGGACTCGGCAGTGCGCCTGGAGTTAGGTTAAGACAGTTCTAATTTACCGTTATCTCTAGACTGCAGATTCAATCCTGGTCAGGGGCATCAGTAACATAGAATAATAATTAACACAGCTTAACACCTGTACCCCAGCTATGGTTACCGGAATGAGAACAGGATGCCCCCGTGGACTGCATAAAGGGTTAGTTTCAAAGTTCCGTAATGGCTCCCGATTACGACAAGAAGGTTCCCGAATCCGAGAAGGTTCCCGAGTCTAACAAGAAATACCTGAAGAAGGCCGGAGGGCACATCGGCCGAAACGTTGTACAAATAACAATGAAGATGAGGACAATAGTCCAAATGATACTAATTCAAATAATACTAATCCAAATAATGCCACCGATTTTACTTTCATTACTATATAAGTCCAGGTTACTTAAACTGTATCATGTTGTTATTTATCAATAGTTAGTATTTATCAAGCGAATGTATCAAAACTTCAATGATTAGACATGGGGGGGATGAACAGATACTAAAAGACTGATGCCAGGATGTCTGTAGATAATCTCACCGGTAAACAGAGGGCGTATAGAATTTACAATTTAAAAGATATTTATTAAATTCTGCTCTTAAACTTGCAAAACATTAACTTTAATGGCGACGACTACCGAACACAAGGCGTACATTTTGATATCCAACCCGGATCAACCCCTCCCCCATTCTTAACAGATAAAAAATAGCCATTTTTTGGGGGGGGGTTAAGTGTGCGACTTAAAAACGGTGAAGGTCGTTCACCAGACAAAGAATGAATACCCATCATTATTGTAAGACTAGAACTCGAAATAATTTAATCAAAAAGGGTTTTGAAATTTTAAATGTAAATATTGTTTGGATTCTTATTAATAAATTTACTTAGCTCTGCTAAGTAGAGCACAAAGGACTCGGTTGGCTGGTTGGTTGGAGTTTACGGCATGTCAGCCCTTGTTCGCCGGGTTAGCTCAGTCGGTAGAGCGTTCGGATAGTAAACCACAAGGTTGCTAGTTCGATACCGGCCGTCGCCAACTCAGCGTATGAGTAGCACGGGGATCTGTGCGGTAAAGAAGGACGCAAAAACAATCTCCTTGGTCTAGCGCTAGTGAAAAGGGGATAGACTCCATCGCTGATTGGCTGATACCGACTCAAGGCCACCCTGACGACTTACTTTTTTTTTCATGTCGAAGACATTTTTTTTTTGTCATTTTTGTTGGGTATTCATATTTTTTTCAAACTCATTTTTTAAACATATTTTAATACTCATCTTTTAATCGATTTAACTACCTCAGTCTGTAGAGCGTCTTCCTAGGAATCACCAGACTTATTGGTTCGATACCAGTCCTCACCACATCCTTATTGTAACACGAGAACTCGAAATTATTTATTTAAAGATTTTTGAAATTTTAGAACTAGATATTTTTTTTGTATTATTAATACATTTACTCGGTTGGTTAGTTGGTTAGTTGGTTGGTTGGATTTTACGGCATATCAACCATTATTGGGTTATTTTATGCAGAAGACATTTTGTCTTATTTATTCTTGTTGGGTATCCAATTTCTTTTTTCACACTCAATTTTTTTAAACGAAATTTCAATATTCCTTTTTTTAAATCTATTTAACTAGCTCAGTCGGTAGAGCATCCTCCTAGGAACCACAAGGTTCCTGGATCGATACCGGCTCTCGCCAACTCAGCGTATGAGTAGCACAGGAATCTGTGCGGTAAAGTGAGGAGCTGATGGTAGGTGTGGCGCTCTACCTCAGGCGCTACAAATAATCTCCTTGGTCTAGCGCTAGTGAAGAGAGGATAGACTTCCTCATTTCGGCATAAAATGTCCCAATGCTGATTGACGTGTCGTAAAAACCCAACCAACCAACCGATCAATCCTGAGCCATAATTTGTACGTTTTGCAAAGTAAACGTTATAAAGTTTATTTCTCTTTTATTTTCATATTTGGACCATGTGACCTTTAGGCACCCCTTTTACTTGCTGGTTCATAAGTACATTTTTTTTCATTTACACCGTTAACATCCGGTTGTTTGGTAACAGACGATTTTTAGATTTTTAAAAAAAATTATAAAACTAACCCTAACCCTAACCCCTAATCCTAACCCCCAACAAACAACCGGATGTTGACGGTGTAAATAAAAAAAAAGGTACTTATGAATCAGCAAAGCAAAAGGGGTGCCTAAAGGTCATATGGTCCTCATTTTTTTTTAAATTGGGCTTTAATTCATAATTATTGAATGTTTTTAATTCATAATATCATTTGTTAATGGAGTTTTAAAAAAATTAGATTTTAGTCTTTGCTAATAATGATCATGTACGCGTGAAGAAATAAAATTAACATTTTTTAACCTGACTTTATAGCCCCCCCTTCTCTCTCTCTCTCTCTCTCTCTCTCTCGCTCTCTCTCTCTCTCTCTCTCTCTCAAAAACTGATTCTCAAATAACCAGATATTTAATTAGATATCTAATTAGATTAACTAGCGGGAATTACATGGTCTAATTAGTATATACAAATAACATTATATAAAAGTATATATATATATATATATATATATATATATATATATATATATATAAAGTTAGGGTAGCGAATGCATAAAGTCTAGGGCGCTTGGTAACTATTAGTTTCTCGCCTATGCGATTTTCAAGCCAAGTGGTTTCCTTCTTTCTTTCTTTCTTTCTTTCTTTCTCTGAACTGAAATATTTATTTATTCATTTAATGCCTCTAAACTATTTCTTTTTTTCCTTTCTTTCTCTCTTTCGTCTCTTAAATATCTCATTTTTACTTTTTTCATTCCTTTTACATTATCTCTAAATTCTTTCTTTTTTCTTTCTTTCTTTATTTTTTAATGTCTCTAAACTATTTCTTACATTATTTCTTTCCTTTTTTCTTTCTTTCTTAAATGGGTCTAAATTCTTTCTTTCTTTCTTTCTTCCATGTCTCTAAACTATTTCATTATTTCTTTCTTTCTTTCTCTCTTTATTTATTTACCTATTTATTTAATGTCTTTAAACTATTTATTTTTCTTTCTTTCTTTCTTTCTCTCTTTCTTTCTTTCTTTCTGTCTTTCTTTTTGTCTTTCATCCATGTCTCTAAACTATTTCTTTCTTTCTTTCTATCTTTCTTTATTTATTTATTTATTTAATGTCTCTAAACTATTTCTTGTTATTTCCTTTCTTTCTATTTTTTTCTTTCTTCTTTCTTTCTTTCTTCCATGTCTCAAAACTATTTCATTCCTTTATTCTTTCATTCTTTTTTCTTTCTTTCTTTCTTTCTTTTTATTTATTTATTTATCTATTTATCTAATGTCTCTAAACTATTTATTTTCTTTCTTTTTCTTTTTCTTTCTTTTTTCTTTCTTTCTTTCTTTCTTTATTTAATGTGTCTAAACTATTTATTTTTTTTTCTCTTTCTTTCTTTTTCTTTCTTTCTTTCTTTTCTTTTCTTTCTTTTCTTTCTTTCTTTCTTTATTTAATGTGTCTAAACTATTTATTTTTTTCTCTTCTTTCTTTTTCTTTCTTTCTTTCTTTCTTTCTTTCTTTCTTTCTTTCTTTTCTTTTCTTTCTTTCTCCATGTCTCAAAACTATTTCATTCATTCATTCTGTCTTTCTTTTTCTTTCTTTCTTTTTTTTGTCTTTATCTATGTATTTATTTAATGTGTCTAAACTATTTATTTTTCTTTCTCTTTCTTTTTTCTTCCTTTCTTTCTTTCTCCCATGTCTCAAAACTATTTCATTCATTCATTCATTCTTTCTTTCTTTCTTTCTAGCTTTCTTTCTGTCTTTATTTATTTATCTATTTATTTAATGTGCCTAAACTATTTTTTTTCTTCTTTTTCTTTTTTTCTTTTTCTTTCTTTCTTTATTTAATGTGCCTAAACTATTTATTTTTCTTTCTCTTTTCTTTCTTCCTTTCTTTTTTCTCCCATGTCTCAAAACTATTTCATTCATTCATTCTTTCTTTCTTTCTTTCTTTCTTTTTTCTTTCTAGCTTTCTTTCTGTCTTTATTTATTTATCTATTTATTTAATGTGCCTAAACTATTTTTTTTCTTTCTTTTTCTTTTTTTCTTTTTCTTTCTTTCTTTATTTAATGTGCCTAAACTATTTATTTTTTCTTTCTCTTTCTTTCTTTCTTCCTTTCTTTCTTTCTCCCATGTCTCAAAACTATTTCATTCATTCATTCATTCTTTCTTTCTTTCTTTCTTTCTTTCTAGCTTTCTTTCTGTCTTTATTTATTTATCTATTTATTTAATGTCTCTAAACTATTTATTTTTCTTTCTTTTTCTTTCTTTCTTTTTCTTTCTTTCTTTCTTTTTCTTTCTTTCTTCATTTATTTAATGTCTTTAAACTATTTCTTTCTTTCTTTCTTTCTTTCTTTCTTTCTTTCTTTTTTATTGTGTCTAAACTATTTCTTTTGTTTGTTTATTCGTTTCTTGCTTTGTTTCCTTCTTTCTTTCTAATAAAATCTAAACAATTTTTATTAATTTTCAAATCAATATTATATTTGTAATAATACGTGTGTAGGCATGCTTATTTCATCACTAATTGGACACATATTTAAACAAGGATGATGATGATGATGATGATGATGACGAAGACGATGAGGATGATGACGATGCTGCTGCTGCTGCTGCTGCTGCTGCTGCTGCTGATGATGATGATGATCTTAAAGTCGTAAAAAAACCTGTCATGTTCTGTTATTGCCATTGTACACTGTTTGCATATCAATTAAAAAGTGAATTTCTTAGGGGAAATAATGTCATTATTCGAGGCGCACCCACCGTGTTTAAATAATGAGTCTCCATACTTTTTTATTTTATCACACACCGTATAACAAAATCCAGCGGTACCCTGACTTACGAGTGCTTCAATTTACGAGTTTCCCGAGTTACGAGCTATCACTCGGTTTGTTGCATACCTCTTTCTTTACTTACTTTTATTCTTCTATATCAGTTCATCTTTTCTATCTTAGGTTCTTATTGTAACCTCTCTTCTAGCGTCTCGACTTCGTCTTGGTGGTCGGTCGCACTTAACTCATTTCTTCTTCTAGATCAGTCTTGTTACCAAGACATTCATTAATCGCAAAACCGTGTTATTTTCTTAAGCTTTTATTTACTTAACTGAACATTTCATGTAACTAAACATCTGACTAACATAGCGCGCGTATGCAGTGTGAGCTCCAGTTAAGGCAGTACATCTTCTCTGCCCGACGTCAAACTGAAGACTGAGGACCCAACCAGGTCCCACGTGTATTTCGCGGGCTTTCTGTACTATTCCATGGAAAGTCCTGGCTGTGATATGAAAATCCCTTTAGAAATACAGGGGATTGACAATAATCTTATGCAACCGCATAGATTATGTAACAGGTTGATATTTTTTCCTTTATGTTGAGAGCTTCAGATGAGTTTAACTTAATAAATTCACTAAAAACACTTGCCAAATTTATTACGCCAAAGAAATATATTACAGTGGTGCCTTGACTTACGAGTACCCAAACATATGATCGTTCCGAGTTACGAGCTGTAGTCGCCTAGTTACTTTCCACTATTATCTTCACGTAACTCTATCTGAGGATCTAGTCCTGGAGGTGTGGAAAATGTGGAGCACCCATTCGTCACCATTACTCCCAGGTCCACTCTGACCCAGAGTGGTAGTACATGTTAGGGTCACATCTATGGTTTAAAAAGAAACAGTTTAACGTCATTCCCAAGACATGAAGACCCTCAGCCACCGACATCTAGCATCTATATGATAAAAAAGGTTGGCGGTTGCCATGAGGGCAATATGGTTGGGGCAATTATATAGGTGGTAGGGCTTGACATGACCAGCCGATTGATCGAAGGGGCCTCTCCGACCGCCCGTCTAGCCTATGTAAGGGTCTGTTGTATATCATGACCTGCTCATCCCATCAGGATTCCGTCCTTAAGCATCAAGGGTTGTCACTCGTGGCCAACAGTGGCCCCATTGGGGGATTCTTACCCCTCTGCAGAGGTGCAGTTGGTGTGTTCTTAAAGCCCCAGCCGACAGGGCTGAGGTATCGTTGTGCTGACCAGTCAGAAATCGACAAGTCGCCTAGTTACTTTCCACTATTATTTACACGTAACTTAGATTTTTAGTTTTTTTCCTTACCTTGTTATATTTACAATTGTTAATAAAAACAGAAAAATTAGGTGGAGGCGTCGATTCAACAAGATGTATTAATAATTTCCAATTAGGCCAAGTTGCTAAAACGAAATATACGTGTAGGTGGGCAGAAAGTGTTGATTGAAGTAAATTACTGTTAATGTGATCACAGGAGAAGACAACAACGGTGATTACAACTGTCATCGATAGCTGCTATGTCAATGATAATGATGATGATGATGATGATGATATTATTGTCTAGTGGGTGTGGCAAAACACAAAATGATGTGTTCTTAATCCGTTTTTATTTACCAATATTTCGAGGGTCATCCCTCTTTCACAAAGGTTTAAGACTGACTGTTCTTATAACAACAAAATTTATATATATATATATATATGTATATATATATATATGTGTGTGTGTGTGTGTGTGTGTGTGTGTGTGAAGTAGTTCGAACGAACAATGCAGAACTACTACCAATTCCTACAACCTACCAATTGTTACTACCTCCCACTTCCAATTCCTATGCTACTGCTCGTTTTCCTTTCAAACGAGACACGGAACATACCTGAAGATGGCAAATCGAATTGCCGAAAGCGCTCGTCATGAAAACCGTTGGTGGACTGCTATACGAGTTCCACCCTGACACAAAAAGATGGCCAGAAAATTAGAAAGGATCGAACAAAACTTGTCCGACAAGAATTGACAATACAGTTTAACAAAACATGTTTAAAAGAAAAAATTGCTGCCAAAATACACTTATATATATATATATATATATATATAATATATATATATATGTACACACATATAATATATAATGCTAAGGAAAACAAACTATGTACCTATCTCTCTCTCTCTCTCTCTCTATATATATATATATAATAATATATATATATATATATATATAACGTAGAAGTACTTGGGTTGGTATCCTAGTCTATTTCATGCACAAGTTGTAGAAATTTCTGATTTGGTACTCAGGTGCGCATTAAACCTACGAAGAGTAGATGAGATTCTTCAATGTTATTGCACACAACTGATCTCGGAGATGGAAAAGTTTTACCACAAAACTCCTGAGGTCAGTCGTTGATTTGGGTTTGTGGCATTCCTTGTACACCAATTCTTTCCTATCGACTTTGCCAAAAAGTGCGAATGGCCCAACACAAGCCTTCACCACTATAAACCAAAACACTGTGTGGGTTGTTCATTAGATTAGTTCATGGTTATTTTGATAACCCTCGTGTGTCGAAATCGACGAGACAGTCCATCATATATATATATATATATATATATACATATATGTGTGTGTGTATGTGTGTGTGTGTGTGTACAAGGTGTGTCAAAATTCATTAATTTTTTTCAGAATACATGGTGTTTTGTAAAAAAAAGTACCAAATTTAAAGCTGTATTTACCATGATAGAAATGAAGACATGATGGAACGTTATTTTTTTTTTCAGAATACAAGTTGTGTCAAAAAGTACAAAAAATCTCGATACTTTGACTCACCTGATATATATATATATATATATATATAATATATATATAATATAAAGTCGTCGGGCGGCCTAAATCGGTATCAGCCAATCAGCGAGGGAGTCTATTCCCTTTTCACTAGCGCTAGACCAAGGAGATTGTTTTGGCGTCTGGGGTGGAGCGCCACACCTACCATCAGCTCATTACTTTACCGCACTGATCCCCGTGCTACTCATACGCTGAGTTGGCGAGGGCCGGTATCGAACTAGAAACCTTGTGGTTTCTAGCCGAACGCTCTACTAACTAGGCTGTATATACAGTAAAAAACATCTTTGTTTTTTTCTGTTTTTTTTTTTGTTGTCTTTTTTTTTTTTTGGGGGGGGGGGTAGCTTAATAAACACGAAGATTTCTGCGAAGGCGCCATTCAATAATATACAGTAAAATTTTCTCTTAAGTGAGAAGTTTGGAACGAATACTATGTTTTTAGAAAGCACAATCTCCCTTAACANATTACGAATAAGACATAAATCTTTTAATGGTTGCTTAGAAAAACTCTTTTGAGTTAGAACGAGTTGGATTTATATAATACTTACTTTTAAATTAATCACTTTAACGGACAACCCACGCCATTACAATAGTAGCCTGTCACCGATGACTGCTATGTCGATGCTATATGATGAACTGATCGTTCCAGTGGGTGAGGGAAAACACAAAATGAAGAAAAGAACACAGAGTTCGCCCCGAATATATGGGTTTAGCTCAGTCGATAGAGCGTTCGGCTAAGAAACCGCAAAGGTTCCTAGTTCGATACCGGCTCTCGCCAACTTCAGCGTGAATGAGTAGCACAGGATCTGTGCGGTTAAGTAAGGAGCTTGGAGGTAGGTGTGGCGTCCTCATCTCAGGAGATTCCCTCGCTTGATAGGCTGATACCGACTTCTAGGCCACTCTGACGACTTTATCTTTACTATATATATATAATATTATATATATTATATATATATATATATATATATATATATATGATCGTCTGTTTACAGACTAGATCTCTCTGGTGGTCTTATCCCTGCAGAGATCAGTCGGCGTATTCTAAAGCTCCTGCTGACTCGGCTAACAATAATGTTACGACTTTTATGGGCCATTCCTTTAGTCTTCAAGCAAAGAGCGCTTGTCCAGGCGGAAATCCTTGGTAAAAGAATCCTTTGGTTGTTCCTTGGATGCTCCTCATACTGAAAGTCCTTGTCAATGATTGCAAATGGACGTCTCTCAGTATCAGTAGTCAACAGCAGCATTTCGGGGTGTTGATGCGGCTGAGGTCTTAAACCATGTGACCTTGCTTAGACTATATATTTAAGTGGTGTATTGTAGCACACCTTCATCTACCAAAAACAATCCAATAAAAGTTGATCTTTCTGTGCCATAGAAATGAGGATTCCCATTCCTTAAGCATTACGGTTGCCTCCCACGCGAATAGGTGGCCCCATTCTTGGGTTAGGTCTTACCCCTCTGCAGAGGTGCAGTCGACAGGCTAACAAGGAAAGGGGTTGTTTTGTCTGCGCCACATAATGAGGATATATTTTGGTGTGTGTTCTATTAGAAGCCAAGAATATTATTGATGACGAAATGGAAAAAGAATTGCTAGTGTGTAAAAACGTGAATTGAATATTCCAGGCAGATTACCTATGGAATCAATGATCGGGTCGATATGTGGAATCGAAGAAAGTTTTTAAAATTTCACATCATTATTCCAAATTCTTAATCAATCCAAAGGATTCCGACCATTTCTAGTTAAATTAAACACTCTTGAATGAATAATAAATATATATTATGTCTCTACGTGAATGTTGAATGTAAACTTTAATATATCTTATATAATATACTATATATATATATATATATATATATATATATAATATATGAGTGTATGTGTTGTACGTAAAGCACGCAATATACCCTTCTATCTCTTCTTTCTCTCCTCTCTCTTCTCTCTCTCTCCTCTCTCTCTCTCTCTATAGTATATATATATATATATATATATACTATATATATTAAGAAAGAATTGAAAAAAGACAAGGTTTAAAAATTTTGAGGTTTTAAACAGACTGAATAACAAGGACTACCACTCGCTTTTTCTCGTTATTTCTGCTGATAAAAATTTTTCTATTACCTTCCATTTTATACCAACAAATGCCCTGAAGATGACTAATTAATAGATCGAAACACAGCAGGATCGGCCAATAAACTCACCACTTAACTCATTTAAACCTTGTTTTTCATTCTTTCTTAATATTACTACATACCGTCGGATTCACTTCCTTTTGCTCACACACACACACACACACACATACAATATATATATATATATATAATATATATATATAATAAAGTAATCCACAGACACGTGTTTCGAGGTATCACCTCCTCATCAGGTGTGGTTATACCGTTTTAACAGCTACCTCTGCCGGGTTGCGAGACCCGAATATGTATATTGCATTCAATGTCAAATTATCCAGAAAAAGGTAAAATTTCACCCTACATCCTCAATTTTTGTACGAGTGGGACTGTGTTAAAGTTACAATCCCCAAAATTTGAGCTCCAATTCCAAGAATTGTGGAGTTATGTCGACTTTTAGCTCTTCAAATTTGGGGGAATTGGCGAAAAATGGTGAATTTTTGCAATTTGATTTGTCTGTAAAAATGATTCTAGAGTAGGGAACTAATCCTAAAAAATTGGTATCATTAAATGCATTTTTGCCCGAGGATCCAAAAATGCTATGAAAAAGTGTGAATTCATATGAGCAGAAACCAAACTGTCTTTTGTACAAATGTTCAATAGATATGAATAATATGGAAACAAATCTTTGTCATAGATGCAGTGCCACATCGGGATATTGATCTGTAATGAAAAAATCAAAAAATCAATCAATAACTTAAAAATTGGTCCACTTTCAAACTTTTTCAATAGCATTTTAATTCCTCGGGGGAAAAAATGCATTATAAACAATTATTAGAGTAGGGAAGCTCTAGAACGATTCTACAGACAAAAATGAATTACAAAAATTGCCAATTTTTCGTGATCCCCCCCTCCTCAAATTTGAGAGCTTAAAAATCGACATAAACTCAAATGTTTGGTATTGTCTAACGTTAACATAGTCCATAATTGTACAAATTTAAGAAAAATTGGTAAGGGTGTTGTGTGACATGTTCTGGAATTCGACATAGTGAATAGACTATATATATAATATATATATATATATATATATATATATATACGAAGCTTCCCATGAACATATATATATATATATATACACCAACTCCATTAACCTTCCCTCACATATATGAAGAGCCAATAAAAAAAAATAACAACACCTCATAGAGGTTCTTCACGGGAACAAATGGAACATGCTACTATTAAACACCTTCGTCTACCCGGATTTTAATACGCATGTCAAACCTCAAAAAACACTTCAATTATTTAGTTTTCTATAATGTCCCCTTTCAAAAAAATCTATAAAACATTTCTTTCAAATCAGAAAATTTTTGCCTGACGATACCAAGTCGAAACTATTGAGATAAAACAACACACAAGAAATAATTCCTGATTGTCTATTACTTTTTTTTCATACTATATATATATATATATATATATATATATATATATATATATTTATATATATATTAATGTTGATATTATGATTTCACACTCATAACTCAAGGTTTCTTGGTAGTCCACATAGATGAGAAGTGGTTTCGATTCGAAACAGTCGTGAAAAAATCACTTTTTCACGATGTTTACATCGCAACCACTTCTATCTGATGATTGGACTACCAAGAAACTTGAAGTTAGAGTGAAACATTAATTCAACATAAAAATAAATAAATACATATAGTATATATATATATATATATATATATGTAATAAGATCTCCAACCCAAATACTTGAGTCCTTGTACATCTCTAAAAACCAACCAATCCTGTGCACACAAAAGTCTTTCCAAACTACTACTGTTGATTACTTCCAGCTTAAGACCTTTCGTGTGGTGGAACTAAAAACTTTCGCCCCCCCCCCCCACGGTTCGTAATTTCTAATTTCTCTTTCCTGATGAAAAAAAATAATTAAAAATCCTGATCTTAAGTCCAAACTCTATCAATGAATTCTCTGATGAGATTAATCGAAAAAAGAATAAATATCAACTTAGATTAAATATCTAATTAAAGGGTTCCCTAATTTTCTTTTTTAGAAATTTCTCTTTTTAAAGATGTATCACGCTTTTACGTCAGTCATTATATATATATATATATAATAACTATATATATTATATATATATATATTATTATAATATATATTTATATAATCATGATAAGTAAATTTACACAAACGATGTGTTTTAATATGGCTTTTTTAGCCGACATTTTAGGTTAAAATTGTCGGCTAAAAAAAAAAGCCATATCAAAATCACATCGTTTGGTATTTATTCTCATACTGTCGTGTAGAAAAGTCACTCTAAAAGGAATTTAACCTACTTCTAAACAAAACGAAATATCTAAGAAAGTCCGGTTGGTGTAGGGTTACAGTCCTCGCCTGTCAGCTTGACAGTCAGGGTTCGAATCACGCACCAGGCACTCTAGCTTTGCTGATGAGGCCTAATAAGCGCCGAAATGTGCATACAGAGATTGATTTTTTCTCGATTTGTTTAGCCTTACATTTGAATAGGTATTCCCGCCTAATTAATTAATTATTAATTAATTAACTTTCAAAATTAGGTACCGACTTCAATTAAGCACATATTTCTCCCCCACAAAATATATATAAAATATATTATGTATATATATATCCCCTATGTGACAGAAGGTCAAATTTTAAATGAAATTCAACAGGTCTGAATTCAAGATTTTCCTTCTTGTTAGACGAGTTTAAAAATTAATAACCCTTTATGCCCTACTATTTACCCATGGCGAAGTGGGGAAGTATGTTGGATTCATTACATTTTCCAGGGCATAAAGCGTATTTGTAATGCAAACCGTCTCTTATTCAAACTCATGTTGTTGTTCCATTTTCAAGGACAATAACCATTACACCAGGGAGCCTCTATTGTTGTCAAAACAACTCGACACACCATTCATCATAATGGTCAAATCTGATATTTATTTACCAAATTTCTTTTGGCTTTAATAACAGCGGGAAACGTTAATGATTAGAATCAAATATATTTTTTGACAAGCACCTAGCATTGTTATCATATAAGTCAATTCAGATCAGATTAGACAGACAGACACATACATACTTAAGTACATCTCTCTCTCTCTCCTCCTCTCTCTCTTCTCTCTCCTCTCTCTCTCTCTAGTATATATAATATATATAAATATATATATATATAATTTATTTCGATATTATCTATTTATTACGGATTTTATCTTCTCTAATAACTTATAGAATATTATATTAACTTGATGCTTCAAAGGAGTCTAATAATAGAATGAGAAAACTTTCTATAATGGACACTTTCAAAAAGTGTTTTAATACTTTTGAGAAGGGTCCTTTGGAGAGGATTTTTCCATTTATCCCCCTCATTTCATTAATTTTTATTTCATCCATTCATTCATTTACCATTAATTTTAAATATATATATATATATATATATATATTATATATATTATATATAATATATATATTATGGTGTGTTGTGGAATTCAAGATTAGAAATTAATCGACCAAGTACTGCGAGAAGTTTTAAAAGAAAAACAAACACAGGATTCAGAACGATGGAAACTCTTTTATGTCGATCTTAGTATTTCGGTCTTTTCTTTAATAAAACTTTTTCAGGACATTGACAATTTATTGAGTAAAAGATGAAAGATGTTCAGTGTATGTGAAGTTGTATCACTAATTTCAAACATACACTGAACATCTTTCATCTTTTACTCATACAAATATCAATTCCTGAAGAAGGTTTTAATTTTAAAACCCCCGAAATAACTTAAGTATCAATAAAGAGTTTCCATCGTTCATGACATCCTGTGTTTGTTTTCTTTAAAACTTTCTCCACACACTCACATAACACACACATACACACACGAATATATATATATTATAATATATATATATAAGAGAAGAGAGATGACAGAAAGAGCGAGAGAGGAGATAGAAAGAGAGAGAGACTTTGAAAATTGAATAATCACGACAAGCAACTCTGGTGCAATACTGATAGTATACCGATATTATTATATTAATATTAATATAAATATATATATATATATAAGTATATATTGAATTCATATATATAGATTTCTGGTGACTGCTAATTAGGCGAAAAATTGCATAGCTCTCCTTTAAAACGGGTAGAGCATCCCTAGTGGCGTAGTATGTTTATAATATTATAAATTCCAGAGTGGAATATAAAAGTGGATTATAAAAGTGGTGTATAAGATGGTGTCGTGGGTAAGAACTCTATCTGATGACAAGCGGTTGGGTTTCACCCGGCCTGAACAGCCTGTCTGTCTTTCTATGTCACACTGATGAGCGATGATGAATATATATATATATAATATAATATATATATTCTGAACGTCTGTAATTTGCATTTCATTTACGCGCTTAATATCATGGGAAAGGTATGAATCCTACTCTCCCTCCAGCTATGGGTAAATAGTAGGGCGAGACTGGGCTCTTTAACCTTGGTTAGGCAACCGTCTAGGAGAAGGAAAAATCTGAATTCAAACCTGCGACTCCGCTTAAGAAATTGACCTCTGTGTCGCATCCTGCTCGTGCGGGGGCTTGGTTATAAATATATATATATATATATTATATTATATATAATGTATGATGATTGATGTGATGTGTGATGTTGTTGTGTTGTAAAAATAAAAGGAAATTAATGCGACAGTGTGAATATGATATATTGAAAAAACAAATGATGTTTACAAATGCATGGATCATAAGGAGAGAATGTACACCGTTCGGGGCCTTCTTCTCAACGGTTTTAACTGCACATCGCCCCCCCCCTCACTGTTGTGAGGTCCTCGGAATATCTGTATCAACCGTATGTAATAGATCAGTCCATCAACAAGAGCAAATCCGGGATGAAATGAACGTTAGAGAATGCGCAATTCAATGTTGGTAATTTTTCAAAAAATGCGTTATCTGTATTTAAAAATAAAATGAATTTTATTTTTAATTATAAATAATCAGAGCATTACAGTTTTATAATAAGACTCAAAAGAGCCTTGTAGTAAAAATTTTTCATAAAAGTGTATAATTTGTATAAAAAGTAGATGTGCAGTTAAAAACCGTTTGAGAGGAAGGCCCCGAAACAGGTGTGTCACATTCTCTCCTGATGATCCCATGCATTTGTAAACATCATTTGTTTTTTCAATAATCATATTCATACTTATATATCATATGTTGTGTGTTGGTGTGTGTTGTGGAGCGTGCGTTTGTTGTGTGTGTGAACATATATAGATAGAAAGAAATACATACACATTACAACACACATGTGGTATATAAAATACATTTTTATACTATTTACTGTTTCTCTAATTAGTTTAGATTTAATATATAACCAAATTCTTTAAGTAAAAAATATATATTTCGGTCTATTGTCAGAATTGCGTCCGCTCGCTCCTTAAAACACGCGGTGATAGCTGTTAAAAACAACCTATTCTGATAATAGACTAATTGTTTTACACTTTTTAAAGTTAATTCAGTGATTTTATTCATTCCGTTTTAGCATCAGTCGACTTATACCAAACAGGTTCATATTCGAAGACTCTTAAGAATGAACACTACGTTTCTCTATGCTACCTTAAAATACGTCAATCATTAGATTTAGATTTATAAATTGTAAATAATTGGAAACTTTAGTCTCGATACATATTTGAACCAAACTTTTTACTCGCGATTTACCAATTATATAGGTTAATCCATATATGCCAAACATTTACAAACATTAATACTCGTTGTCCTTAAAAATACGGACAACAGATCAGACAGACAGACAGTGCAGATACGATAGATAGATAGATAATAGATAGATAGAATAGACGATTGATACCATGGCTTCCTTTATCGAAAATAATATTTTAGTAGGACAAGATCACTTTAAGTCTGAAATAGATTTTAGCATGTGATAACGACTTGAAGAAACATGGCTTAGTTTGTAGAGATCTTGAAGATAAACCTTTGAAATTATATAATAACATAGATGATGTGCACGGTCTCAATGTATGGGAAACGATATTAGCTCCGAGATATACAGATAATACAGTTAATTAGATATGGGATGATATCGATAGATAATATATAGTGAGAGATTTCTTCTTAATTGTGTAACACAGATTATGTAGTATACTATATGTCCTCTGAGAAGGAGAGCTTAGGATTTCGTTCCTTTTACCAACTTCAGCTCTGAAAAGGATTAAATAACCAAAACTGTTCAACGGACAACAAAACAATTAAACAGAACGCTTTTAATGATGGTTATGTACAAGAGATACATAGATTTATTTTCAAAGTGAAGGAGTTAATATTCTTTGTCAGTTAGATTAAGATGGCGATTTCTCACAAGCTGGTTTAGTAGAGTGTAGTATATAATAATTTATTAGCTATTTACAATGTTAGAACATCTGAGTGCAGACAGAAAAAAACTGCTGTAATTTTCTTGATTTATTTTCTCTAAATTACTTACTTACTATTAATTCATATTTCTATCTATCAAGTAAATTTCCAAATTCTACCCGGTGATCAAAACTATTTTCCGTTTTTCCAAACAGAAGAAAGAGCGTTGCAGGCAACATACAGCGCTGAAAATGTTCCATCGCATTTCAAGTCCGATTTTACCAAATTTAATGTGGTTCCGTATTTTGTTCGCGACCTGCTGCGAACAGTGTCACTTCTCCCACGCTGCCAGTAAATATAATGAGTGGAAATTATATATATATTATTATAATATATATATATATACATAATATAGTGTGTGTGTGTTGTTGTGTGGTGTTAAATGGAGAATTAAATTGATCCCGACAATTGAGAATTCAATGAATAAACAGAATAAGAAAGAACCGAATGGATTAATTAAGAAGAATTTAATCATATTCACCTTACGCATGGTTTGTCAGTATATAGGTACGGTTCAAACTTTATTATCTTACAATAAACAAAATATGAAAATAATTAAGAATAAAAAAGAGTAAAACTTCGTACAGAAATTCGACTTCATCGAATAAAATTTTTATTTATGAATGAAAAATTCGTTGGGAAAATAAACGGAGATTTTTTAGAAATTTCTGTAAATATTTTAAAAAAATCATTTTAACGCTAAAATAAACGTTAGCAATCCGGAGAATTTGAATAATGTGATTTTTCCTAGGAGTTATGGTAATACAATTTGTATGCAAAAATAACAGTGCTTATATTTATCTAACTGTTAGTCGACTAGGTTTGTTATTGTTGCTAAAAATACGTGTGAATCATTAAAAAGTACTCGTTTATAAAAAACTATACTTTATCTAATATAATTTTATTGCTATTTCTAATTTTTAATGTTTTCGTAAGAGGTCACTGTTGTGGTTGATCTGTCTTATAATGAATCTACATGTTATAAATGTTTGTATTTTCGATATTTATTCATCTTTATTTCTTATGTTCATTCTTCCCTATATTATATATAAGAGAGGGGAGGGGAGGCGAAGAAGATACGCGAGACTAGAGTAGCGTTTGTTGTTGCGTTGTGTGTGTTGCTGTGCTGGTGTGTGTAAGTTAGATAAGCACACACAGAGACAGAAAAAATAAAGGTATACAAGGTGTGTCATAAAAGTATCGTGATATGAAGCTGTATCTGCACCAGCGATAGAAATGAACCAATAAAGAGAATGTTCATTTCTTTTCAGAATACAAGGTGTGTCAAAAAGTACCGAAAATCTCATACTTTTTTGACACACCTTGTATGTGTAGAGAGTGGGCAAAATAGAGAAGGAAATTGCATGAGAGAAAAAGAGAAAGACTAAGTTGTACACGATGTAAGAGAGAGAAAATACGAAAAAAATGGTATTTTGAGAGAGAGAGGAGAGAGAGAGAGAGAGAGAGAGAGAAGAGGAGAGAGAGAGAGAGAGAGAGAGAGAGAGAGAGAGAAATGAGATGATATTGAAGTCTTGACAATGACCATAGTGTTAGGGCGGATTTTTTTACATGGAGAGGGGCATTATTTATGGAAGCGCAAAATATTATTATTATTATATTATTATTATTATTATTATTATGAGTTTTTCACACCTGTCGTAGCTGGTGGTTCACTGAGGCTGAGTGACAGCAGTCTCCTCAGGTCTCAGGACTCTTCAGAGTATTCTAGCCGATCCCAACAGTGCGTAGTTTGGATGGTCTCGTTCTTCTCTGATTCTAGTTCACCCAAATTCTTTTCCAGAGCTTGGGGATTTATCCAGGGCATCAATTACAAATGGTACGAACCTTCACCTTTGTTCAAATTTCTTCAGTTCTCTGGTAAGGTCTAGTATTTGTCTATCTTTTCGCTTCTTCTTTTTACTCTGGTGGGTCGGCCGGGACGGCAGAAATCCACGAGATGACAGGTTTCTCTTTTTTCTTGTCATCGTTATTATTATTTTACTCCTTTTCAGTTTTCACATCAGCGTTAGCTGATGGTATTCATTGAGAGTCGAAAGGAACGTTTATATAAAAATAGTTTTATTAATCATATATAATCCAATTGAGATTCCAGGCAATACTTTAATAAATAAATTTTTAATATTAAAATAAGTAGATATATAAGAAACCCAACCTAACCCTAACTCCTTAACCCTGACAATTCCTAACACTAACCTTAAACCCTCACCTAAACCCAAACTAAATGAGATACTAAAAAATTTAATCCTTAAAGTGATATTGACTTTTCGGAAATTATTCGTACATGATTTATACTTGACTTGCCAGAGAGCTGAGAAACAAACAGTGGAACATGTAAGTGAAGGATGTGCCAATTGAATGATAATTAAAACGTCAAGGCCTGAAAGTCTTGATGACTGAAAACGAGATCGAGACCCACCAGTATACACACTATGAGATTGGCTAGAATAACCAGTAGAGTCCAGGATACCTTAAGAGACTTGCCGAAAAATCGAGATATGTTTTTTGTTTAAGAATTTGTCGCAGAAGGTCTAAAAAATAAATAATTATACTAGTAAAAATAATAAAATATTACAGAAAAATTTTGGCAGATTTTTGGATTCTTGATAAATGTGATAATTATCTTGTATACATTTTGTAGTCACCCTGCTTGCTACATTATTATATCCAAAGATTACAATGGATTTCTAACTCGGACTCAGCATTTCTATGCAAAAATTGTCGATAGAATAAGTTGTCTTGAATTTTTATGAGGGCGATGATGAAGTGTCTTTTCGTTAAACACCACACACACACACACACACACACACACCACTACACCACATATATATATATATATATATACTATATATATATATATATAGTATATATATATATAGTCCTGTTGCTTATATGGTTTATAGTCATCAGCTTCTGAAATCCACCGTAGGAGCGATAAGATATATTGGTAATTTTCCGAGATGAAATTAAAGGAAATAAAAGTGCTCATTACAAATGTAAGAGCTTATTTATTAAATATAACTGTTATACAGAGGTTTTAGGGAGAGCATTACTAAGGTTTCTGGCTTTTTGCTTCTTCATAATGCTTATTTATACTTCATAATGCTGCAAAAATACATTAATATATATATATATATTATATATATATCATTATATATATATATATATATTATATATTGAGTATAGTAAAAAGAATATTGAAACACTACAAAATGCTGTTCAAAGTGAAAGAACATTTTTATAACATATTCAAAGCTGATATTTGAACAATATTTCGATTTTATAAAATATCATCTTCATTATATATTTTGATATACCCCTTATTAGCGACACTTTAGTCAGAAACCATAAATCCCTTCACAGACATTTCCGTATATACTTCCTAACAAACTGTTAATTTTCACATTATCCAAAAAATAAAAAATAAAAACTTACAATATATAGAATATATAGAAAAACAAAAAATAGAAAATTTACAATATTAATTACAAAAATAAAAATTCTTTTTCCATAAATCTGTTTGAAGACCAACCGTCAAACTAGCTAATAACTCATCCGTTTTTGAATAAGAGAAGTCGTCTAGTGTCCAACACGAAATATATACATCACCATGGCCACCAAACACAAATACGCTCTTTTAATACGCACATACACACGGTGCAATCCCGCGCTAGATAACAGTCATAACGTCCACAACCAACACGCATTTTCATGACACTGCGCATGACACACATACGCGCAAGAGTACAAAAAAAAACTGCATTCACGTAACATACAACACGAGAATACAGTTATATAAAAAATACAATCAGTTTTCACAAAAAAATTAATTTAAAAAAAAATGCCACAACTAGACTGCTTCAGTTCCAGTGATCTTTGAGAAAAGAGATATATCTCGAAAATTCAGAATTAAATACAGTTCAACACACAACATCATTGATTACCGTTTATTATTTTTTTTTCTTTACACCTGCATTTGTGAGCTTTGCATAGCCTTCAAATCATCCTCCTATACCAATGATATACACAATGCTTCAAAGCAAATTATAAATCTCATTATATATATATATATATATACTATATATATATATATTATATATATATATATATAATTTATATACTTACCAATGCGAGTGAGTAATCCTAATCGGTTTCACAACATATTTTCAGATTACGCATATCAGTTTGATTAGATAGAATTTCGATAATCTCTCGAGTGTAACTATACAACCCGTGTTGGAGAAAAACTATTTGAAAAGAAAGATCCAATTGTATTCCATCTTTAAATTTATATAGATCAATGGTGATCTTTAGTTTATTTGGCTAAATAAGAAAACCCCCAATCTTTATTGTGATAAATATAGAATATAAAAGAACTATGTCTTATTATATATATACAACATGAATCTAGTTCCTAGTATCAGTAAAAGTTATATGATAAAAGATAATCTCCCACAATTAATTGAGACTCTCTCATCTTAGCCGGATTATTGTTTCATTACACCACACACTTTAATGCAAGAAGATGTATGGGTATTACTGACGATACTGTCCTATTAGAACGAGCGTTAGAAATATCCTATCATATATTTATCATAATTAGTTGTAAAAGCTGAGATAAGGCCGTTGCTAATGACCTAACAGGACGCGGGGGTAGTATATAGTTACAATATGATTAACAAGAGACTAAATGTAATGAGTAGAGAATCTATAGTTTTATCGCATTAATCGCACGTTTAGTAAGTCTACCCTGAAACATTACAAACAATAGTCTCTCATTGATTATTTATATATAATATAATATATATATCCAATAATATATATTATATATAGTCCTCAATATATTTTGTGTAAATTTGTCATATTTCAGACAGTAACGTCTCTACACCGGCCAAATTTCCTTGGCCACATTGAACTGATATGACCCATATTGTAACTAGCTGTCATCAGCATTTGAACCCAGTTGCACTCCTCACTTAACACTTGATATGTGGCACAGATACGTTTCAGTTTGAGCAAGGTAAGAAACAAAGCAAACTATCACTTCACTTAGAAGATCTCATGTTATAATTGAACCAAATTATAAGCAAAAGAATGAAATACCTGACATAGCCGACATTGTACTAGCTGTCATAATCACTCATAATTTGTCTCGGCTGGTAAGTTTGCTATATTGGCACCAAACGTCTTTACTTAGGATCATAAAAGACAACTAGGGTAAAACCTAACCATGTTTCTGTAAAATAACCAGGCTATTGCAAACAGGTCTACTTGAAATTTTACTATGAAATGCATTGGAATATTTTATATGAAATGCATTGGAAAATGATTTTATCTATGAAAGTGCATTGGATCTCTCTCTAGTAAATAATTTGGAAACTTTAGTCTCGATACTTTTTTGAACAAACTTTTTACTCGCGACGATTTTACCAATTATTATAGGATTATCCATATATTGCAAACATTTACACATTAATACTCCCGCTCCTTAAAAATACGACAGACAGATAGACAGATAGATAGATAGATATATCAACAAAAAGACAGACAGTCAGGCAGATAGATAGATAGATAGAATAGATAGATAGATTGGCAAAACCAGATTCGAGAAATAATTTAAGAGACCAGGAAGATAGATAGATAGAAACAGCTGAAAGGGATAGATAGATAGATAGATAGAAGATAGATAGAAACGCGTGAAAATATATTTACAGAGCGAAATAGATAGATTAGATAGACAGATACATAGATGGTAAAAAAATAGATTGACAAAGATATAAGAGACTGAGATCGATCGAACGATAGATTAGATAGATAGATAGATAGATAGATTAGAAACAGTGGCGAAATGGAATAGATAGATAGAAGATAGATAGATAGATAGAACAATTGAGAAATATATTACAGATCGAGATAGATAGATAGATAGATAGATAGATGGAAACAGCTGAAAGGGATAGATAGATAGATAGAATTGCCAAAAAAACAGATTGAGAAAATACATTAAGAGAAAGATATTTAAGAGACTAAGATAGATAGATCATAGATATAGATAGATAGATAGAAACAGGTTAAAAGGGATAGATAGATAGATAGATAGATAAGACAGATAGATAGATAGCATAGATAGATAGAATAGAAAAAACAGAGGCTGAAAGGATATATAGATAGATAAGATAGATAGAAGATAGAAAACAGGCTGAAGGGATAGATAGATAGATAGATAGATAGATAGATAGATAGATAGATGGCGTTGATATCATGGCTTCCCTTTCTACATAGTAAGTGTGTATTATAATGTATCTGCTATTTACAATGTTAGACATTCTATTGTAGACAGAAATAACTGCTGTAATTTCCTTGATTTATTTCTCTAACTTACTTACTTACTATTAATTCATATTTCTTCTATACAAGTAAATTTCCAAATTCTACCCGGGGTGGATTAAAACTATTTCCGTTGTTTCAAACAGGAAAGAGCGTTTGCAGGCAACATACAGCGCTGAAAATTGTTCCATCGCATTTCAAGTCCGATTTTACCAAATTTAATGTGTGGTCGTATTTTGTCGCGACCTTCGCTGGCGAACCAGTGTCTCTTCCGCCACGCTGTAGTAAATATAATGAGGCGGAATATATATATATATATATATATATATATATATATATATAGAGAGAGAGAGAGAGAGAGAGAGAGAGAGAGAGAGAGAGAGGCGAAGACAGAGACAGAGTGCGTGTGTGTAATTTGTTTCTTTGTTGTGTGTGTGTGTGTGTTAGAATTCAAAGTCCACCATAAATCTACCTGTAAAAAATGACCCACATACACTTTTACTCACCACCACAATACCAGCACTAAAAAAGGAATTATTATTGGCTTCTATCTTAGAGCCCTCCGTATGCTGCACTCCTAAATACCTAGACGATGAGTTTAATTAATAAAAATTCCTTTTTAAATCTTCTTGTATCCTAAATCTTTATATACAATCTGCTAAATCCAAAGCTCTCAAAATCCATAAAGTAAAAACACACAAACCCCCACTAATACATACTTCTAATATAACAAAACTCCTCATAGAACATAGTTTTACCTAATAACCCTCTTCACTAAACTCCATAGAAAACAATTTACAACCCCTTGGATCAAATCGTTAAATATTCATCCAAATTTCAATTAAGAAAAGCTTTATTCAATGCTGGGTCTCACCCATCCTATAAAATCCGAGGCTGGGTTTACGCAATTTCCATGTAAAGATTTCCGACAAAAAATAACATTTGGAGAATACCGCCAAACATCACAAGAAAGCGTTTATATTGAGCACAAACGTGATATTAAATGGGCAATTTCAGAAAACACCCCTCGTCCAACATATGTCTGAACTTATCATAAACTTAGTCTCAAATGATGCCACAATATAGCTCATATTGCACAACAAAAGACTTACGACAGAATTTTTGAGCCCTGTGCTTTTGCCCTCCCTTAATAATCCGACATGGATTTTTAACTATATCATCGTTTCTAGCTTAAAATAGTTTTAAATAAACTACAAAATCACCAGGCTTCATTTAATTATTAGTTACCATTGCCACTTTGTACCCTTTTTCTCATAAAATCAGTCCATTAATACTTTTCTTGTCTTTTGTTGAATGCATTTTTCTAGTTGCGTCACGCGTCATGAACATCTTCGCCTGTGTACGTGGATCGTGACTTGTCTGTCAAAAAATATTAACGCTGAAACAAATTACAGTTCCACAACAAAAAAAGATTTATAAAACTTTTCATCTCCTGTTATCTATTAAAACATCCATCAATTTCTTCACTCCAAGATACATCCTGATGAAGGTTTAAAGAAACCGAAATGTTTAAAACATTCTTTAATAATATATATATATATATATATATATATATATATATAGAGAGAGAGAGAGAGAGAGAGAGTGAGAGAGAGAGAGGCGAGACAGAGACAGAGTGCGCGCGTGTGTGTGTGTGTGTAAGATAGAGCGACACACAGAGACAGAAAAAATAAAGGGTATACAAGGTGTGTCATAAAAGTATCGTGATTGAAGCTGTATTGACCAAGATAGAAATGAACAATAAAGAGAATGTTCATTTCTTTTCAGAATACAAGGTGTGTCAAAAAGTACCGAAAATCTCCATACTTTTTTGACACACCTTGTATGTGTAAGAGAGTGGCAAAAATAGAGAAGGAAAATTGCATGAGAGAAAAGAGAAAGACTAAGTGTACACGTATGTAAGAGAGAGAAAAACGAAAAAAATATATTTGAGAGAGAGAGAGAGAGAGAGAGAGAGAGAGAGAGAGAGAGAGAGAGAGAGAGAGAGAGAGAGAGAGAGAAAATGAGATGATATTGAAGTCTTGACAATGACCATAGTGTTAGGCGCGATTTTTTACAGGGAGAGGGGCATTATTTATGGAAGCGCAAAATATTTATTATTATTATTATTATTATTATTATTATTATTATTAGTTTTTCACACCTGTCGTAGCTGGTGGTTCACTCGAGGCTGAGTGACAGCAAGTCTCCTCAGGTCTCTAGGACTCTTCAGAGTATTCTAGCCGATCCCAACAGTGCCCTAGTTTGGATGGTCTCAGTTCTTCCTCTGATTTCTAGTTCACCCAAATTCTTTTCCAGAGCTTGGGGATTTATCCAAGGGCATCAATTACAATTGGTACGACCTTCAGCTTCATGTTCCAAATTTTCTTCAGTTCTCTGGCAAGGTCTAAGTATTTGTCTATCTTTTCGCTTTCTTTTTACTCGGTGGTCGGCCGGGACGGCAAAATCCACGAGATGACAGGTTCTCTTTTTCTTGTCAATCGTTATTATTATTTTACTCCTTTTCAGTTTTTCACATCAGCGTTAGCTGATGGTATTTCATTGAAGTCGAAAGGAACGTTTTTATATAAAATAGTTTTTATTTAATCATAATAGTAATCCAATTGAGATCCAGGCAATACTTTAATAAATAAATTTTAAAATTAAAATAAGTAGATAAGAAACCCAACCTAACCCTAACCTTAACCCTGACAATCCTAACACTAACCTTAAACCCTCACCTAAACCCAAACTAAATGAGATACTAAAAATTAACTTAAAGTGATATTGACATTTTCGGTAAATTATTCAGTACATAGATTTATACTTGGACCTTGCCAGAGAGCTGAGAAAACTGTGGAACATGTAAGTGAAGGTTGTGCCAATTGAAAGAAGAATCGAGACTATCCAGTATACAGCACTATTGAGATTGGCTAGAATAACCAGTAGAGTCCAGGATACCTTAAGAGACTTGCCGAAAATCGAGAATATGTTTTTTGTTTAAGAATTTGTCGCAGAAGGTTCTAAACAAATAAATAATTACTTAAATAATAATAATAATATTACAGAAAATATTTGGCAGATTTTTGGTATTCCTTGATAAATGTGATAATTATCTTGTATCATTTTGTGTCACCTGCTTGCTATATTATTATTCCAAAGATACAATGGATTTCTAACTCGGACTCAGAATTTCTTATGCAAAAATTGTCGATAGAATAAGTTGTCTTTAATATTTTATGAGGGCGATGATGAAGTGTCTTTTCGTTAACACACACACACACACACACACACACACACACACACACATATATATATATATATATATATATATATATATATATATATATATATATATATATAGTTCCTGTTGCTTTATAGTGGTTTATAGTCATCAGCTTCTGAAATCCACCGTAGGAGCGATAAGATATATTGGTAATTTTTCCGAGATGAAATAAAGGAAAATAAAGTGCTCAATTACAAATGTAAGAGCTTTATTTATTAAATATAACTGCTTATACAGAGGTTTTAGGGAGCATTTACTTAGGGTTTCTGGCTTTTGCCTTCTTCATAATGCTTATTATACTTCATAATGCTGCAAAAATACACTTATATATATATATATATATATATATATATTATATATATATATATATATATATATATATGAGTATAGTAAAAAGAATATGAAAACACACAAAATGCTGTTAAAGTGAAAGCATTTTATAACATATTCAAAGCTGATATTGAACAATATTTCGATTTTATAAATATCATCTTCATTATATATTTTGATATATCCCCTTATTTAGCGACACTTGTAGTCAGAAACCATAAAATCCCCTTCACATGACATTTTCCGTATATACTTCCTAACAAATGTTAAATTTTCACATTATCCAAAAAATAAAAATAAAAACTTACAATATATAAATATATAAGAAAAACAAAAAATAGAAAATTTACAATATTAATTACAAAAATAAAAATTCTTTTTCCATAAATCTGTTGAAGACCAACCGTCAAACTAGCTAATACTCATCCCGTTTTGAATAAGAGAAGTCGTCTAGTGTCCAACACGAAATATTATACATCACCATGGCCACCAAACACAAATACGCTCTTTAATACGCACATACACACGTGCAATCCCGCGCTAGGATACAGTCATAACGTCACAACCAACACGCATTTTCATGGACACGCGCATGACAACATACGCGCAAGGACAAAAAAAACGCATTCACGTAAACATACAACACGAGAATACAGTTATATAAAAATACCATCAGTTTCACAAAAAAAATTAATTTAAAAAGAAATGCCACAACTAGACTGCTTAAGTTCCAGTGATCTTTTGAAAAAGAGATATTATCTCGAAAATTCAAGAATTAAATACAGGTTAACACACAACATCATTGTTACCTATTATTATTTTTTTCTTTACACCTGCATTGTGAATAGCCTTCTAAATCATCCTCCTAACCAATGTATACACAATGCTTCAAGCAAATTATAAAATCTCTTATATATATATATATATATATATATATATATATATATATATATATATATATATATATATATATATATATTTACAATGGAAAGGAGTTAATCGAGTTTCATCGATAATTACATCAAAAATAATCTCAGTTGATAATACATGCCGTAATACAAACATAACTAAAAAAATTGGATTAAAAATTTAATGAAAGTTATGACGAAAGGTTAAAATTATTTATTATTGGTTAAGAGTATTAGGAAAATAGTTGTAGCGTTACGATAACAGAATTTAAATATAGTTAATATAAAAAATAATATATATATGATAATATATATATATATAATTATATATATATATATAATATATATATATATATATATATATATATATATAGTCTCAATATATTTTGGTAAATTTGTCATATTTCAGACAGTACGCGTCTAACCAGGCCAAATTTCCTGGCCCATTTAGCAACTGATATGACCCATATTGTAACTAGCTGTCATCAGCATTTGAAAGTTGCCTCATCTTGAAAACTTGATATGTTGGCACAGATACGTTTACAGTTTGAGCAAGGTAGAGAACAAAGCAAACTACACTTCCAGTTAGAAGATCTCATGTTATAATGAAACCAAATTATTAAGCAAAGAATGAAATACCTGACATAGCCGACATTGTTACTAGCTGTCATAATCACTCATAATTTGTCTCTGCTGGTAAGTTTGCTATATTGGCACAAACGTCTTTACGGTCTGAACAAACTAGGGTAAACACCTAACCATGTTTTCTGTACAAATACCCAGGGCTATTGCAAACTGGTCTACTTGAAATATTTTACTATGAAAATGCATTGGAAATTATTTTTACTATGAAAATACATTGGAAATGATTTTTATTATAAAAGTGCATTGGACAATGATTTTTACTATGAAAATGCATTGGAAATGATTTTTATTATAAAAGTGCATTGGACAATGATTTTTACTATGAAAATGCATTGGAAATGATTTTTACTATAAAATGCATTGGAAATTATTTTACCATGAAAATGCATTGGAAATGATTTTTACTATACAAATTCATTGGAAATGGTTTTTACTATGAAAATGCATTGGAAATGATTTTTATAATGAAAATGCATTGGAAATTATTTTTATTATAAAAATGCATTGGAAATGATTTTTACTATAAAATGCATTGGAAATGATTTTTATTATAAAAATGCATTGGAAATGATTTTTACTATGAAAATGCATTGGAAATGATTTTTACTATGAAAATGCATTGGAAATGATTTTTACTATGAAAATGCATTGGAAATGATTTTTACTATGAAAATGCATTGGAAATAATTTTTACTATAAAAATGCTATGGGTTAAATAGATTTTTCAAAAATAGTTAAAATATGTTTTTAAAATTTTTCAATACCCAACAAGAATGGATAAAAGAAAAAAACGTATTCGGCATAAAATAACCCAACAAGGGTTGACAAGCCGTAAGATCCAACCAACGAACCAATATATACCTAATGAGCACTGTTTGATTATATATGAATATTATTTTAAAAGACAACTAATCCGTTTTTTTTTCTTTAGAAATGTTGTTTATTGTTAATTAAAAATTCACGCCAATTATTTTTACGAATGCTAATTGTTATACAAGATGAACCCACAAGAAATGTTTTGCCAATTATATCGTAACGTGGCATAATGGTTACATACTTAAATAATTAATTAACACAACTCGTACCCCAGCTATAGTTAGGGGAATGAGAACAGGATACCCCCGTGGAATAAATAAAGGGTTAGGTTCAAAGTTCCGTGATGGCTCCCGAATACGACAAGAAAGTTCCCGAGTTCAAAAAGAAGGTTCCCGAGTCCGAGAAGGTTCCCGAGTCCGACAAGAAATACCTGAAGAAGGCCGGGGGCATATCGACCGAAACGTTGTACAAATAACAATGAAGATGGGGACAATAGTCCGAATAACGCAGATAATACTAATCTTCAAGCCTCATCTCAAACATTCAGAGAAATCTGTTTAAATTATTTATATTAATAATACAAACAAAAGTATGTGCTCCCTGGGTGCAAGTATTTAATATTTAATGTAAAAGTAAAGTCGACGGGGCGGCCTAAAGTCGGTATCAGCCAGTCAGCGAGGGAGTCTATCCCCTTTTCAATAGCGCTAGACAAAGGAGATTGTTTTAGCATCTGAGGTGGAGCGCCACACCTACCATCAGCTCCTTACTTTACCGCACAGATCCCTGTGCTACTCATACGCTGAGTTGGCGGGGACCGGTATCGAACTAGGAACCTTGAGGTTTCTAGCCGAACGCTCTACCGACTGAGCTAAACCGGCCCCTAAGATATATTACATTAGAAAGACTAACGAAACTAAATAAGAACGAATATAAAAACATTACACTTATTTTAATGTTATTTTGGTTGATATCTATATGAAATCACATAGACCGCCCTGTCGGTGGGGCGTTAGAATGCACCGACTGCACCTCTGCAGAGGGGTAAGACTCCCGCAATGGGGCCACCTGTTGTTCGTGGGTGGCGACCCGTGATGTTTAAGGATAGAACCCAGGTGGATGAGCAGTTCATGACATGCAATACTACACTTTGGCCCTATCTTGGGCTAAACGGGCGGTCGGAGAGGCCCCCTCCGATCAATCGGCTGGTCACGTCAAGCCCTAGCACCTATATGATTTTCTCAACCCTATTGCCCTTATGGCAAGCCCCAACTCCTTTTTATCATATGGGTGCTAGAAGGCGGTGGCTGCGGGTCTACATCTCCTGGGAATGACGTTAAACTCTATCTGATGATGAGGTATTTATAAAAAAATTGTATTATCCATTAAGAATTGATTTATTTCAAAACTTTATCGGCATTAAATGACCCACTCTGAGGTTGATATGCCGTAAAACAAACCAAACCAAACCAAACCAAATCACATAAAGGGTTACTTTTAATACTTTTGAGAATAGCGTGATAGTATTAGAAGTAAGTAAAAAAAAGTAAAGTCGTCGGGGCGGTCTAATGTCGGTATCAGCCAATCAGCGAGGGAGTCTATCCCCTTTTAACTAGCACTAGACCAAGGAGATTGTTTTTAGCATCTGAGGTGGAGCGCCACACCTACCATCAGCTCCTTACTTTACCGCACAGATCCCTGTGCTACTCATACGCTGAGTCGGCGAGGACCGGTATCGAACTAGGAACCTTGTGGTTTCTAGCCGAACACTCTACCGACTGAGCTAGCCCGGCCCGAAATAAGTGACAGTAAATAATTATTTATTAAGTTGGAAGTAATATAAGTTGTGTAGATATATGATAATATATGTTGTGTATTTATATTTACACTTATGTAGTAATTGGTTTTTAAAAATGTGTTAGCATCATTGGGGATCATGTTGTATGGTATTGATGAAGTTCATGTCTATATTTTATGGTACAATTTTATTTCCCCCAAAAAGGACAGAATGTCCTCCATGTTGACATTTTCAAATAGATCTTTCATATTGTTTGCATTAAAATAACGGTTTCTGATATGAGAAAAAAAAACCTGCATTCCATTAATAAGTGTTTAACAGTTAAAGGTATTTGATATTTTCACATTGTGGTTGTTGTTGTTCTTATTTCAGTATATATATATTTACCAACCCCTCCGCACGAGCAGGATGTGACACTAGGTCAATTTCTTAAGCGGAGTTCAACAGGTTTGAATTCAGAGTTTTCATTCTCCTAGACAGGTTGCCTAAGCAAGGTTAAAGAGCCCAGTCTGCCCTACAATTTACTCATAGCTGGAGGGAGAGTAGGATTCATACCTTTCCCAAGGGTATTAGCGCTAAGTGAAACGCAACTACCACATCCAGGATTTGAACTCGGGGCGACAAGTCTATTTCCCCTGACTTTAACCATTACACTACTCGCTTTCATTTGTTTCAGTATATAGGAGTGCGTTAGTCTTGTGTGACCAATGCGTAATCGGGACACAATGACGGGGCTCTTTACATTTTCACACAGCGCTAATTTCGACTGTTTGACATGCGGTTAAAACCAAATAATCAAGCAAGCACTCCATAATTGGTGTGATAATAACCGTAAAAGCTGTTACGGTCATAATCAACCTTGACACGACTGAAATAGATTAGCGTTATCACTTCCACACTTTAACTTTCTCCTTCTTTCTTTCTTTCTTTCTTTCTTTCGTATTATTTTTTCTGTGTAGCATGTCCTTTTCTTCCCTTTCTTTTTTATTATAAAAACGGAATGGTTCATTAGTTTAGCTGAGGTGATGACACTCATAAGAAATAAGAATTCTGCGGATAAGCAACACCAGATACTCAGAATTTGCATGGATATGAATCCGACAGTATGTGTAGAAAGTTTGTAGAAAAAAACAAGATGTTAATAGTTTTGCTGATAGAATCTGTTTCGACCATATAAAGCGGTCTTTATCAAAGCAACTATGCATAATAGGAAAGACGAAATAAATAGGTCGTTAATCACGAGACACAAAACGCATAGTTGCTTTGATAAAGACCACTTTATATGGTCGAAACAGATTCTGTCAGCAAAACTATTAACATCTTGTTTTTTCTACAAACTTTCTACACATACTGTCGGATCATATCCATTTTACTTTTCATAATATATATATATAATATATATATATATATATATGGAAATACGATGAGGAAATTAATCCGACAATATGAAAAGAAAATATTTTAATAATATAACAAACACAGGATGTTACGATCAGGAAACAATTTTTAGTGTCAATACTTAAGCATTTCGGTATATACCATCTTCAGGACACTGTTAGGTGAGGAACAAAATGATATGCTATATGACATATCTTTATTAACTTTTTCGTTCTCCGCTTATTCACGTTAAAGCATGCGCCATTATATGTTCTTCGCCTTCCATTTTTGCACATGCATTGATCACGTCATTTACTTTTTTCGTAAACAAACGCGCATATGAAAATTAACGGTTAACAGCATCAGATTCACACGACCACTATACACTTAACATCTTTCATTTTGTTCCTCACCTAACAGTGTCCTGAAGATGGTATAAAATACCGAAATACTTAAGTATTGACACTAAAAATTGTTTCCTGATCGTAACATCCTGTGTTAGTTATATTTTTAAAATATTTTCTTTTCATATATATATATATATATATATATATATATATATATATATATATATATATATATATATATATACTAAGCTGTTACGGTCATAATCAACCTCGACACGAGCTACATGATAAGACGTGGGTTGTTCCTTGTTTCTTTGTAGGACTCAGTGCGTCACTATCCACCTGATGTTGGGGTGATGGAGACGGGTCACCGCAAAGACGTTTAACTGATTTTAAAGAGGTCGAAGTGTGCGGTAATAAATAAAAAAAATCCCCAATCGTTAATGAAAAAAAAAAAAGAAAGGGAAAAGAAAGGAAAAGAAAAGAAAAGAAAGAAGTCATCCTTATTGCCAATCTGATCTATTATTAGGGTCATGAATTGGGCAGTTTGTGGGGTGGGGCTA
The DNA here is from genome assembly GCA_023376005.1 of Doryteuthis pealeii. Taxonomy (NCBI): domain Eukaryota; kingdom Metazoa; phylum Mollusca; class Cephalopoda; order Myopsida; family Loliginidae; genus Doryteuthis; species Doryteuthis pealeii. Next base: position 14,195,219 of record CM042176.1, on the reverse strand, counting down.
GATTATTGGGGGGGGGGTCAGACTGTTCACTTTCTGGCTTTCAGGTGGACTGTCTTGATTGATTGATTGTCCATTTCCGAAATGGATTTCAGATTGGTTTCCAAGTGACCTTGCTCACCGAATATATTTAGATAACAAGTCTTGAAATATCCACAAAGCAGACGGACATCAAAATACAGTAATGAGTAGGGACTATTGAAGATAGATAGATAGATAGATAGATAGATAGATAGATAATTATGAACAGACTGAGATAGATAGATAGATAGATAGATAGATAGATAGATTGGCAAAACCAGATGAGAAATATATTTAAGAGACTACGATAGATAGATAGATAGATAGATAGAAACAGACTGAAAGGGATAGATAGATAGGTAGATAGATAGATAGGCAAAACCAGATTGAGAAATATATTTAAGAGACTACGATAGATAGATAGATAGATAGATAGAAACAGACTGAAAGGGATAGATAGATAGTTAGATAGAAACGATTAAGAAATATATTTACAGAGTGAAATAGATAGATAGATAGATAGATAGATAGATAGATAGATTGGTAAAAAAAGATTGACAAAGATATTAAGAGACTGAGATCGATAGATAGATAGAAACAGGCTGAAAGGATAGATAGATAGATAGATAGATAGATAGAAACGATTGAGAAATATATTTACAGAGCGAGATAGAAAGAAAGATAGCTAGATAGATAGATAGATAGATATAGATAGAAACAAGCTGAAAGGGATAGATAGATAGATAGATAAATTGGCATAAAACAGATTGAGAAATACATTTAAAGAGAAAGATATTAAGAGACTAAGATAGATAGATAGATAGATAGATAGATAGAAACAGACTGAAAGGGATAGATAGATAGATAGATAGATAGATAGATAGATAGAAACAGGCTGAAAGAGATAGATAGATAGATAGATAGATAGATAGAAACAGGCTGAAAGGGATAGATAGATAGATAGATAGATAGAACAGGCTGAAAGGGAAGATAGATAGAATATAGATAGATAGATAGAAACAGACTGAAAGGGATAGATAGAATAGATAGATAGATAGAAACAGGCTGAAGGGATAGAATAGATAGATAGATTAGATAGATAGAAACA
>CM042176.1:14189167-14193993 GCA_023376005.1 Doryteuthis pealeii | reverse complement strand
TAAATGAATAAAAGCTTAAAACTTTTATTTGTCACTTCATTCAACTATCAACGCTCTATCACAGATATTGAGCACTCCTCTAATAACACTGTACGTTGGATTACTATTACTTTTTCTAGTATACTAGTGCCAACCATATACATTAATAATATATATATATATATATATATATATATATATATATATATATCAGTCATCCACAGACAAGTGTTTCGAAGTTTACTTTTCATCAGCGCTATCAGCTGCCCTCAGTCCAGGGTGAACAATTAATTGCTACATACTTTACAGCGGTATGTTTTACAATCACCAGAGAACTCAAGTCTGTAAACAGACGGGTAACGGCTAATGCCAAACGGTGAAGTTACATTAATGTCCCCCACAGTGCTCAACCATGGGAGTGGGAAGCATATATATGATTTCTCCGATTTGACAGAAGGTCAATTTAAATAAAATCCAATTGGTCTGAATTCTGAATGTTCCCTCTGTTAGACTGGTTGCCATACCATAGGTTAAAGAACCCTTTATGCCCGGCCGGGTTAGCTCAGTCGGTAGAGCGTTCGGCTAGAAACCGCAAGGTTCCTAGTTCGATACCGGTCCTCGCCAACTCAGCGTATGAGTAGCACAGGGGTCTGTGCGATAAAGTGAGGAGCTGATGGTAGGTGTGGCGCTCCACCTCAGATGCTAAAACAATCTCCTTGGTCTAGCGCTATTGAAAAGGGGATAGACTCCCTCGCTGATTTGCTGATACCGACTTTAGACCGCCCCGTCGACTTTTACTTTACTTATTTACCGGTAATGGGAGAGAGTATGTTTAAGTTCAACAATTCCTAAGGGCAATAGCGCTATTTGAAATGCAAACAGCCCCGTCTTTTAATTAAACTCGACCCGCTGTGTCCATTTTTAAGGACAATAACCATTACACCGAGGGAGCCTCTATTGTTGTCAAACAACTAGACACACCATTCATCATAATGGTCAAATCTTTTCAAATTTCTTTTGGTTTAATAACAGCGGGAAACGTTAATGATTAGAATCAAATATACTTTTGACAAGCACCTACTTGTTTATCATACAAGTCAATTCAGATCAGATTAGACAGACAGACAGACACATACATACTTAAGTACATCTCTCTCACTCTATCTCTCTCCGCTCTCTCTCTCTCTCTCTCTCTCTCTATATATATATATATATATATATATATATATATATATATATATATATATATCATTTATTTTTATATATTTATTTATTACGGATTTTATCTTCTCTAATAACTTATAGAATAATTATATTAACTTGATGCTTCAAAGGAGTCTAATAATAGATGAGAAAAACTTTCTATCAGGGACACTCTCAAAAGTGTTTTAATACTTTTGAAAAGGGTCCCTTGGAAAGGATTTTTCATTTATCCCCCTCCTTTCATTCATTTTTATTTCATCCATTCATTCATTTTACCATAAATGTTTAACTCTCTCTCTCTCTCTCTCTCTCTCTCTCTCTATATATATATATATATATATATATATATATATATATATATATATTATATTATTAATGTGTATGGTTTGCACTAGTATACTAGAAAAAGTAATAGTAATCCAACGTACAGTGTTATTAGAAGAGTGCTCAATATCTGTGATAGAGCGTTGATAGTTCAATGAGAAATCAAAACAAATAAAAGTTTTTGCTTTTATTTATTTAATTACGGGAACGTAATATATATATATATATAAACACGGTTTGTTTAGAATGGCTTTTGCCGATAATTTTTGGGAGAATAAGTGCTTAATTGGAGTCGTACCTAATTTTGAAAATTAATTAATTAATAATGAATTAGGCGGGAATTTTTCTCGATTTGTTTAGCCATACATTTAATAGGTATTCCCGCCTAATTCATTATTAATTAATTAATTTTCAAAATTAGGTACGACTCCAATTAAGCATATATATATATGTATATATATATATATATATATATGGAAGTAAGATGAGGAAATTAATCCGAATTCCGTTCTTAAAGCATCATGAATCGCCACTTATGGCCAACAGGTGTCCCCATTGTCGAAAGGACTCTTAAGAGTATGCAACACTACGTTTCTTCGTTATGCAGACCCTTGTAAGAACGTCATCATTTAGATTTAAGATTTAAAATTGGAAATAATTGGAAACTTTAGTCTCGATACTTTTTGAACTTTTACTCGCGATTTTACTAATTATATAGGTTATCCATATATTGCAAACATTTGCACATTAATACTCGTGCTCCTTAAAAATACGACAGACAGACAGACAGGCAGATAAATAGATTAGATAGACGTTGATACCATGGCTTCCCTTAATCAAAATAATTATTTTAGTAGGACAAATCATCTTTTTTAAGTTCTGAAATTTAATTTTTTTGCGATTGATAACGTCTTGCAAGAAACATGGCTACTTCTTGTTCATTTTAGAGATTCCCTTGAAGATAACCCTTTTTGTAAATGTTTTTTTTTTATAATAACATCTGCTGGTGCACGGTCTCAATGTATGGGAACGATGCTCCGGTTCAGTAATACAGTCATTGGATTGGATGATACCAAATATAATACTATAGTGAGAGATTTCTTCTAATTCTGGTCGTAACACAGATTATAGTATTATAGTGTCCTGAAGGAGAGCTGGTTTCGTTCCTTTTACCAACTCAGCTGAAATAGGATTAAATAACCAAAAGCTGTCAACGGATCAACAAAACAATTAAACAGAACGCTTTTTGATGGTTATGTACAAAATATATAGATTTATTTTACAAAGGAGCGAGTTAATTTCTTTGTCAGTTGATTGGCGATCTACAGCTGGTTTATGGTAAGTGTGTATAATAATTTATTAGCTATTTACAATGATAGACAATCTAGTGCAGACAGAAAAAACTGCTGTAATTTTCTTGATTTATTTCTCTAACTTACTTACTTCTATTAATTCATATTTCTTCTATACAAGTAAATTTCCAAATTCTACCCGGGGTGGATCAAAACTATTTCCGTTGTTTCAAACAGGAAAGAGCGTTTACAGGTAACATACAGCGTTTCGTTCCTTTTTGAACAAACTTTTTACTCGCGATTTTACTAATTATATAGGTTATCCAAATATTGCAAACATTTACTCATTAATACTCGTGCTCCTTAAAAATACGACCGTTATCATCTTGCAACACCCTCTGGTTAAAAGTGAGACCGTCAAAGATGAAATGCAAAAATGTAAATACTGATTATCCAGTGTTAAATGTAAATACTGATTATCTGGTGTTGCTTATCCACCGAATTCTTATTTCTTATGAGTGCCGTCACCAGCTAAATAATGGACCATTCCGTTTTCATCTTAAAGGAAGAAAGGGAAGAAAAAGGAAATGCTACATAGAAAGAAAGAAAGAAAAGAAAGAGAGTAGAGGAAAAAGAGAGAGAGAGAGAGAGAGGATAAGCGCGCAAAAGCGATAACGCTAACCTATTTCAATTGAACATAATGAACACATGAAAAGAAGGGATGAAAGAAAAACGAGTGAGAGAGAGTTAAAATCAAGATTATTATGGTTTAGCTCAGTCGGTAGAGCGTTCGGCTAGGAATCACAAGGTTCCTAGATCGATACCGGCCCTCGTCAAATCAGCTTATGAGTAGCACAGGGATCTGTGCGGTAAAGTGAGGAGATAATGGTAGGTGTGGCGCTCCACCTCAGATGCAAAAATAATCTCCTTGGTCTAGCGCTAGTGAAAAGGGGATAGAGTCCTTCGTTGTCTGGCTGATACCGACATTAGGCCGCCCCGACGACTTAACTTTACTTACATACTGAACTATTTTGCGATAGCTCTTAAGTAAACATATCAATGTTGGGCAAAACTTGCACATTGGTCGGAAAATTAGAGTGACCCAGAAAAAGCTGAACCCAAATTATTTATTTATTTTTCCATTAAAATAACCCTAAACCCCAACCCCAACCCCAACCCTAACCCTAACCCTAACCCTAAACCACCCTAGTTAAAATTAACAGTTTTATTACTAAATAATTTGGGTTCTGTTTTTTCTGGGTCACTCTGTATACAGGGTGACCCAGAAAAAACAGATCCGAAATTATTTATTTATTTTCCCATTAAACTAACCCAAAAATTCCTGCCTGAAGAGTGTAGATAAGCAAAGTAATAAATACTGCTATAAATCTTAATTCAAAACTGTCGGCCAAAGATATATGAAAAAAATGGAAGCGGGTGGTGTAATGGTTAAAGTCATGGGAAATGGACTCGTCGACCCGAGTTCAAATCCTGGACGTGAAAATTGCATTCTCACTTAGCGCTAATACCCTTGGTAAAGGTATGAATCCTACTCTCCCTCCAGCTATGGACAAATAGTAGGGCAAACTGGGCTCTTTAACCTTGGTTAGACAATCGATTTACGAGAAGGAAAACTCTGAATTCAAACCTGTTGAACTTCGCTTAAGAAATTGACCTTGTGTCACATCCTGCTCGTGCAGAGGGGTTGGTAAATATATATACGATAAAATCATGTCAGCTCATTCTTTGAATATGTATGATAAAGTCTTGCCCATTTTCCTGAGAAATATCGGAAATTATCTTAAAAAGCAAGAAACTTTCGTATCCAAACAACAAATAGATATATTTATTTATATTTATGAAGAAAAAGTGGAAGTAAATCCGACAGTATGTAATATTGTAAAAATTGAAAAAACACAAGTTTCATTAGCGTATAATGTTTATTACGCCTACGCCGCAGTGTTTCGGTCTGTTTAGATAGACCTTAATCAGCGCTTTCGTTGGTTTAAGGGGATAAAATTATTACTA
>CM042176.1:14179167-14184167 GCA_023376005.1 Doryteuthis pealeii | reverse complement strand
ACTTACAACTATGACCCTGTGCCAGACTATGATATATATGACTATAGTACGAAAAAGGGGACAAATTCTATTATGTAATGGTTAACAAGCTAGTTTTAAATTATAGATATGGCGGGAGTTAGGGTATCCTTGAATGTCTTACAACTATGACCTTGTGCCAGACTATGATATATATGACTATAGTACAAAAAGGGACAATTTATATTATGCAATGGTTAACAAGGTAGTTTTAAATTATAGATATGGCGGGAGTTAGGGTATCCTTGAATGTCTTACAAATATGACCTTGTGCCAGACTATGATATATATGACTATAGTACGAAAAAGAGACAACTTTAATTATGCAATGGTTAACAAGCTAGTTTTAAATTATAGATATGGCGGGAGTTAGGGTATCCTTGAATGTCTTACAAATATGACCTTGTGCCAGACTATGATATATATGACTATAGTACGAAAAAGGGGACAACTTATATTACGCAATGGTTAACAAGCTAGTTTTAAATTATAGATATGGCGGGAGTTAGGGTATCCTTGAATGTCTTACAACTATGACCTTGTGCCAGACTATGATATATATATGACTATAGTACAAAAAGGGGACAACTTATATTACGCAATGGTTAACAAGCTAGTTTTAAAGTTGACCTTGTGCCAGACTATGCGGTACATAATTATATCACGAAAAGGGGGGAGCTCACATGATGCAATTGTTAACAATGCCTACCTCGAAGCGTAATTAGATTTAGGCGATCCATTCGGCGTAGTGTGGATCCTGCCAACAACGTGATCTGCATTGGATGTGTGCGAATATGACCCCTGAGTCCAGCAATGACCGTATTAAAGTATCTGTTTATTGTTACCTATAACAATATTCATCGGAGTCAGTCGATATCCAGCTGCACCACGCGTGTTCCCCGTTACAAGTTTCCCTGGGGGCCGGACAAGTAATATAAATGCCATTGCCGGTCCGTGCTGGATTAGTCGGACCATATTACCCTTAGGCACCCCTTTTTGATCTCGATTAAGAAAGGACATGTTTTTCATTTACACCGTCAATATCCGGTTGTTTGTTAGGGGTTAGGATTAGGGGTTAGGGTTAGGGGTTAGTTTTATAATTTAAAAAAACCCTCTAAAAATCGTCTGTTAAAAACAACCGGATATTGACGGTGTAAATGAAAAAATTTCCTTCTGAATCGAGATCAAAAAGGGGTGCCTAAAGATCATATGGCCCAATTAATTCAGACTACACCAGCTGTCTTGCCGACTGAGAGCCGTTCATTTCACTAATTCAGTGGTTCCCAAACTTTTTTGTATAGCGACACACCAATGAGCTGTTTAAAATTTTCGCGGCACAGCCATAAAAGGAATACATTCTATAGATCCAAGAATGAAAGAATACGAACATATTTATTATTAGCTAGTTTTAATAAAAGTGAATGTAGTGTTACAACACTAGACACTACTGTGTTGGTGTAGATTCAATCCATAGGAAGTATTTGATGCACTAAGATAGGCTCTACTGAAACAGTAAGCAACGTCTTGTATTGAAATTCTGCATACAGATATAGTCTTCGGTTCTAATCCACACTGAGGCGTTTTTCATATCACCCTACATCGTTACAGTGAAGTTTTTTTCCTACTATATTGCAGTTTCTTCTACATCAATATATATAATATATAGGCCAGATTTTGTTGAAATAATATTTTCGTTTATACGGGCGGTCGGAGAGGCCCACTCCGATCAATCAGCTGATCATGTCAAACTCTATCACCTATATGATTGACCCAAGCCTATTGCTCTTATGGCAATCCCCAACCCCAATTTTATCATATGGGTGTTAGAAGGCGCTGGTTGAGGGTCTTCATGTCCTGGGAATGACGTTAAACTCTATCTGATGGTGAGGTTCCAGTTTTGGAGGTCTGGGAAAAATGGAGCATCCGTTCATCACCATTGCTCCTTGGCCCACTCTGACCCAGAGTGGTAGTACCTGTTAGGGTCCCATCTATGGGTTAAATAGAAAAATGTATTTATAAAAAAAATTGTCTATCCGTTAAGAATGAACTTATTTCAAAACCTTATCGGCATTAAATGACCCACTGTGGTTGATATGCGGTAAATCAAAACAAAATAAACAAAACCAAACATCATTTTTATTTTAAAACGATTTCTTGAATAAACAATTTTTCAATTAAACATTTGCATTCGTTGAGTCTTTGCTTTTCTAAAGCGATCAGCGTTTTAAAGAAATTCAACGAGGATTACGCTTATTTTTATAATCATATCAACGCTTAAAAATTCATCTGCCAATATTTTGAGACGCATAAAATGTTATTAGCATTGATTTTTATTGAATTTGAAAAAATGTGAAACAATTCATACAACTGCTTCAAAAAAAAAAAAAAAAACAATATTTGATGTGTGCAAATATTACGAGCGCCAAATTTCTGAAAAGAATTGCGGGAAAACGGAACGAGCTATTTAATATGGGGTTTCTTTGGAAACGCTGGCACAAAAAGGAAAGTTTAATTGTGTGGGATTTCTTATTTGTCATTGTTAATTATAATGCTACTTCTTTTAATTAACAACATATATATATATATTATATATATATATATATATATAATATATATATGTGTGTGTGTGTGTGTGTGTGTGTGTGTGAGTGTGTGTGTTGTGTGTGTGTGTGTGAATTTGATATATTGAAAAAACAAATGATATTTACAAATGCTTGGGATCATCAGAAGAGAATGTGCACCGTTTCGTTTGAGAGGAAGGCCCCGAAACGGTGCACATTCTCTCCTGATGATCCCAAGCATTTGTAAATATCATTTGTTTTTTCAATATATCAAATTCACACTGTCGGATTAATTTCCTTTTATTTCACACACACACACACACACACACACACACACATATATATACAGTCTTCTTGTCTATAGCTCTGCTGATGAGGCCTAATAGACCGAAATGTACAAGCAGAGAGTGATTTTTCTCGATTTGTTTAGGCCTTACATTTGAATAGGTATGCCCGCCTAATTCATTAATTATTAATTTTCAAAAATTAGGTACGACTTCAATTAAGCACAGATTCTCCCCAAAATTGTCGACTAAAAAAGCCATATCAAAACACATTGTTTGTTTACTTCTCATACTGTCGTGTAGTAAAGTCACCATAAGTGGAATATAACCGACTTCAATTAAGCACGTATTCTCCCAAATATATATATATATATATATATATATATATATATATATATGAGTGTGTGTGTGTGTGTGTGTGTTTACCAAGACCTCCGCATGAGTAGGATGCGTCATAATGTCAATTTCCTAATTGGAGTTTAACACGTTTGAATTCAAAGTTTTACCTCTGCTAGACTGGTTACCTATCTAAGATTAAAGAGCCCAGTCTGCCCTGTTATTTACCCATATATGGAGGGAGAATAGGTGTATGCATATCTTTCCAAGAGTATTAGCTCTATGTGAAATGCAAACAGCCTCGTTCAGGATTTGAACTCGGATCGACGAGTCCATTTCCTATGACTCTAACCATTTCACCACGCGCAGTAAAAAAAACCGCTTATAGTCATTCACTAAACATTGCTTAGGTGTAGCACAAGGCTGGATGCATGGGGCACCCAGTGAGACTCGAACTCACTAGTAATGGTTTGTTAGTCTAACTTGCTAACCATTACACTGCACTTAGGTACCTCATGTAGTGTAATGGTCAGCAGGCTAGATTCACAGACCATTGTTAGTGAGTTCGTTTCTCACTGGGCACCCCATACTTCTGGCCTTGTGCCACATCTAAGCTAGCTTAGTAAATAACTTTAAGTGTGTGAAATTATGTATTAAGTTGTTACAAAAATAATGGCCGATTGAAGTACTCGGTTTTGAAATGTCATTTTCATACAGAATTTGTTGTTTATTTCAGGGTGAATGTTTGCATATATAATAATTAATGTGTGCTCAAAAATAAAATTCAATTTAATTTCAGATAGACATTTTTTTAAAGAAATAGGAGCCTTCAAAGTTGAACGTACCAAAACATGACGTTCGCCTTCTTATGTTGCATGAGTTCAAGCTTGGGCACAATGCCTCTGAAACTGGTGCCAATATCAATAAAGCATGGGGAGATGAATCCACAAGTGATCGGACTGTACGAAGGTGGTTCCAGAAATTCCGCAGTGGAGATGAGAGTCTTGAAATGAAGAAGGTAGAGGACGGACACGCAGTCTTGACAATGAACAATTGAAGGCAGTTGTTGAGCAAAATCCACGACAAAATACCAGAGAAATGTCTCAGACTTTTGGTGTCAGCATTGCAACAGTTTCACGCCATTTACAGAGTATTGGAAAGGTGAAAAAGCTCGATAAATGGGTTTCTCATGAGCTCAAGGAGCACCAAAAACTTAGGCGGTTTGAAGTGTGCTCGATGCTCTGTTTGCGTAACACCAATGACCCCTTTATTGACTGAATAGTCACTTGTGACGAAAAGTGGATCATTTACGACAACCGTAAACGATCAGGTGAATGGCTTGATTTTGACTAATTTTAAAATTCCTACTATTAATGTTTCAACAGTAAATGTGAGTATTTGAAATCGGCCATTATTTTTGTAACAACCTAATAGGTTTGATAGTTGTCATTTGGCATTGATAGGTGATTTGTGAAGGTGTGTTTTATTTTTGGGTCTGCTTGTAGGTTTTTTAACTTTTTTTAAAAATATGGGTTAGTTTTGTACGTGTGTTGGCTATGGCGAAAGACAATTGGGAATCGAACGTTGAGTTTAAACTCAGATCTAGGGAATTTAAATACGGACAAATACTTTAACACATCCCCACCACACATAAAACAGTCCATTACCAACACACAGAACATCATTCCCAACCCCACTCCAGCCATTTCAAGTCCAGCTGTAAAACCAACAGAAAGAAGGGGACAGACAAAAACATCCCCTGACCCCAAAAGGACCACAGACAAAATTATATTAATTTAAT
>CM042176.1:14171667-14176667 GCA_023376005.1 Doryteuthis pealeii | reverse complement strand
TGTGGTTTGTCGTTGAGAATAGAGGAATGTGTGGATATAACACAAATGGTAAAAATCCGTTGATAATTTGCCTCATTGGATGAAGCTTTTTTGAAACTTTATTGACATAAATACTTATACATTCTGCTTTTATACTGAAAAGGTAAATGGGTGGGAGAAAGTCAGGTGGGGTAGGTGTGTAGAGAATGGTACTTATGTCAATAAAGTTTCGAAAAAGCTTCATCCAATGAGGCGAAATATCAACTGAATTTAACAGTGTTGTTATAGCCACACTTTCCTCTATTCTCAACCACATTTTGTCAGATTTATTCAAATCCTTCACACCTCATATATATATATATATATATATATATATATATATATATCAGGTTTTTTTTATAGTTTGTTTGAAAAGGTAAAAACATCATTCAACACCTATTCCATTGCATTATAAATTGCCTTCAAATTTATATTTTACACATACATACAATACTTCAAACAAACTATAAAAAAAGCCCTTATTTCACCACGCCTGAGCGAGGCTTAATTTATAGTCAAGAAAAAAAAAAAAAAAAAAAAAACTAAAAGAATTTCGAAGAATCTGCATGAGCGCACGTATAAACGGGCCGACATGCCATCACGGAAAACCCCGAACATTTCAAATATCTGGCGTTCCTTCAACTTAATAACAACAAATAATTACGCCGGTGCCGTAGGATAAGTACTAAAAAACACAAGTACTTCTATGACCTCTGATGATGGGAATTTTTCCCGAAAATATTTAGGAATAAAAAGGTAAATAAACATCATTTTCAACACCTATTCCATTCCATTGTGAATTGCTTTCAAATTCATATTTTACACACCACATATATATATATATAATATATTATATATATATTATATATATATAAAGTGTTATTATGGGTCTAAACGGGAGAAAATAAAATATTTTTTGAATTGTTTGTGTTCGTTATTCACCTTTGCCAATATATTTCCTCATATATATATGGGTTAGAGTAGCGACGACATAAAGATATAGCTACTCTAAGTTAGATGTATATGCTCTATCAATAATATTGAGCACCTTTTACTCCTGAATATAGCAGACTATGCTATGAAATGAATACGTGAGTCGTATACATCTCTCTCTCTCTCTAACCCTCCCCCCCCTCTCTCTCTCTCTCTCTCTCTCTCTCTCTCTCTCTCTTCCATTGAAATGTGAACCCTAAGCTGTCTTTGTTACCCTTTCTCTCTCTTTATTTGTTGTTTAATTGTTCTCTTGTGGCGGGGTTTTTGTTCCCACAGGGCAGCAGTTCGAGGGACACAACAGGTGGACGTCCATATTCGCAGAGCAGACGACACGGACGACCAAGACGAGCTGTGCAACGTGTTGAGTATCTGGCAGCCATCCTTCGTTCCAGATGTAATGAATAAGTAAGCAAGCCAGTAAGAATCCAGTGTTAACGTATTCCTTGTAAGTCCTTCGTCAGAGATAATCCAAATGTCAATGAAGTAACTCAGAGTGGTATGTCTATTAATACAGTAGAAGCAGCAGCAGCAGTGCCAGTGATTGGACAATAGAAATCCTTCTCAGGTCACGTGTTTATAGGCGAGTCTATAAGTATGAGTGACCATTTACATGATGCCTTATATCAACAAAACTACAACACAACGAACGCCCCCGGAGCCCCCGTTATAAGTTTACAATAGACAGTTCCACACCTGATGATGGCATAAAGTCGTGCAGAAAGCGCTCGTGAAAAAAACCTTTGGTGGATTCATACACCAATTCCACCCGGATATTAAAAAGATGCCCAGAGAGTTAGAAAGGATCGAACAAAAACTCGTCCGACAAGAATTGCCCGTTAAGTTTAACAAAACATGTTTAATAAGATAGATAGATAGATAGATAGATACCATGGTTTCATTCATGGGTTTTATAAAGACAAGATAATTTTCAGAAAAGTGTACAAATATATTCATCGATGACTGTATTCTGATCGTCTATCTCTCTGGTAAATTATCTTATATGCGCCGCGTGGGATGTTCCATTATGGAGGCGTTATATCCGTATATCGTGACGCCAATTCATGACGCAAAAGCGTTGACAGCACCATATATATATATATAATATATATATATATATATATATATATATATATATATATATATATAGGTATATGTAAAAACAACATTTTTTTGTGATGAAACAAAGAAAATACAGTGCTCAATCACAAATTGTAAGAGCTAATATTTATTTATTTTACAATGTTTTCACAGATCAATGTTCATTATTAACAGCGACCCAGGTTTCATGCGAAATAGCAATCGACAGCCTGATGTTTGCTATTTAGCATGAAACCTGGGTCGCTGTTAATAATGAACATTGATCTGTGAAAACATTGTAAAATAAATAAATAAATAAATATATAAATATATATATATATATATATATATGAAAATGGAAATTGGAAATGAATCCGACAATATGAGGAAGAATGAATAAAGAAAAGAAAGAACAGAATGGATAATATAAGATGAATTTAATCAATATCACTTACACATGTGAACAGATGAACTGACCGAAACACATGTGTAAGTGATATTAATTAAATTCATCTTTTATTATCCATTATGTTCTTTCTTTTCTTTATTCATTCTTCCTTATATATATATATATATATATATATATATATACACACACACACAACACATATATATATTATATATATACACACACACACACATATATATATTATATATATATATATATACAGAGGGGTGCAATAGTGGGTATACAGTAATGAAAAACAAAACTTTATCTACAACTCATAGAAGGTATACAGTAAGAATTATACCAATATTATTGGTATGAGGATTTATTTAAAACTAAAATTAATTTAATACATTAAAATCAATATTATATTTTTATGTTTTTACTTTAATAATTTTTATTATAATACTTTTTGTTATTTGTAGGTAAATTTTGTTTTTATTACTGTATACCTACTTTTGCCCCCCCCCTGTATATACGAGGGTGAGTCAGAAAGAAATGTTATTTGTTTATTTCATGTTAAGTTTTTACAGACTGTGTTCTCTGGTTATTGTAAAAACATATGTGCCAATTAATTCTTCGCCTCTTACTGACAGTTGGCGACGCCGAGAGAGGGTATGGGCTGACAGACGAAAATTTTGTAGGGTTTCGCCTCCCGAAAATTTTGTTTTATTACTGTATACCTACTTTTGCCCCCCCCCCCCTGTATATACGAGGGTGAGTCAGAAAAAAAAAAGTTAATTTTTCTTTATTTCATGTTAAGTTTTTCCTCGTCTGTTGTTTACAGACTTAAGTTCTCTGGGGATTGTAAAAAACATACATCTACGTAAGTATGTGCCAATTAATTGTTCGCCTCTTACCGACAGTTGCCGACGGCGAGTGTGGTAATGGGCTTGACAGACGAAAATTTTTGTAGGGTTTCGCTCCCGAAAATTTTGTTTTATTACTGTATACCTATTTTTGCACCCCTCCCCCTGTATATACGAGGGTGAGTCAGAAAGAAATGTTTACAGACTTAAGTGCCTCTTACTGACAGTTGCCAGCGGCCCAAGAGAGGTAAGGAGCTTGACAGACGAAAATTCTGTAGGCTTTCGTTCCCGGCTGGGTGTAGCTGTTAAAATCGAGCCGCACTGATGAGATGTAAACCTCGAAACACTGTGTCTGTGGATGACTAATACATATGCTCCCAATACCCGGTAGAGGAGACATTAATTGAACTTTCACCGTTTAGCGTAAGGCATTTACTTGTTTGTTGTTTACAGACTTGAGTTCTCTGGTGAGTGTAAAAACATACATCTACGTAAGTATGTGCCAATTAATTGTTCCCTCTTACCGACAGTTGCCGACGGCTTATAGGGTATGGAGCTGGACTGACAAATATTCAGTCGGGTTTCGCTCCAGGTTAGAAGTAGCTATGATGTCTAGTCACACTGATAAGACGTAGACGTCGAAACACTGTGTCTGTGGATGACAGCGTAAGTTGGAAAAATATGAAGACCTACATGAACAATGTGTCAGAAACGGATGGATAACAAATGTATTTCCCATCGAAGTCGGATGCCGGGGATTTATTACCAACTCAATCTAGACATTTTTGTCTAAACTTGGACTTTCTCCACCAGACAAGAGAAAATACATAAAAAAGATCCAGGAGAAAGCTCTAACCGCATCAGCGTGGATATGGCAGTCCTATATTGTGACATCAAACCGACAAAGTCTGGTGATATCGTGAGATACTGCTGGGGTGCTCTGGGTTAGTGGTAACGATGCTTCGGCCCGAAACCATGCCTGAACTCAGAGTCATCATCTGATGAAACTCTCTGCTTTACAGTGTGTAATTGTACAACTGCGTGATGTGAACATGAGAATATGCAGCGAAGATCATCATGTTCTACTGAAGCACTCAATGTGATAATTTATAAATTAATATATGACGTATTATTGGTTTTCAATAAGTATCCATGAAGTATATACTATTTATTATTACCCCAATATATGTACTAAGAGATAAAATCCTTAATAAGTTTGCTGTATGCAATTTGAGTAAAATCTATATTGGTTAGGAAGTTGATTTTGAGAAAAGATATAGTGGTCAAGGCATTTCTATAGAGAATAGGAAGCAATGCTCATAAACGTCCAGAAAAATAACGTTCTCTGAGTTCCCAGCTGACTTTTGAAAAGAGATTTATCTCGAAAATTTCAAGAATAAAAATACAGGTTAATACACAACACCATTGTAGCCGTATTATATTTTTTTCTATTATATCAGAGCTATTAAATTGCCGGATAAGTGAGAAATAAAGCTTTTAAAAAATCTTCAAATACCTCAATAACAAATTACCAATTATTGATACATCTTATTATATATGTTTTGATTGTATTGCCTACCTACATTTCTTCATATATAAATGTCAATTCATTCTTTATCAGCATCAATTCTTTCAAGGTATTATATAGTAATTGA
>CM042176.1:14164762-14171567 GCA_023376005.1 Doryteuthis pealeii | reverse complement strand
GGAGAGAGAAAGAGATGGGGAGAGAGAAGAGAGCGAAGACATATGGAGAGAGGAGACGAGAGAGAGGAAGAAGATGAGAGAAAGAGAGGAGAGAGAGAGAGAGAGAGAGATGGAAAAACTTACAATTTACTATCGATATTGACCATTGTTTACAAGAAGTTACCGACATTGGCTTTGATGCCGACTTCTTTAAACCTGAGAGCATCTGTTCCCGTGAGTTATACCACAGACCTCGGTTAGTGTCTTGTCTCGTTTTGCGATGTCACAAACAGTTCCCTTAATTATGAGCCATCTTCAAAACTGTGATTATCTCTAGCATGTTATAATACCATTTTACATATTCGCGAAAATATAAACGGGCAATGAGAAGAGAGGATTGCAGAATTGATTCTTATTTATTCTGCTTGTTCTTACTTTGTCTCTGCGCCTATCTTTCTCTGGGCTGACTTTCTTATCATAGGACTGATTTATAAAACAGGTGGTTGAAAAAAATTATCAATTAAAAAATTGACAAAAATCAGTTGGAATGCACTCATTAATAACAAGCTCCAAAACATTAAACCTTACCATTTGGAAATGGAACTTAAAAATGCGACAAAAATAGAAAGCGGAACCAGGTTTGTGCTGACCCGCCCTTTACATAGCCACTACCCTACATCACCCATCCTCATTTACTAGAGGCACAGAAGCCCAATATGCCACTACATGCAAGATGCAGGTTTTACAGTGAAGCATATACTGCTAGAGTGTGTAGATTTTTTTTCACAATAGGGCCACACCTACATCACTCATCATCATTTAGCTAGAGGGACCACCAGAATACCCAATGTGCACTACATGCCAAGAAGAGGTTTACAGTGAAGCATATACTGCTAGAGTGTGTAAGACTTTTCACATAGGCCACACCTACATCACTCATCATAATTTACTTAGAGGGCACAGAATAAACCCAATATGCACTACATGACAAGAGAGGTTACAGTGAAGCATATACTGGCTTAGATTGTGTAGACTTTTCACAATAGGCCACACCTTACATCATCATCCTTCATTTACTTAGAGGGGAACAGAATCCCCAATATGCACTACATGCCAAGGGAGATTTACAGTGAAGCATATTACGCTAGAGTGTGTAGACTTTTCACATAGGCCACACCTACATCACTCATCATCATAAAGAGGGCACAGAATACCCAATGTGCACTACATTGCCAGAGAGGTTTACAGTGAAAGCATATACGCTAGAGGTGTGTAGATTTTTCACATAGGCGCCACACCTACATCACTCATCATTTTTTTTTTTTTTCCCAATTTCTTAGAGCGGCACAGAATTACCCAATATGATACATGCCAAAGAGGTTTACATTTTGAAGCATATACTGCTAGAGTGTGGTAGACTTTTCCACATAGGCCAACACCTACATCACTCATCATCATTTACTAGAAGGGCACAGAATACCCAATATGCACTACATGCCAGAAGGTTACAGTGAAAGCATATACTGCTAGAGTGTGTAGACTTTTCACAAGGCCACACCTACATCACTCATCATCACTTTACTAGAGGCACAGAAATACCCCAATATGCACTACATTGCCCAAGAGAGGTTATACAGTTGAAGCATATACTGCTAGAGTGTGTAGGCTTCACATAGGCCACACCTACATCACTCATCATAACCTTTACTAGAGGCACAGAAATACCATTATGCACTACATGCCCAAGAGAGGTTTACAGTGAAGCATATACTGCTAGATTGTGTAGACTTTCACATTAGGGCCACACCTACATCACTCATCCTCATTTACAGCAGGGAACAGAATCCCCAATATAGCACTACAGCCAAGGGAAGATTTACAGTGAAGCATATACTGCTTAGAGTGGTGTAGACTTTTCCACATAGGCCACACCTACATCACTCAATCATCATTTAACTAGAGGGCCACAGAATACCAATTGTGCACTACATTGCCAAGAGAGGTTTACAGTGAAGCAATACTGGCTAGAGTGTGTAGATTTTTCACATAGGCCACACCTACATCACCATCATCATTTATAGAGGCACAGAATACCCAATATGCACTAACATGCCAAGAGAGGTACAGTGAAGGCATATACTGCTAGAGTGTGTAGACGTTTTCACATAGGCCACACCTACATTCACCCATCATCATTTACTAGAGGACACAGAACCCCCAATACACTACATGCAAGAGAGGTTACAGTTAAAACATATACTGCTAGGAGATGTGTAGATTTTGATCTACTACAAAAAAATACTACAGCAAATAATTAAAAAATTGTTCACGATCATAAGACCATCCATAATTTAACATTCATAAAAGAATGGGATTGTACTAAAAAAATATGAACAATTGGAAAAATAGTTACAAACATATATATGTACATTTGTTTTCTACTAAAAACTATCGCTATGAACCAAAACTTAGTACGCGCATTAAATGATCCACCGGAGGTTGATATGCCGTAAACAAAACAAACCAAACCAAATTCTCCTTCTTCTCGCTGGATCTTCTGTGTTTCATTCTGTTTTGCATTAAATAAGCAAGACATTGTTTTTTAAAAAGTCTATTCTTTATTCAAAATTCACAGGCCAAAAAGGTTTCCTAACCGCGTTTGAGAAGTCGGCATCTCTCTCTCTCTCTCTCTCTCAACGATTATTGACAGGTATTAATGACCTTTACTTGACCCACGACTTCCGCCAATGGGAAGGCGGGAGAACAGAAATTGTTATTTAGTCAGCTGATGGCCGTTAGCTGAGGGAAGCAGACGTAGGGGTCCTTCACTCCAAAGATGCCGACTTCTCACAACGCGGTTAGGAAACCTTTTGGGCTGTGAATTTTGAATAAAGAATAGACTTTTTAAAAAAAACAATGTCTTGCTTATTTAATGCAAAACAGAAATGAACACAGAAGATCCAGCTGAGAAGAAGGAAGATTTGGTTTGGTTTGTTTTGTTTTACGGCATATCAACCTCGGTGGATCATTTAATGCCGACTAAGTTTTGGATTCATAGCGATAGTTTAGTAGAAAACAAATGTACATATATATGTTTTAACTATTTTTCAATTGTTCATATTTTTTTAGTACAATCCCAATTCTTTTATGAAATGTTAAATTATGGATGGTCTTATTATCGTGAACATTTTTTTAAATTATTTGCTTGGTAGTATTTTTTGTAGTAGATCAAAATCTACACACTCTAGCAGTATATGTTTTACTGTAAACCTCTCTTGGCATGTAGTGCATATTGGGGGTTCTGTGTCCTCTAGTAAATGATGATGGTGATGTAGGGGTGTGGCCTATGTGAAAAGTCTACACACTCTAGCAGTATATGCTTCACTGTAAACCTCTCTTGGCATGTAGTGCATATTGGGTATTCTGTGCCCTCTAGTAAATGATGATGAGTGATGTAGGTGTGGCCTATGTGAAAAATCTACACACTCTTAGCAGTATATGCTTCACTGTAAACCTCTCTTGGCATGTAGTGCACATTGGGTATTCTGTGCCCTCTAGTAAATGATGATGAATGTGATGTAGGTGTGCCTATGTGAAAAGTCTACACACTCTAGCAGTATATGCTTCACTGTAAATCTCCCTTGGCATGTAGTGCATATTGGGATTCTGTTCCCTCTAGTAAATGAGGATGAGTGATGTAGGTGTGGCCTATGTGAAAAGTCTACACAATCTAGCAGTATATGCTTCACTGTAAACCTCTCTTGGCATGTAGTGCATATTGGGTATTCTGTGCCCTCTAGTAAATTATGATGAGTGATGTAGGTGTGGCCTATGTGAAAAGCCTACACACTCTAGCAGTATATGCCTTCACTGTAAACCTCTCTTGGCATGTAGTGCATATTGGGTATTCTGTGCCCTCTAGTAAATGATGATGAGATGATGTAGGTGTGGCCTATGTGAAAAGTCTACACACTCTAGCAGTATATGCTTCACTGTAAACCTCTCTTGGCATGTAGTGCATATTGGGTATTCTGTGCCCTCTAGTAAATGATGATGAGTGATGTAGGTGTGGCCTATGTGAAAAGTCTACACACTCTAGCAGTATATGCTTCACTGTAAACCTCTCTTGGCATGTAGTGCATATTGGGTATTCTGTGCCCTCTAGTAAATGATGATGAGTGATGTAGGTGTGGCCTATGTGAAATCTACACACTCTAGCAGTATATGCTTCACTGTAAACCTCTCTTGGCATGTAGTGCACATTGGGTATTCTGTGCCCTCTAGTAAATGATGATGAGTGATGTAGGTGTGGCCTATGTGAAAAGTCTACACACTCTAGCAGTATATGCTTCACTGTAAATCTCCCTTGGCATGTAGTGCATATTGGGGATTCTGTTCCCTCTAGTAAATGAGGATGAGTGATGTAGGTGTGGCCTATGTGAAAAGTCTACACAATCTAGCAGTATATGCTTCACTGTAAACCTCTCTTGGCATGTAGTGCATATTGGGTATTCTGTGCCCTCTAGTAAATTATGATGAGTGATGTAGGTGTGGCCTATGTGAAAAGTCTACACACTCTAGCAGTATATGCTTCACTGTAAACCTCTCTTGGCATGTAGTGCACATTGGGTATTCTGTGCCCTCTAGTAAATGATGATGAGTGATGTAGGTGTGGCCTATGTGAAAAATCTACACACTCTAGCAGTATATGCTTCACTGTAAACCTCTCTTGGCATGTAGTGCATATTGGGTATTCTGTGCCCTCTAGTAAATGAGGATGGGTGATGTAGGTGTGGCCTATGTAAAGGCGGGTCAGCACAACCTGTTCCCTTCTATTTTTGTCGCATTTTAAGTTCCATTCTCCAATGGTAGGTTTAATGTTTTGGAGTTTGTTATTAATGAGTGCATTCCAATGATTTTGTCATTTTTTAATGATAATTTTTTTTCACACCTGTTTTATAATCAGTCTATGATAAGAAGTCAGCCCAGAGAAAGATGGCCAGAGACAAAGTAAGAACAAGCAGAATAAATAAGAACTCATTCTGCCATCCTCTCTTCTCTTCCCGTTTATATTTCCGATATGTAAAATGGTATATAACAATGCTAGAGATAATAACAGTTTTGAAGATGCTCATAATTAAGGGAACTGTTTGTGACATCGCAAAACGAGACCGACACTAACGAGGTCTGGTGTATACCTCGAGGGAACAAGAATCTCTCAGGTTTTAAGAATCGGCATCAAAGCCAATGTCGGTACTTCTTTGTAAACAATGGTCATATCGATTAGTAATTGTAGTTTTCCATCTCTCTCTCTCTCTCTCTCTCTCTCTCTTTCTCTCTCTTTCTCTCTCTCTCTCTCTCTCTCTCCATATGTCTCCCTCTCTTTCTCTCTCCCCATCTCTTTCTCTCTCCCACTCTCTTTTCTCTCTCTCACTCTCTCTCTCTTTCTCTCTTTCTCTCTTCTTCTCTTTCTCTCTCTCCCTCTCTTTCTCCCTCTTTCTCTCTCTTTCTCTCTGGCTATCTATTTCTCTCTCTCCCTCGCTCGCTTTCTCTCTTTCTCTCTTCTTCTCTTTCTCTCGCCCTCTCCCTCTCTCTGTCTCTCTTTCTCTGTCTCTCTCTCTTTCTCTCTTTCTCTCTCCCTCTCCCACTCTCTTTCTCTCATTCTCTCCCTCTTCTCTCTCTCCCTCTTTCTCTCCTCTCTTTCTCTCTCCCCCTCTTTTTCTCTCCTACTCTCTTCTCTCCCCTCTCTCTTCTCTCTTTCTCTCCCACTCTCTTTCTCTCTTCTTTCCTTCTCTCTCCCTCTCTTTCTCTCTCCCCCCTCTCTCCCCCTCTTCCCCTCTCCCTCTCTTTCTCGAAGCGTGCCTATTAGAATAAAAACTAATTAATCACCATTATTAACCTAGTTATGGGTCGTGTCAATAATCAAGACATTAATGGAGATCGCTCCGGGGAGCAATCGTTAGAGAAGCACCTTGCCATAGCGCAATGGTTAGCAGGCTAGTCGCGCTGACCAGTTCGATAAATAATTGGTTGCTTTTACAGCATAGTCTTTCTTTTAAAGCAATTATCTGGTCTCAAGTAACTAATTATAATAATCGTTTATAAACAATTAGAGCTTCAAGTAACCATTCTTTATATAAACATATATATATATATATATATATATATATATATATATATATACAATACATACACATATATATTATGTATATATAATTACCATATATATATTTATAACAATATTATATACACAATAAATAAATATATACAATATATTTATATACACAATATATATATTCATAATATAATATATATAACACATTATATATATATGTATACAAGTGGTCCATAACCACAATACCCATGGTATTTAAGGCCTTTTATTCCCTAATATATATATATATATATATATATATATATATATGTGTGTGTGTGTGTGTGGTGTGTGTGTATATATTGTATATATATATTGTGTATATATATGTATATATATATATATATTATATTGTATATATATATATTGGTATATATTATTATATATTGTATATATATATTGTATATATATATATATATATATATATATATATTGGTATATATTGTATACATATAATAATGTGTATATATATACATATATATTATATATATATTGTGTATATATATTGTATACATATATATAATGTGTATATATATACATATATATATATATATATTGTGTATATATATTGTATACATATATATATAATGTGTATATATATATGAATATATATATTGTGTATATATATATATATTATATTATATATATAAATATATATATGTATATTGTGTA
>CM042176.1:14144762-14159762 GCA_023376005.1 Doryteuthis pealeii | reverse complement strand
TCTGGAATATTCGAATTCTCTAGAATTTTTCCACAAGCCGTATACTAAAGGCCAAAGAGACGCTGTTTGTCCTTTGGTCGTTCTGACGTATAGAATGTAACTTTATTGGTATATTCTTACACATTCTTACAGTTACATGATCTTAGAGAATTCCATGTGGTATCGATTGGTATCACAGACTCTCGATATTCACCCTACCCCGCCCGGTACTCGACAAACATCAACGCGGTAATCTAGCCCCGAGACCAATGTTCGGACTGAGTATCCCTTTCTAAGATCACAGAGTTCTTATAGGGAAGGCACCGTCCTGCCATAAGCAAATTATCTGTCCTATGGAAATCCGATCTCACTGACAAGTTAAAGCGACAGTTCTTCCAAGCCGTAATGTTATAATATATATATATATATATATATATATATATATATATAATATAAGTAAAGTAAGTAAAGTCGACGGGGCGGCCTAAAGTCGGTATCAGCCAGTCAGCGAGGGAGTCTATCTCCTTTTCAATAGCGCTAGACCAAGGAGATTGTTTTAGCATCTGAGGTGGAGCGCCACACCTACCATCAGCTCCTTACTTTACCGCACAGATCCCTGTGCTACTCATACGCTGAGTTGGCGGGGACCGGTATCGAACTAGGAACCTTGTGATTTCTAGCCGACCGCTCTACCGACTGAGCTAACCAACACCTCCGCACGAGCAGGATGCGACACATGGTCAATTTCTTAAGCGGAGTTTAATAGGTTTGAACTCAGTTTTCCTTCTCCTAGACTGGTTACCTAGCCAATGCTTAAAGCGCCAAGTCTGCCCTACTATTTACCCATATTTGGAGGGAGAGTAGTTGGATGTTTACCTTTCCCTAGGGTATTAGCGGTATGTGAAATACAAACAGCCTTGTCCAGGATTTGAACTCGGGTCGACGAGTCCATTTCCTACGACTCTAACCATTAGACCACGCGTCGTAGTATTATATAGCCATCTTTTTACTATAAAAATGCATTGGAAAATATTTTTACTATAAAAATGTATTGGAAATGATTTTTACTATGAAAAATGCATTGGAAATGATTTTTACTATAAAAAATGCATTGGACAATGATTTTTGCTTATGAAAATGCATTGGACTATGATTTTTACTATAATGCATTGGACAATGAATTTTTACTATTGAAAATGCATTGGAAATGATTTTTACTATAAAATGTATTTGGACAATGATTTTTAATAATGAAAATGCATTGGAAAGGTTTTTTTATTATAAAAAATGCATTGGAAATGATTTTTACTACAAAATGCATTGGAAAATGATTTTTATTATAAAATGTATTGGACAATGATTTTTACTATGAAAATGCATTGGAAATGTTTTTACTTAAAAATGCATTGGAAATGATTTCTACTATAAAAATGCATTGGAAATGGTTTTTACTATAAAAATGCATTGGAAATGATTTTTTAGAATAGAAATTCATCTTCTTTGGAATACATTGTTTTTCTATCTTCTACATATGCAATATCTAATGTCATGGCCTTTTTTTTCTTTACACAGACGTAATTAAGAATAGGAGTCCAGATTCCATTCAGCTGTTGTTCCATTTCTACTTCCAGAGTTGGACAGTCAGTAAAATAAAACAAAAGACATCAAAAAACAAATCAAATATGTGCACAGCACCGGGTCTCCGTTGTTCATCATTCCGCCTCAGAAGATAACAAGACCAAGAACAAGACCAGAACAAAATGGCGTCGGTCGGAAAGCGGCAACAGAGAGACGACAAAAACAGGTAATATAATGAGTTTTTTGGTTTGGCTTGTTTTACGGCATGTCAACCTCAGTGGGTCATTTAATGTCGACAAAGTTTTGAAATAAATTCATTCTTAATGGATACTCAATTTTTTTATAAACTCATATTTAGATGGGACCCTAACAGGTACTACCACTCCGGGTCAGAGTGGACCAGGGAGCAATGGTGATGAGAGGATGCTATACATTCCCCAAACCTCCAAAACTGGAACTTTGCCATCAGATAGAGTTTAACGTCATTTCCAGGACATGAAGACCCTCAGTCACTGCCTTCTAGCACCCATATTTTAAAAAGGTTGGGGCATTAATAGGGTCAGGACAATCAGTAATATAATGAGATGAAAAAAAATTGCAGATAAATATTGAAAGTTAAAATAATTTTTGGAATGACGTATGAAAGCCTACCTGTTGATTTTTGATTAGTCAGCACAAGGAGAGGAAGAAAGTAGGAGAGAGAGAGAGAGAGAGAGAGAGAGAGAGAGAGAAGAGAGAGAAGAAGAGAGATGAATTGACAGTCTGGACTGAGTGGTTGAAGAGAACAGGCGTAATATGTGTGTCTGTTCTCCATGGCATATTCGATTTCTTTTTCAAACTAATTTTTTTAAACACACGACAAAATAGGTAATATAATGACAAAATGGCGTCGGGCGGAAAGCGGCAACAGAAAGACGACAAAAACAGGTTATATAATGAGTTTTTTGGTTTGGTTTGTTTTACGTCATATCAACCTCAGTGAGTCATTTAATGCCGACAACAAAGTTTTGAAATAAAATTAATTCTACTCAATTTTTATAAACTCATGTTTTTCTATTTAACCCATAGATGGGACCCTAAAAGGTACCACTCCGGATCGGACGTAATATGAGTGTCTCTGCTCCATGGCATATTCGATTTCTTTTTCAAACTAATCTTTTTAAACATGTTTTAAAACTCAGTTTTTATCGATTTAACCCATAGACGGGAATTTAACAAGTACTACCACTCCGTGTCAGAGTGGACCTGGGAGTAATGGTGATGAAGGGATACTCCACATTCCACAGAGCTCTAGAATTGGAACTTCACCCTCATATTACTGAAAACACTACAGAATTTGACTTATATATATTGCATAGGATTACCAACTCACTAGAGACTATTAGTAATTTCCTCGTAATAGTATTACGAGGAAATCTTCAGGAGACCCTCAGCCACCACCCTCTACCACATATTATAAAAAGGCTTGGGACAATCATATAGGTGCTAGGGCTTGACATGACTAGCCAATTGATCAACGGGGGCCTCTCCGACCGTCCGTCTGGCCTAAGTAAAGGTCAAAGTGGGGTGCTCCATGTCATGAAGCTGTTGAGCCACCAGGGTTCCATCCTTAAGTATCACAGGTCGCCTAAGTGAAGTGTTGCATGTCATGGATAGCTCAGCCAGAGACGGAGAGAGTGAGAGAGAGAGAGAGGGGGAGGCGAGAGAGATGAGAGAGAGAGAGAGATGAGAAACTGAGAGAGACAGAGAGAGATGAATAAGAACTTGAGAAAAAGAGAAAGACAGACATAGGGAGAAATTTTAAAAAACTGTGATATATATACATATATATATATATATATCAGATATAAATGTGAACAGATAGATAGATAGATAGATATAACACAAACACAACACACACACTTGTATATATAAATATACACACACACACGTATATATATATATATATATATTATAGAGAGAGAGAGAGAGAGAGGAAAGGGAGAGAGAGACGGTGTGTGTGAGAGAGAGAGAGAGAGAAACTGAGAGAGAGGGAAATTAGAACCTGAGAAAGAGAGAGAGGGAGAGAGAGAGAAGAGAGAGAGAGAGAGAGAGAGAGACTGACACAGAAGAAGAAGAAATTAAAAAAACAGTGATATAGATATTGAGAAAGATAGATAGATAGATAGAGAGAGAGAGAGAGAGAGAGAGAGAGAGAGAGAGAGAGAAATAGGAACCTGAGAAAAAGAGACAGAGAGACATAGGAAGAAATAATTTTTTAAAAACTGTGAGATAGATAGATAGATAGATAGAGAGAGAGAGAGAGAGAGAGAGAGAGAAAGAATCTGAGAAAAAGAGACAGACAGACATAGGAAGAAATAAATAAAAAAAACTGTAAGATAGATAGATAGATATATTGAGATATATAATATATATATATATATATATATATATATATATATATATAGAGAGAGAGAGAGAGAGAGAGAGAGAGAGTCAAGGGTATCCGTGCTGTCAGCACGACCTGATCATAATGATTAGGATGATAAAACGTTATATGAGACTAGAGTTTATGTATTCATATATCGTTGTTTTGAGTTTATAGATCGCCTCAAGGTAAAAAGTGTCAGAAATTAATCACAATCATCAAAGATTGTTTTGTTGGTCTGAGATTTCGTAGTTTTATATATATTCCTTCATTATCAGAACTAGTAAAATAAAAAACACCATCTGGGCGATGTAAAAATAGATTTTTGAAACATATTGCCTGAGGGGTGGGAGTAAAAAATTCAATGTCAGCGTGTTTGTACCCTAAGTAAGTAAATTCATCAAATTCATTAAAGGATTAAAAAATAAAACAATTTGAAATGTAAACTTTAAATATGTATTAAAATAAAACAAACTATATATAGATATATAATACCAGTCATGTATTTATTAAAACTTGTTTTAAAAAACAATGAGGACTGTCTAATGCTGTATGTTCAAATTTTGAGGGTATTCTATGTTATGACGATTTTGGGTAATGTGACGTAAGCAGTGACGTAATTTTTGTCACAGACAAAAACCGGAAGCGAATCTCCATTATTAATAGATATCTCCAACCAATCCCTTCTTTCTCTCTCTCTCGCCTTTTCTCTTTCTCTGTGTTCTATTTCTCTTCTTTACAGGACTCACACACACACACTCTCTCTCTCTCTCTCTCTCTCTCTCTCTCTCTCTCTCTCTCTCTCTCTACTTTCGTTTTTTTTTTTCAGTCACACCACCCTCTCTTCTTTCAATATTTAATTTCTCTCTCTCTCTCTCTCTCTCTCTCTCTCTCTCTCTCTCTCTCTCTCTCTCTCTCTCTCTCTCTCTCTCTACTTTCGTTTTTTTTTCAGTCTCACCACCCTCTTCTTTCAATATTTAATTTCTCTCTCTCTCTCTCTCTCTCTCTCTCTCTCTCTCTCTCTCTCTCTCTCTCTCTCTCTACTTTCGTTTTTTTTCAGTCACACCACCCTCTCTTCTTTCAATACTTAATTTCTCTCTCTCTCTCTCTATCTATCTATCTATTTATCTCCTTCTCTCCCCCCTCTCTCTCTCTCTCTCTCTACTTTCGTTTTTTTTTTCAGTCTCACCACCCTCTTCTTTCAATATTTAATTTCTCTCTCTCTCTCTCTCTCTCTCCTCTCTCTCTCTCTCTCTCTCTCTCTCTCTTATCTATCTATCTATCTATCTCTCCTTCTCTCTCTCTCTCTCTCTCTCTCTCTCTCTCTCTCTCTCTCTCTCTGCTTTCAATTCTCTGTCTGTCCTTTTGCACGTGGGACACTCTACGCCCATATCTAAGAAGAAGCAATAACAACAGAGGTCATGTGCGTTGCTGCTATGGGGATTTTTTAAAAAACGTCTTTACTCGCCTGAAAAGAGAAACCTGAATATGTATGTAACCCCTGTGCGTGATCAGGATGCCATACAAGGTCAATTTTTAAGCGGAGTTTTAAAAAATCATCGGGGTGACCTAAAGTCAGTATCATTTATTCATTATTTAAGCGTCTGAGGTAAAGCGCCATACCTATAGTCAGCTCCTCACTTTACCGCACAGATCCCTGTGCTACTTATACGCTGAGTTGATGAGGGCCGGTATCGAACTAGTAACCTTGTGATTCCTAGCCGAACGCTCTACCGACTGAGCTAAACCGGACCTAAGAATCATAATAATCTTGATTTTAACTCTCTCTCACTCATTTTTCTTTCATCACTTCTTTTCATGTGTTCAATTGAAATATGTTAGCGTTATCGCTTCTGCGCGCTTATCCCCTCTCTCTATCTTTCCTCTACTCTCTTTCTTTCTTTTTTTCTTCCTTATCATATTTTTCTATGTAGCATGTCCTTTTTCTTCCCTTTCTTCCTTTAAGATAAAAACGGAAACCGGCCCTTTTAATTCAGCGTTTTCCTTTTCCTAAACTGGTTGCCTTACCAAGGTTAAAGAGTCCAGTTTGCTCTCTTATTCACCCATAGCTGGTGGGAGGATAGTTGGATTCATACCTTTCCCAAGGGTATTAGCATTATGGGATATTCAAACGGCCTCGTCCCGGATTTGAATTCAAATCGCAGTGTCCATTTACTACAATGATAACCATTACACAACGAGAGCCTCAATTGTTGTATGTTACGATTTTAGTGGCCATCTTTTAGGCTTCACGCAAGAGTAAAGAATCCTTTGGTTGTTCCTTGGTGCTCCTCAGTATTGCCAGTGTCTCCAGCAATCACTCAGTATCAGTGATTAAGTAGTCAACCAGCCACGCATTCAGGCTGTTGATTGCCAAAATATGTTAAATTGGTTCATTCCACACATTTTGTTTAATTCACATACACAATGGTATCTTGTCTTACGAGTTTAATTCGTTTCGTTCGTATATAAAATCAACTTTCCCCGCTGAAATAAACTGAAATGTCATTAATCCGTTCCAGCCCCACCAAATACCCTAAACGTTTTTGTTACGTCATTTTATTCCTTAGAAAAATAGCGCTGTATTGTATAAAAGCAATGTTTTAATGTTTATTTTCTATAAAATTTTGGCGTAATGAATTTGCAGACTTAAATATTTTTAGTGAACTTATTAACATAAGCGTATCTGAAGCTCGCTCGTGCCTCAAATTTTAGCTCTCAACACATAGCAAAAATATCGACCGAGTTTCAATAGCATTGAGTTTGGTAATCAGTAAAAGTAAAAAGTAAAGTCGTCGGGGTGGCCTAAAGTTGGTATCAGCCAGACAGTGAGAGAGTCTATCTCCTTTTCACTAGCACTAGACCAAGGACATTATTTTTAGCGTCTGCGATGGAGCGCCACACCGACCATCAGCTCCTCACTTTACTGTACAGATCCCTGTGCTACTCATACGCTGAGTTGGCGAGGGCCGGTATCGAACCAGGAACCTTGTGGTTCACAGGCGGACGCTCTACCGACTGAGCTAAACCGGTACACGTTTTAGGGACAGAGCATGCTGAAAGACCAATTTTCACGGGCTAACGATATCTCGTTTCTGGAGTTCTTGTTTCGCTTGATCACGTGCTTTTCGTCCAAGGAGAATCCTCGTTTAAAATGACCCCGGGGTCATGGCCGATCAATCAAACCAGTTGACCTTACGGGCTGTTTGGGAAAATATCAAATTACAACGCTATGTGTCAATGACAGGTTACACCAATGTAACACAATAACAACAATGTTAGCCTGGGGGGTGTATCCGTGGCGTAGTGGGTAACCTGCTGAACAGTGACATCGTAGTAAGGGTAATTCCATGTCAAATCACCCCCTCAAAAAAAAAAGTAAAATTATCACCAACTCCCTTCAATTTTTGTGAAATGTTGTACAGGTATGGACTATGTTAAAATCTGATCTTCAAATAATAAAAAAAATTGGCGATTTTTAGCTTTCCAAATTTGGTGTGGGTTCGCAAAAAATGGCGACCTTTTGTAATCTATTTTTGTCTGTAAAGTGAGTTCTAGAGCTTCCTTACTACTAATAATTGGTTTTTAAAAGCATTCCCCCCCCTCCCAAGGAACCCAGAATTTAATTGTAAATACTTACAATATACGATGTATGAAGCAGAAAAGAGTAAATATTTGCCTTAATCTAAATTTGACAAATTCAATATAGAAGTCACATGTCAAAGTTTTGGACACGTTCCAAAAATATGATTAAAACAGAATAAAATTTGCATTTTAGAATTGAATTCTATTTAATTTATTAACCTTTATCCTGCCAAACAGGCCAAGTTGTGGCACAAGGCAAAATTATGGAGCGCCCAGTGAGAATGTAAAGACCCTTTAACCTGCTAAACATGCAAGTTGTGGCACAAGGCCAAAATTATGGAGCGCCCAGTGAGAATGTAAAGACCCTTTAACCTGCTAAACATGCAAGTTGTGGCACAAGACCAAAATTATTTTAATTATTATTTTACTAATAATTGGTTTTTAAAAGCATTTTTCACCCAAGGAACCCAAAAATGCGATCAAAAAGTCTTTCAACTAATTTTAAGTTATTGATGATTTCTAATATTTCATAGCAAGATCAATATCCCGATGTGGCACTGCATCTATATAATTCTTTTTTCTATTATTATTTCACATGTATTGAACATTATTTGTACTAAAAAGATAGTTTCGTTTTTACTCAGAACTAACTTTAACATAATCCACACCTGTACAAAATTTTAGAAAAATTAAAGTTTGTGAGTGATATGGCCTGGATGAATTGACATTGAATCACCCGTAAGCGAGTTCGAACCCTAGTTGCGCTATTGCGTTCACTTTAGGACTAATACCATTGGTAAAGATATTGTAGGGGATTATCTTCCCTTTGCCGGAAGAGATATCTTCTCGCTGCGTTGCTGTTTGTTCCCACTAGGTGACCTCTGGTATTTAAGCGTCTGGTTTGAACTTGTCTTCCTCTTTTTAGCTGGATCTTCTCAAGAACTGCTATGGGCTAGAGTCTATCTACCCCTCTTCTCGGTGGGGCTTTTTGCCCCCCCCCCCCTCTTACATTACCGTAAGTCCTTTATACAGCATGGACTATCCTTTAGTTCTATGTCTGTAACATTTATATGTTACGTACATTTGGGTATCTTGTTTATACCTTAATACTGTATATGTATTTACATGTTCTATTCTCCTGTACATTATGTATCTTATCGTTTCCATGTGCTGTTATATATAAAAAAATGTTTTGTCTCACAACGTGTCGGAATTGTATGTTCATTAATTAACTTTCAATCTGTACATCTTGTACATTTTCGACCAATCAGAGACGTTCGCGCCTAAAAGAAATTTACCAAGTAGACCCAATTTGGAGCCTACTCATTTCTTATAAATAACAGAATTTTTGGATATCAAGCCAGAAAGAATTTACGTGTCTAAACGAATCCACGTTTTACAGTGTAAGATTAATTCACATACAAGCTTAAAAGGTATAAACAACTGTATATCTCTCTCTATATATAATCAGCCTTTCTGAGATCAGCATTATCTATGCCTTACTGTTTTGTGACTCTGAAATCTTAACCTTTCTTTCTCACTTCGAGATTTATAACATCTTTTATTATATTTTATATTGAACTTTCAAACAAGAACTTTAAAACAAAAACTCATGAAAGAACTTTGCCCAGTATTGAATCTTTCAAGCTATTGGTTAAATAGTACTAAAACTGTTATTCTACAAGGATGGCTTTGGCATTAAATAACCCATGATTGTTAATATACCATTAAACAAAGAAACAAAAAATTAGTGGAGAAGAGTTCCCGTGAGGTAGTGGCTAATGTGCTGGACAGCCGCAAAGTAGTAAGTGAGTTTGAACTCCTGTCGCACTATTATGTTCATTTTCGGACTAATACTCTTGGGAAAGGTTTTAACACCCTCATTTCCCTAGCTATGGGTTAAATAGCATCACTACTGTTCTTCCATGGATTTGGCATTAAACAGCCTACGAATGTTGATATGCCATTAAAAAAGAATAACCCAAACCGAACCAAAAAAGGGATAGCCAGGTATGTCAACAAATTGCCTTTAATGGTGAGACTCCAGTTCTGGAGATCTGTGGAAGGGAGAGTACTCCCTTTGTTGCCATTACTTCCAGGTCCACTCTGATCCGGACTGGTAATTTCTGTTCGGCTCCAATAGACGTGTCAAATAGAAATATTTGAAAATTATTTGTATTATATCGAAAACAGATTATCAGTAATATGGAGATCTGATATCACTGACAAGCTAAAGCGACAATTCTTCCAAACTGTGGTTATATCAGTACTGCTGTATGGCTGCACCACCTGGACCCTAACAAAGCGCCTTGAGAATAAGCTAGATGGGACCCGCACAAGAATGTTGCGAGCGGTCCTGAACAAGTCGTGGAAGCAGCACCCCACAAAGACGCAACTATATGGTCACCCCCCCCCCATCTCACAAACCATACGGGTGAAACGGACTAGGCATGCAGGACACTGCTGGAGAAGCGGGGACGAGCTTTTAAGCGACGTTCTCCTGTGGAGGCCAACACATGGACATGCTAACGTAGGACGCCCACAAAGGACCTACATTGACCAACTATGTGAGTATTCGGGATGCTGCATGGAGACCTCCCAGGGGCAATGAGTAATAGGGAAGGTTGGCGAAAGATAGTCACGGATACCCGTGCTGCTTGCGCGACATGATGATGATGTATTAGATCGGAATAGTTGATGTTTGGTCGCTTGGTTTATTTTAAGGCATGTCAACTTTCTCATTTATCTATTTATCATAGTGTACAATACATTTAAGGTGCCATTGTTACCATTGGTTTCCAAGCAGCATGTTAGCTACCCTTCATCAAGACAACGTACCTGTTTAAGAAATGTACAATACATTTAAGGTGCCATTGTTACCAGTGGTTTCCAAGCAGCATGTTAGCTACCCTTCATCAAGACAACGTACTGTTTAAGAAATGTACAATACATTTAAGGTGCCATTGTTTACCATTGGTTTCCAAGCAGCATGTTAGCGACCCTTCATCAAGACAACGTACCTGTTTAAGAAATGTACAATACATTTAAGGTGCCATTGTTACCATTGGTTTCCAAGCAGCATGTTAGCCACCCTTCTTTCTCATATCTATTTTTTATATTTTCTTTTTTTTCATGTTTTCATTTCTTTCTCTCTTTCTTTTCTATATCTTTTTCTTTCTTTACATTTTCACTTTCTTTCTTTCTTTCTTTCTTTCTCATATTTTTTAAATATTTTCTTTCTTTCATGTTTTCATTTCTTTCTCTCTTTCTTTTCTATATCTTTTTTCTTTCTTTAGATTTTCCCTTTCTTTCTTTCTTTCTTTTTCTTTCTTTCTTTCTCATATTTTTTACATATTTTCTTTCTTTCATGTTTTCATTTCTTTCTCTCTTCTTTTTCTATATCTTTTTTCTTTCTTTAGATTTTCCTTTCTTTCTCTCTTTCTCTTTCTTTCTTTCTCATATTTTTAAATATTTTCTTTTTTCATGTTTTCATTTCTTTCTCTCTTTCTTTTCTATATCTTTTTCTTTCTTTAGATTTTCACTTTCTTTCTTTCTTTCTTCTTTCTCATATTTTTAAATATTTTCTTTCTTTCATGTTTTCATTCTTCTCTCTCTTCTTTCTATAATCTTTTTCTTTCTTTAGATTTTCACTTTCTTTCTTTCTTTCTTTCTTTCTTTCTTTCTTTCTCATATTTTTTAAATATTTTCTTTCTTTCATGCTTCATTTCTTTCTCTCTTTCTTTTCTATATCTTTTTCTTTCTTTAGATTTTCACTTTCTTTCTTTCTTTCTTTTCTTTCTCATATTTTTTTAAAATATTTCTTTCTTTCATGTTTTCATTTCTTTTCTCTTTCTTTTCTATATCTTTTTCTTTCTTTAGATTTTCACTTTCTTTCTTCTTTCTTTCTTTCTTTCTTTCTCATATTTTTTAAATATTTTCTTTCTTTCATGTTTTCATTTCTTTCTCTCTTTCTTTTCTATATCTTTTTCTTTCTTTAGATTTTCACTTTCTTTCTTTCTTTCTTTCTTCTTTCTCATATTTTTTAATATTTTCTTTCTTTCATGCTTTCATTTCTTTCTCTCTTTCTTTTCTATATCTTTTTCTTTCTTTAGATTTTCACTTTCTTTCTTTCTTTTCTTTCTTTCTCATATTTTTTAAATATTTTCTTTCTTTCATGTTTTCATTTCTTTCTCTCTTTCTTTTCTATATCTTTTTCTTTCTTTAGATTTTCACTTTCTTTCTTTCTTTCTTTCTTTCTTCTTTCTTTCTTTCTTTCTTTCTGTCTCATATTTTTTTTTTCTTTTCTTTCTTTCTCTTTCTTTTTTCTTCATTTTCTTTCTTTTCTTTCTTTCTTTCTTTCTTTCTTTCTTTCTCATATTTTTTTAAATATTTTCTTTCTCTCATGTTTTCATTTCTTTCTCTCTCTCTCTTTCTTTTCTATATCTTTTTCTTTCTTTAGATTTTCACTTTCTTTCTTTCTTTCTTTCTTTCTTTCTTTCTTTCTTTCTGTCTCATATTTTTTAAATATTTTATTTCTGTCTTGTTTGCATTTCTTTCTCTCTTTCTTTTCTATATCTTTTTCTTTCTTTAGATTTACACTTTCTTTCTTTCTTTCTTTCTTTCTCATATTTTTAAAATATTTTCTTTCTTTCATGTTCGTTCTTGCTTCACAACAAAGAAGAAAATGAAATTATATATTGAATTATTTAGCAAAGTTATATTCAAATAGTACGAGCATCAGTCGGATGATTTCGGTATGTTTTATGTATTTCCTGTGCACCCTAGGCTAAGCTCATCCCCAAAAATACGCCCTGGTGTTTAAGATAAAAAAAACACCATTATTTTGACCACGAAATAAAAAACCTATAAATATACGAGTCTGTGTGGATATGGTGGAAGCAATATTTTCCTCACACGCGAGAAAGGTCCCAGCCGAGACAGCAGCAATCATCGAAAGACGAGTACATGAATTATTGATTTGAATCAACCCGACTCTTTCGCCTCCCACTGACGTTGCATTGTGGGAAGAAAAGAAAAAAGTGAGAAGGCGAATCTGTTCGGCTAATATCACAGCAATGGAAATAGTATCCGCCTTGGCAATGTATGCGGCTGCCGGCATAAGATTTCGCAACAAACGTTACTGTCTAATCAGCTTTTAGCAAATATATTACGTGAGGACGTTTAGTTCGACTCAACTAGCTGAGGTATAGATCTACGCAGGGTAATAAGTCAGGATTTCGTGTCGCGGTTTAATACTGATAAGCTGCTAAGTGTTTTTTCCCCGACATAGCCACCTATGCATTATTATAATATATATATATATATATATATATATATATATAATATGAATATGATATAATGAAAAAAACAAAAGATGTTTACAACTGCATGGGCTCATCAGGAGAGAAATGTGCAAACCGTTTCGGGGCCTATCTCTCGACGGTTTAACGAGAGATAGGCCCCAAAACGTTTTGCACATTTCTCTCCTGATGAGCCCATGCAGTTGTAAACATCTTTTGTTTTTTCATATATCATATTCATACTGTCGGATTAATTTCCATTTTTTATTTTCATATATATATATATTATATATATATATATATATATAATATATATATATATATATATATATATATGAAGTAAATGGAAGTTAATCGACGGTATGAATTTAACATTTTAGAAAAAAAAATAACATCATTTGTTTTCTAAAAATGTTAAATTCATAATATATTATATATATATATTATATATTATATATATATATATAAGACAGAATGTCTAATGCTGACCTTTTCACCATATGTAACATTGACGGAATGGAGAGCTTCCTTATAAAATCACAATTGCGCTGGGCTGGTCATGTTTTGCGAATGCATGATGACAGAATACCAAAGAATCTCATGTATAGTCAGCTTGACAGTAGTCGAAGAAACGTGGGTCGTCCATTGCTCAGGTTTAAGGACAAGTTGAAAAGTAACCTCTCAGCTGCAAATATAGATCACGCTACTTTTGAGAGCACAGCACTCGATCGTAAAAAGTGGAGGACTTTGTGTTACAATGGTATCAATAATTTTGCAGCATCGGAGATCACCAAGCTATGTCAGACTAGAGAAAGGAATAGAGTATTGGCTAGTGTCCCAGCAATATATTCTAATAATGCACACTCTTGTTCCATCTGTGGACTTCTTTGCAAATCATTGGCAGGGCTGAAATGTCACCTGCGTTAACACACAAGGTTAGATGAAAGAGGTTGTCGGAACCTCATACGTCGAAATCGACAGGAGAGTCCATCATATATATATATATATATATATATATATATATTATAGTTAAGAAATAATGGAAAAAATTAATGAATGAATGAAATAAAAAATAAATGGTATAACGAAAAAAATCTTTTCCAAAGAACCTTTCTCAAAAGAAAAAAAAAAATTGAGAGAGGTTCCTAATGGAAAAGCCTTCCTCATTTTTACTGGACTCTTTATTGAAGCATTAGATTAATATAATTATTATATAAGAGGTAGCTATTAAAAGTCGAGCCGCACTGATGAGAAGTAAACTTCGAAACACGTGGCTGTGGATGACTGATTATAATATATATATATATATATATTATATGTGTGTGTGTGTGTGTGTGTGTTGTGTGTGTGTGTGGTGAGGGAAAGGGGGTTGGAATGAATCCGACAGAATGAGGTAAAATAAGGAATGAAAGAACAAAACTCAGACAGAAATGTTCTTTCATTCCTTATTATATATATATATATATATATATATATATATATATATATATATATTATCATCACAGCTTAGGCGCGGGTGAAAAACTATAATAATAATAATAATAATAATATAATAATAATAATAATAATAATAATAATAATTAACAAAAAAAGAGAAACCTGTATCTCATGGATTTTTGCCGTCCCGCGCCGCGCACCGAGTGAAAATGAAAGGTAGCGAAAAAGATAGATAAAATACTTAGACTTGCTAAGAGAACTGAGAAAACTGTGGAAATATGAAGGTGAAGTTTCAGTCAAAATTTGTAATTGGGTAAAACGGCCCTCAATTGTTTTAAGAAAAGCCGTCTGGGAGGAAATTGAAAAAATCTGGGGAAAAGAATCGAAATCATGCTCCATAACAGTGCATTGTAAAAATCAGAGAAAGAAAAATACTCAGTAAGGAAATCCTGGAGAAATGTGCTGTCACTGTCTACTCGCTGCTCCAGGGCCACACCGGCTGAACGACCAGGTGTAAAAACTCGAAATTAATAATGGTATATGCATAAACCAGAAATCTGTTCTTTTGCTTGTAGAAAAAGAAAAACGAAACGCGATAAAATTCTCTTGGATTTTCTGAGGAATAAAGACGGTGGATCAAAAAACCCCTATCCCCAGCCAGGAGACCCAAGAACGACTAGTGGTTGATTAAACAAAAAAAAAAGAGAACTGCCA